>JAOTOL010001525.1:895000-1105000 GCA_034440575.1 Imbricaverruca yamaguchii
GTGTGTGTGTGGGTGTGTGCGTGTGTATGCATATTGTATCATGCTGTGAAGCATGCATAAGGTTACCATGTTGGCTGCAGCTCTCTGACATGGCAAGTTAGTAGCACAGTCGGCACAGCGCACATGCTATCTGTCCTGACAATACGGGTTCGAGTCACCATGCACGCTCGCATTTAGTTTCGCATTTGGCGGTTCAGCCGGTGACTGCCTTCATACGATCGGAACTGCGGCAGCAGCCACGGGGTGACAACATGGCCGACCGTGGTGACGCACTGGAGACACGTCACACTTCCGGCTCATATCCTGGCTCTGTAAAGCCATCCCGGCACTCATTCGGGTCTGGCATCTCCCATCACAGCTCTGGTGGAGCTGACTACCTGGCCGGGTCAGACACAGTGCAGAGGTGATGCATTTTCCAGTGGAACAGAATATCACCGGCGCGCCAGGCTCGGTTGCGCCGCTGTCGACTACGCCATGTCTGCCGCTGCGGTACCGACTGGCGCGCCGGACCAGCGACGGCGACGAGCTGAGTCGTGGAGTGACGAACTGAGTCGTGGAGTGACGAGCTGAGCCGTGGAGTGACGAGCTGAGTCGTGGAGTGACGAGCTGAGCCGTGGAGTGACGAGCTGAGTCGTGGAGTGACGAGCTGAGCCGTGGAGTGACGAGCTGAGCCATGGAGTGACGAGCTGAGCCTGGAGTGACGAGCTGAGCTGAGCTGTGGAGTGACGAGCTGAGTCGTGGAGTGACGAGTGAGTCGTGGAGTGACGAATGGGTGACGATGTGGGGGGACAAGCTGAGCCGTGGAGTGACGAACTGAGTCGTGGAGTGACGAGCTGAGCCGTGTGGTGACGAGCTGAGTCGTGGAGTGACGAGCTGAGCCGTGGAGTGACGAGCTGAGTCGTGTGGTGACGAGCTGAGTCGTGGAGTGACGAGCTGAGTCGTGGAGTGACGAACTGAGTCGTGGAGTGACAAGCTGAGCCGTGTGGTGACGAGCTGAGTCATGGAGTGACGAGCTGAGTCGTGGAGTGACGAACTGAGCCGTGGAGTGACGAGCTGAGTCGTGGAGTGACGAACTGAGTCGTGGAGTGACGAGCTGAGCCGTGGAGTGACGAGCTGAGTCGTGGAGTGACGAGCTGAGCCGTGGAGTGACGAACTGAGCCGTGGAGTGACGAACTGAGCCGTGGAGTGACGAGCTGAGTCGTGGAGTGACGAACTGAGCCGTGGAGTGACGAGCTGAGTCGTGGAGTGATGAACTGAGTCGTGGAGTGACGAGCTGAGTCGTGGAGTGACAAGCTGAGCCGTGTGGTGACGAGCTGAGTCATGGAGTGACGAGCTGAGTCGTGGAGTGACGAACTGAGCCGTGGAGTGACGAGCTGAGTCGTGGAGTGACGAACTGAGTCGTGGAGTGACGAGCTGAGTCGTGGAGTGACAAGCTGAGCCGTGTGGTGACGAGCTGAGTCATGGAGTGACGAGCTGAGTCGTGGAGTGACGAGCTGAGTCGTGGAGTGACAAGCTGAGCCGTGTGGTGACGAGCTGAGTCATGGAGTGACGAGCTGAGTCGTGGAGTGACGAACTGAGTCGTGGAGTGACGAACTGAGTCGTGGAGTGACGAGCTGAGTCGTGGAGTGACGAGCTGAGTCGTGGAGTGACGAGCTGAGCCGTGGAGTGCCCATCACAACAGTTCGTCGCGTGGTGAGTTAGTGTGTGCAGGGTAAGACGTGCGTGAGGCCACGGTGATCCATCTGCGAGGACGGCTGATGCTGCGATAGCCCGGGTGGCAGCTTTTTCAGCCATCTCCCCGCCGACGCCCTTCGGATGGCGGCACGGGACGGCCGCGGTGGGGCTCGTTTGTATTGCCTGTCGTACCACTATTGGGGCCAAGTTGTCACAGTCAGCTGCGCGCAGGCTGCGGCGCCACCAATGGTCGCCAGCCACCCGACATCGGCACGCGCTGATAACGACGCGCGAAAGTGGGAGCGCAGTTTACAACCTGATGCATATATATATACTACCATGCTGCACTACCTTTTCCATAACCAAAATCTATCCCCAAGTGTGAGGTTACGCATGCACCAGTAGTTGAGAGTAACGCATAATTCATGCGGAATTAATAATGCAGTGATATCGCACATCAATAACATCGCACACTGGGCCAATCAGTGCAGCCTATCGCTTGCGATATGGGTGATCACTATCACGGGTACAACAAATGACTGAGGAAGAATTTCATCATCTGTGCTGTGTAGCTGAATCCTGTGTAGCTTTCAGTGTCAGAGACTACGCGACAGAGCGCATCATACTATGTGAAAAAAAGCCGTCCTGAGGTGCTTAGGACAATGCTGGCTACGCATGGTCTCCTGCAATAAACTCGTGCGAGCATACCAGTTCCAGAGTATGACTGGGTACTTTTCGCAATGGTGATCGCGGTTGCAGAACAACAGGGGACTTGGTTATTGAAAGGCTTTTCCTATCAGCTTCACGTTCGATCTCCATCAAATGAAATTCAACTGACTTTTATCCTGAATTGCTTTGGTGGCCATCATCCAACCGGATCCTAGTGACCCTTGTTTCAGCTGAATCTTTTTACGACACAATGGAGAAGTTTCACGTAATGGGTTTTTTGGTTGCAAAATACCGCAATAATACTTTGTAGACAAAGCTGAGATATTTTGTATCACAGGAGAAACGTTTATAACATAACTTAATAATTTCATTTAGAGGTTGACATCGATATAAAAACCTTATCATAGCAATGACGTCACGTATGTGGAGGTCTCGAAGCGGCCAAGCCCGAAACGCACGGAGGACCATATGTTGGATTGCTCCTTGCAAAATGCTTCAACCAACTCGCATCATGGATACCAAGGCGAAGGTTTGCAATACTGAAATGTTGTCAATTTTAACGAAAATATGAAGCTTGGAAGGGTAGGTAATCTATTATAGTGGTAATACAGCAACTAACATTTTTATTTCAATTCCGGCGTACTGCGGTGCGTACAAACAGTAAAAACATGTACTATGTTTATGGGTAAAGTGAATAAAATAATGGAAGGGGCAATGGCATCAATTATGTGTGGGTTAGTTGAAAAAACAACAGGGCTTCCACTCAGCAAGGGCTCCCCAGCGTAGTAATTTTTTTTTTAAAGAACGAACATTGCTTGCATTTTGCGAACTTTTGCATTACTTTTTTCAGTGGGAGGATAGGTTAGTTTAGGTTAGGCTATGCTCACATTTTCTTTTGTTCCTTATTTTCCTGCTATATTGCCTGTCTCCAAGTCCACTTTTGGTGCTATTTTGCTAGCCAACTGAAAAGTATGCACTTGCAGAGAAAACGGGCAGCAACATTGTTTGATATTGACCACATTATTGAATATTGCTGTGAGAAAGGGTAATTCCAAGAAATCGAAAATTACCTGAAAGCGCATATTTCTCAAATGTGGGCTTCATGGTGCCCCGACCATGCTGATCATATAGCAAATTTGCCAAATGTCTTGCCATCTTCAGCACGCTGCAGTCAGCTAAAAATACCAATTTTCCTCGCTTAATGCTAGTATGAGGGGCTGTGGACGGCCATATTTGCAAGAAGATGGATATTAACAAGTCACAGTTCCCATCTATACAAAAAACATACTTCTATTCTGTGGGAGTTTTCACAAAAATGGAAGATAAAATATTCGTTTTCAAGCTATACCTTGATGTGAATATTGTCAATGTTTACACATCTGAGTAATGTACTCTGGTGCCAGCCTCCCCTCATCCTTAAGCGTGCCCACGCCCATCAAAATACTCGTACCCCTTTCTGCCAGTGGTATTTCTGCCATTGCAGAGAACGGCGGACTGTCTCGGCGCGCAGAATCGTTCGACGTCATCCTGTCGGCCGTCGGGAGGCCGATGAACATTGGTTCTGGCTTACTCGCAGCTGCACTGGTATACTTTGGCATAAACAAGAATAGAAGCACTGTTTTCTACGATCCATTTTCCCTGATTGGAAAATGGATTCATCACATCACATTCATCATCTGAGATTGGATGTGATCCAAGCTAAAACTGTCGCGGCTATTTCGAATTAGCAGCGTCCCAAATGGAATGCAATGGGCGGCAGTCAAGTATCGCTACAGTTATGACGTTATGTTATGACTCTACAGTTGTGACGTCACGGATAGTTTGACCGACCACAATGCGAGGCATTCTGATGTGCCTATTAACTAGGCCTAATTTCGGAAGTTTAAGAATTAAATGAATGCCACCATCGTCTTTAAAAGAAAAAAACACTGGTTGGACCAGAAAGAATACGTCCCGACATAAAACTTCTCCGTTCTAAGAAGCCGGTGGTTTTACATAGTAGGCATGAAGCGGTCCAGTACATTTTCATGCTGCAACAACAGTGTCAGACAGCCTTCTATTTGATCAGCGCTTCATTTAGGAGCCACGCAATAAAAAACTACGTGATGGCCGCACAATGAATGAGCTGCTCCCTCCAGGACGCACTTCCAATAGCTGCTCATAACGCATCCTTTCCTTTTTCCCATTAGCTCACCCCAGGCGAGGAAGGGAGGAAGGAATGTAATATGAATAAGGGGAGGGAGAATATGCCTCTTTCACAGATGGGAACAATGGCATTAGGCGATAACTCGGATTATGTCAGTAGCCATACATAACATTGCACCTTCTGGGCCAATCCCTCGCAGGATCTTCTTCAGAGCAGGGAGTTGTGTTCCCCTAACATGAACAAATAGCTATTTGTGAGCGTCCGGTTGTCATCATTATTGCATCAAGAATAGACGCCACAATTTGCACTGCTGGGCACCTACAACTTTGTTATATACACAAAAATTAGTATGGTGCACACACACACGCACACACACACACACGTGCGCGCGCGCACACACAAATACACAGCTATGCATATATGCATATATACTATATATATGTATATATATATATATATATATATATATATATATATATATATATATATATATATGTGTATATATATCAGGGATGCGGAGCCGGAGCCGGATCCGCCGGAGCCGGTACATTTTGCCCGGAGCCGGAGCCGGAGACGGAGCCGGGATACTTCCCCGGAGCCGGAGTCGGAGCCGGAACCGTCCAAAATTTTATCGGCTCCGATACATATATATATATATATATATATATATATATATATATATATATATATATATATATATATATATATATATATATATATATATATATATGAGTGTGTGTGGGGGGAGGGGTCAGCTTGTTTGTATTGACATTTTTGCGGTATACAACACAATTAAAACATTAAAACGTTAGATTTTGCCAAACATTGCCTGAAAGCTATATAGTGGTGAAATGTCCAAACATTTTCAAGATGATCACACTATAAATTAATGGAAATGATTAATCCAAGAAGTAATTTCAGCGATATAGATGAAAAAATATACTCATAGCTCGAGAAATACTTAGTGGATATTATAGCATAAGGCAATACATTCATATTATAGTTATAATGTGAACTGTATTGTCGCGTTTCCCAGACGTGTTTTGCGACAGATCATAGATCAGCTTTAAAATTATGAAAATATCAAAACGAGAGAGCTAAAACCAATCTCCGTCACAAGAAACATGTCGGGGGTCTATATAAGGTAACTGCCGCTAGGTGTTAGAACTAAACACCACCATCTGGTGCTCAACTTAAAACTCGAGCAAACTTGAAGAGCAGCAGCTACAACGTTGCTCCACCCTTCTGTTCCTTTGTACACAGCCCATAATTTCGCCAGCATCGTTCATCTAAACCCTTTCATACTTCTAAGTGTCGGCTAGTCTAAGCATGCTCTAAGCACAATAAAAGAGACGGGTTGCTGGGGAGTGGATAAATCAACGGACGGACCTGAAGGGTAAGGGGCAGTCAGAGGTTCCCAAATGAACTGAATGGGTTCAGAGGTATGTCATTGACAATAAAAAGCGAGTTTCGCACAGCGCCGCACGCAAACACTGCGGCTGTGCTACACACCGGATGGTTCGCCTCAGCAGAAAAACATCAGTGCTGCTGGACGACATTCCATGACAATGATTGGCGGGAGAGGTGTGCGTATACACGACCTCAGAAACTCCCAAACACTGGGTGGGGACCTCAGTCGCATGACTTCCACTGTAAAATCTGGGAACCATCGGGAGGGGAACCAACTGTACCCATCCAAGGTGCATGTATGTATTAGTGCATGTATGTATCCCATCCAAAGTGCATGTATGTATTAGTGTATGTATGTATCCCATCCAAAGTGCATGTATGTATTAGTGTATGTATGTATCCCATCCAAAGTGCATGTATGTATTAGTGCATGTATGTATCCCATCCAAAGTGCATGTATGTATTAGTGTATGTATGTATCCCATCCAAGGTGCATGTATAAAGCTATGCTAATTCTGCCGCCGAGCCAACCTTGTAGGTCACGGCACTGGATATGACTGAAGACAGCTGACGCATTCAACTACCTATCGTCCAACTACAAGTTCGTCTTTTCAACGCTTTCTGACCACTTGGAAATTTGCGACCCCGTTGATATTTTTCCAGTCTACAGGATGATCGGTGAAGTTTGCATTGAAATGAACTAAAGCGTACCGAGACCATTCGGGGTGAAATTCGCAATCAACCTATGCAGCGTTGCAGACCTTCCATGCCGAGTGGTCGTGAGCAGACTTCTGAATTCAACCGCTGTGAGACACGATCTCAAGACTGTCGTACATCTCGAAATACTGTAATGACTAGACTATTGATATCTACCATCGACTATCGAGGTGGGGGCGAAGTGGTAGAATGCATTAATATGACGCAGACAGTAATATTGACAAAGCTTTTCTGGTGCTCAACTCTTCACAACAGAGTGCAGATTCCAGATAAATGAAAATGAAAATAATCCAACACCCGGAGATCCAGTGTTAAAACAGAGGAACAAAAGGGACTTCGCAGCGCATACCATAGCCATACCATAGATATGTTTCACAATGACAATACAAATCGTCACACATCCCATTCGAAGAGATGTCGAAGGGATGAGAATAAAAACAGTTTTCTGGCGTCATCCGTCGCTATAAAAAATTGGATACCCGTCCATTGCTGTCGATTAGCAATGCATAAATCTCAATCGCACGCATCTATACCAATCGCAGAGTCCTACGGCTCGGTGGACATGAGTGTAAGGTGATATACCTTTAGGACCTCCCTTCGAACAAGCTGCTGTGGAAGCACGTGACTCGGCCACAAAGGCAGATCAAGGGGAGCAACGGGCGTATCTTCTCGCTCCTCCACCGAGATTAACGAATTTCAGGGAATTATTATCATATTTTTCCACAATTTTCTATTGTCCTGAACAATTATTTAAAAAACAATATGGGTCTTCATGCTTACACGCGTAACATCCCAAATTCTGGGATTTTATTGGATGCCATTTATTGTCGACGCAAGGTACTTCCATGCCCTCCAAAGGCATCAGCGGACAACGGTTCCAGTCTACCACCGCGGCACCAGCGCCACCTGCTGCGACACTACTGCCACCTGGCGTCTAATCATCGGCACCACTTGACCTCGCAGCATTACAGCCATCAGTGTTTGCGTTACCGCTGCCGCCTGCAGGAGCGCCGGGGCCATCCACCGTATCAGCAGCGGAGTCGTCGCCAACTGAGCGGCTGTACACCTCGTATATATGGTTGATAGCACTGATGGTGCGGCTGCGCAGAGCCAGCGGTGCCACGTGCAGCGGACAGGCGTGCAGATCCACTCGGCTGATCTGACTTGCCCTCTCACTGAAGATGCCCCTCCATAGGCCGAGCGCGGTGGCCGCCAAGCAGCACGAGAGCAGCACCATGGGGCCGAGGAGCAGCGGCAGCGCGTGGCGCAGCTCGGCGGCTGCCCACAGAAGGCCGAGCAGCAGGCCTGCGCACCAGCTGAGCCGCCAGCAGGCGAGGCCGCGCCCCTGCAGGGCACGTGGCACCAGCCGACTGAGCAGCGCCACGGCCGCCGGCTCCACCAGGCCGTGGCCGGCGCACTGTAGACAGGCGGCAGCCGCGGCAGCAGCGGCAGCAGCCGCCGGCCGCCAACACCACGGCCACCCGTCGGCGCCGTCCAGCGTCAGCTCAGACGTGATCGAGATCAGAGAGAGGTGAGCTACCAGCGAGGCGGCCACACCTGTCGCCATCAGGCGCGGCCCGCCGCCGCCGGCCGGCAGCAGCAGCGCGGCCGGCAGCAGCAGCAGCAGCGGCGCCGCCTGCGCCAGCGCGTCGGCCGTCAGCAGCCGGCCGGGCGACCGTCGCGCCAGTCGCGGCAGCGCAGTCTGCAGCGAGGTGTGCGCCAGCTGCCAGGCCACACCCGTGGCCAGCACGGCGGCCAGCGGCCAGCACGCCAGACGCCGCCACAGGGACGTCTCATCGCGCCCACGGCGAACAGCCGTCAGCCTCGCCGTCTCCAGCGGGACCGAGTATGGACCCTCCAGCGGCCTGTCAGGGGCGTCAGTGGGGCAGCGCTCCTGCTGCGCCGCCTGGACACCAGGCTCAGTCGGTGACCCGTGCGACGGCAGCAGCGGCTCCAGCTCCTCGTCCGGGGTGTGCCGGTCGGGCACTCCTGTTCCAAATGGTGTCCAGGAGTCAATACATGTATATATATATATATATATATATTATGACATCATCCCTATTTGATATTATGACCTAGTTACACTAGTAAAGAATACGGCTAAAGCATTTTCCGGGTAGCACTGAATGAAGTTACCACGCGAACACACTTCGTACAGATCTTAACCAACTGAATGCACTATATATGGTACTGCCGGTGCTCACAGCAACAAAACAACACACAACACAGGAACACATGTTCACGTCATAGCTTGCACGTAGGAGGCTGGGACAACGATTGATTATCCATATCGATTTACCTGTGCCATACCTGGCCTTATAAGATCGGTAATATAAAATGGTTTAATTTAAAGCATCGTAAGCAACCAGGTTACCAGCATTGTGTTCTGCCCACCAGAAAGCAAAACATAGTTATTGTTGTTCATGTAAATGCTTACTTGATTATTTACGTTGTTCATGTAAATACTTGATTCAAATTAAGGTTCATTAAACAAATATATTATGATATAGTTTTTGAATCCCTATTCGGAATGTTTCAGCTGAAACCAAGAACTGCGTAAATCACACTGTGGATGAACTTCCCTCGGTTGTACAGCAGCCTCCCGTAGTCGACTCCGTTGACAGCCACTGTAGGGAGAGAGCCACGAGTCGTGACGACAGACAACCAAACACCTCGGGCATTAGGGGCAGGCGGCCAGACGCCACGGCACCGCGCCCAACTGCCGGCCACAGCTCACCGTTCACGAAGTTCGAATTGGGAGACATCGGTCGATAGGAGGTACGCTCGGACATTGTGCCCTCGGCGTCGCCCATGGCGCCATTTGAACTGATCCGCCCTTCCGGAGGGAAGGCTTCTGAACCTCTCCCAGACACCGACTGAGGCTCATCGCCTGAACAAGATCTTGCTCTTTTCTCGAACCGGACCAGCGTCTCCACCTCAGAGCTGGGCGGCCTCTCCCCGCAGGAGCCGTACGTCGTCGCCGCCTCGCACGAGCCGGACGCCGCTCGTCCAGCCGTTCGGCCATCATCGATGAGCGACTGGTCGGCGGTCAGGTTCGGATAGATGGCCACCATCAGCAGCATGTAGCCCAGGTGGCAGACCAGCAGCAGCAGTCCCGCCGCGTTCTCGGGCGTCACGTGGTGGTCGAAGAGGTCGGGCAGGTCCACCAGCCGAGAGCCGACCGCCGGTCCGGCGGCGGCGCCCAGCAGGCTGGCGAGCGCGAGGCCGGCCAGCGCGGCGGTGCGCCGGCGCGGCGGCGCCACCCTGGTCAGCTCGGTCAGCACGGCCGTGCCGGCGCCGGCGCCCAGTCCGGACAGCAGCCGCGACAGCACCAGCTGCGCAGACGTCGTCGAGAAGAAGTAGAGCGCGCCGCCGAGCGCCGGCGGCACTGCGGCCAGCACCACCAGCGCGCGCGTCACCACCACTGTGTCGGCCCAGTAGCCGCACATGCAGCCGCTGACGGCCTCGGCCAGCGCGCCGCCGCCAACCACGAGGCCTGCTAGGAGCGCGTGCTGGCCGGCCGCCACTTCCAGACGGCGCAGGTAGCCGTCCAGGAAGGGCAGCGTCACACCCAGCTCGAAGCCCCGCAGCCACCAGCCACAGAGAGCCGCTGTGTAGAAGAAGGCGTAGTGTAGCCGGCGGCTGGCGGCCAGTCTCGGGCAGCTCTTGCGCGGGCCGCAGCACATGGTGGCGCGGCCAGTGCGGCCATGGGTCGCTCCCGCCGCACACTGGCACACTGTCCGGCGCCGCACGCCCCGGGCACCATTACCGGCCACTGCTGGTCAGTGTGTCACGTGACCCGGCAGTCAACTGCATACGGCAGGCGCGCTCACAGCGGCAATTTGCTCATCTCCAAGGTTTCCATGTTTCATCTGAAACATTCCAGATAGGGACTAAAAAACTATATCAGAATATATTTAAAAGTGAATCTTAATTGAATTAGGTATTATAGCATTTACATCAACAACACTAACTATTTTTTGCTTGCTAGTGGACATAACACGATAGTTCTACGAAGGCCTTTCTACCATGAAGGGTACAATTGGCTCTTTTTGAGAGTTATGCTCCTTTTTTGTGCGCCGACGATATGTTTGAAGGGATCGGCGGGCTTTCACAGGCCCTAGCGTGTATTTAGTGCCCGGTGTTTTGTTCAGGTTCTAGGACCATGTCGATTTTTTAGGTGCCCAGCCTTTTCTAGGCCCCGTGCCGTCTGAAGGTCCCGATGCACTTTGAGAGACCCTTTTTTCGTTTTTTTTTTAAACCTCCTGGTGCGTTTATTTAGAGCTGCAACGCATATTGTAAGATCCTGCCGCTTTTTGCCAGACTCGGTACTCTTTAAGAGGACCCGGTGCATTTTTGTCCTTCAGTTGTGATCTTTGGGTCCCACTGTTTATCTTGGGTTCCTCGCTCATATTTGTAGGACCCCAGCAAGATATTGTGGATCCGGTATAATTTATCGAGGACCCGTTGGGACTTTTTGGGCCCAGGTGCGTGGTTCCTATGGATCCGACGCAGCTTTTGATGACTTATTCTGAAGTATATGAAATCCGAGCCACGGTCTGATTTTTCGAGCCTCGGGACAATTTTTTTTCTTCCGCGATTTTTCGAGCTCCTGTACATTTTTCGGTTGTTGTTGTTATTGGTGTTTTGGGGCGCATCAACTGCAAAGGTTATATAGCGCCCATAACTTCGTCAGTCAAACCAGTTGTGGACGTATCGACGTGGAGTAAATTGGAGGACTGGGGTTACAATTCGCTAGTGCACTTCCTGATGGCGTGTTAGGAGAAGATAAAAATGTTTGGCGCTTATATCCTACCTTTGTTGGCGTGAGTACACGACGTCAATTCCAATCGCAGAAAGGAATGGGAACAGTTCAGCGACATAGTGTGACCCGTCGCCCAGTAGTTCCACCAGGGTGGGCGATGGAGTTCCAAAGAAGCGACGACGTTCCGCTCGAAGATGACAACATGTGCTGAAAATATGGGCCACAGACAGGTTGTCCCCGCAACGTGGACAGACTGGCCGTTCTTCCGAGCATAGAAGGTAGCGATGTGTAAAATACGTGTGTCCTAACCGAAGGCGGCACAGAATCACTTCCTCACGCCTCGATCGTCGCGAGCAGGACTGCCATGCCCCCAGATGGGGTCTTAACACCTTCAGTTTGTTGCCCAGGACAGCATCCCAAGAAGACTGCCACTTGGTTTGTAGGTAAACAGATATACTTCGGTAGAAGTCCCTTGCAGGGAGTGGCAACCGACGCGTGCAGTGTGCATTCGCTGAGCGTTTAGCTGCAGCGTCCGCGAGCTCGTTTCCAATAATTCCGACGTGGCTTGGTATCCAACACAGTACCACACTTTTCCCCTCCCGAGCTAGGGAAGAAATGAGCAACAGTATGTCTTGTATCATGGGGTTAGGGGGTTAAATCGTTTCAGGGCCATAAGACTACTGAGAGAATCAGACAAGATCAGGTGTAGATCTCCGTCGCCTACCTGGATAAAAGAAAGAGCCTTGGCAATAGCCACCAGTTCTGCTGTGAAAACGGATGCATGCTTTGGCAGTGTAAAACCCCGAGTAGTATTACCACATACAAAAGCGCTTCCGACACCTGTATCAGTTTTAGAGCCATCGGTGTATGTGGCTGTATACCCCTCGTACGACCAGATGGTTTCGAGGGCTCGTGCCTGCAATTCTATGCATGTGGTACTTTGTTTACATGTTTCGGCTACGAGAGATCAATACTTGGGGAGGTCAATTCCCATGGGGAGTTCTGATTTGTGTTGTCCGGAGGACACCACGCAGCCTGGTCCCACTCTCCTGGAATAGTTCTCGAATTCTTACACAGAACGGATTCATATATGAAGGCCGTCTGTGTTGAAACAGACGGAAGTTACGAGATGAAAAGACCGCTTGATATGTGGGGTGGTCGGGAAACTGTGCCAGCTTGATAGCATACCGCATGCCCAGCATCTGACGGCGCATGGCGAGCGATGGTTCGTTTGCTTCAACAAGGAGACTCGCTGTTGGCGAGGTGCGGAATGCTCCAGTAGCGATGCGCAGTGAAGAGTGGTGTATCGTATTTAAAGTACGCTTGGTGGAATCGCTTGCAGAGTCATACACAAAACTAGCGTAGTCCAGTCTTGAGCGAATTAAGGATCTATACAAGACAAGCAGGGTTCTCCTGTCCGCCCCATATGTAGTACGAGATATGCATTTTAAGATGTTCATAGATCTAAAACATTGCTCACGTATGACCTTAAAATGTTCCTTGTACGAAAGTCGCGTATCAAAGTGAATTCAAGGAAACGAACCACCGATTTGCAAGGGATGGTCTCTCTATAGAGGCTAAGCGACAGATCCCGGGAACACTGTCGCCGCCGGCAGAAATGAATACAGACAGTTTTAGAAGTTGAAAAGTGGAACCCGTTGGCCGAACTCCATCGCTGTAGTCGTGTTACGGCAGACTGGAGCTGCCTTTCCATGGAGGAGACCTTCGAACCAGGACACCAAATGGCGAAGTCGTCCACAAACAACGATCGCCCGATGGTAGATGGGAGGTTGTCGCCGATGTCATTAATCATAATTCCGAACAGGGGAACGCTCAAAATGCTGCCCTGTGGAACACCATTAGGTTGTGGGTAGCTATCAGAGTACCGATTCCCCACTCGGACACAGAAGGATCGGTCGGCTAGGAAGTTTTGCAAAAAATTCCCCATATGTCCGCGTATACCGTGCCTAAAAACTTTTAGAAGAATGCCACGTCGCCAAGTCGTATCATACGCGCCCTCAATGTCGAAGAAGACAGCGCCAATGTGTCGCTTGCGCTGAAACTCTGTTCGTATCACTGTGTCTAGTGATAAAATATGGTCAACTGTACAGCGGTTCTTTCTAAAACCACACTGCGCGTTTGTAAAAAATTTGGAGTGCTCCAAAAACCACATCAAACGTACGTTCACCATTCTCTCCATGAGTTTGCATAATGATGAGGTGAGGGCGATGGGTCGGTAATGTATTGGATCAGATCCACTCTTGCCAGGCTTCAGAATCGGAATTATTGTTGCTTTTCGCCATGAGGGTGGAAAGCCTCCTCTTTCCCATAGTCCGTTGAAAAGTCCTAAAAGCACGTGGAGCGCATTGGGAGGAAAATGTTTTAGCATGTCGTTGTGCACTTCATCAGGGCCCTCAGATACACTCCGTAGGGCATTCACGGCGGAAAGCAGCTCTGTCGCGGTGAATGGTGCGTTGTATGAAAGTATCTCGGTGGTTGAAAAGTCTATTGGAGGTCGTTCGTGGCGGGTTTGGGGGCGTGCGATTTGTGGCTCAAAGCTTCCCTCTCGGCTGCGTTCCGATAGCGCACGTGCAATTTCATTAGCCACGACGGAAGGATCAGAGATGACCCGACTTCCTACCTGCAGTACAGGCAGTGGTGTGGGTGAGAACTTTCCCGCGATCCTGTTAATACGCGTCCATATTTGGGCGACTGGTGTTCGGTGGGTGAGAGTGTTTAAAAAGGAGCGGAAGTATACCCGTTTGGCTTCCAGGCAAGTTCGACGAGAAGAGGCTCTGGCACGAAGAAACGCTATGCGATTTTCGTCGGTACAGTTGTGGTTGAATGCTCTGAATGCCCGTTTGCGTGCACGAATGGCGCTTCCGCACTCGTCCGTCCACCATGGGACTGCGGAACGTCGGGGGGCACCAGTAGTTCTTGGGATGCAAACAATAGCACAGTTGATGAGTACTAAGGTAAATTCTTCTATGGATTTTGGCAAACAGAGAGAATTGGCAGAAAATTTTGCTTCAAGTCTATTCTCGAAGTCGGTCCATTTGGCCTTTTTTAAATTCCATCGCCTTGGTCTCGGCCTAAGGACTAATTCATCTTGGTAAGCCAACCATACCGGAAAGTGGTCGCTGCCCAATGGGTCGTCGGCCACCGACCAAGTGAAAGATTGAAACAGCTGAGGGCTGCACAGACTTAGATCTAAAACAGACTTATTTCCGGATGGGAGGGCAATATGTGTCTGGGATCCTGTGTTTAAAAGGCAGAGGGCTTCGTCGTGAATGAAGGATTCTAAGAGGCGGCCACGTAAGTTTGTGGCGAAACATCCCCATACGGTATGGTGTGCGTTAAAGTCTCCCAACAGTAAAACTGGGGGAGGGAGTTCCAGCATTAGGAGATGGAGATCTGCAGCAGGAAGAGAGAGTCCTGGCGGCAAGTACACAGAACAAATTGTCAGTGCACGTTGGTTCAAGTTGATGCGAGCAGCAACAGCTTGTAGACAGGTATGCAAAACTAATTCATGTACAGGTATGGTGTGGTGTACGGCTAAAAAGCACGCCGCCGTGCGCAACGGTGTCAGTCTGAATATCCTTTCGAAATACGGAATATCCCTTAATAATGCAACGGGCATCCGATGCCAGCTTCGTCTCTTGGAGACAGATGGCAGCTGGGAGGTACTTCCTGGTCACAGCTTGGAGATCCAATAAACTAGTTTTCAGCCCTCTGCAGTTCCATTGTAAAATTCCAGGCATTCAAATTAAAATTTGAAGAAGTGAAATGTTGGTAAGACGACTAAGATTTCAGATCCAAACTAGTGCTGCTCAGTTGCAGGTTTTGCAACCGGGGATGTTTGATGTCGTGGGCGCGTGCGTGAAATACCCAATTCTGTTGGTGACACCACCCCAGGTAGGGTCCGCTTTGCAACGCGGCTCGAGGTCGGGGGAGAAATCGGTGTGTGTCCGGCTCGACGCGGGGGGACTTCCGGGGGTCCCATCACGTTCCGGATTGGTGACGAAGGCGGAGGGGTCACGATATGGCGTTGGCTCCCGGGCTCCGGGCTCGAGGTGACCGACTCTCGTCGGGTTGTACGTCCCCGGGTAGTAGGTGACAAGGGTTTGGGTTCATAGGATGGTGCTGGTGAGGGTGTGGAAGTGGAGTTGGGAGACGAGAGGGAGGGGGGACTTGGGGCCGGTTTGGTATTGGTGGATGGAAGGATTGCTGACGTAGGTGCCAATGTGGAAGCTGAGGGTTTGTTGGGAAGCTTCCTCCGTTGCACCTCACGCCACTCTCCCACCTCTGGCTCCAAGGAGGCAGTGGCGGAGATTTCAGCGGGCAACCCACTTTGCACAAAACTTATTGCATGTGCGCGAGGTACAGAGACGTCGCGGGTCCTTTCATGCGTAGGTGGGGTATCAGTCGAGGTACCGCTACGGGTTGCCCTCTCTTTCGGTGGCAACGTACTTCTTTCAGTCAGTGGTGCACACGTCATGCCGAAAGAGCGAAGGAGTTCGCCGAGTTCATAGCCTACGCGAATATCGGGTGGCAAGTCAGGTCGGCTGAAAGTTAAAATGATGTTATTGGTTGGTACCATAGTATTACCCTTACGAATACGAATGCGTCTGGCCTCCACCACTCCAAACTCGTTCAGGCCATCAACGATATCTTCGTCGCTTACACCTAGAAGGTCATAACAATTGATGATACCTTTCACAGAGTTTTTCGTTTTATGCATAGAGACCAGCATTGGGATAGCAACATCGTGACTCCCCTTGTGGCTACGAATCGCAAACTTAAACTCAGTAGCTGCCATTGCCTTTTCTGCGTCCTTACTGTTTCCGAACTCTACTTCAAGTCCACCGTCTCTCAGTCGTTCACACCTCAGGATAGTTCCAAGTCTGTCACAACCATCACGACGCTGGAAGGGTGATAAGGTCGCTAGCGGTCTTGATCCCTCCACTGCTTTGAAAACAAGTGTGCGAAAGCTATGGGTTTGCACACTACAATTGGTCACGCGCCCATGCCCCTCGCGGATTTGGCCAGTCTGGTCCTTCCGAGAAGTCCCAGGATTTGAGTTTAGATTAGGATTTGCCATGTAGTATGATTCTATTCGGCTTCTCGTGACACCCCCACCCCCTGGGGGCTCAACTGGGAGGACGCCTTGATCCCGCGAACGGGAGGACACCAGGTGAACGAGAAACTATACGGGGCAGGCGACACCATCACCCGGTCGGGAGAGAGAAGCTCACCACCCCGACCAGGATCCAGCGCCACCCACCCCTTGACCCCGGCCGGCCGGGCCGGCAGGCACTGGGAAACCCAGGCCCCCAGCCCGAGGCGACCAGCCACTTGGCCCGCGTGAGGCCCCACGGGCCCGCCCGCCCCTCCGGGATATCAGGACCAAAGAGGTGTGTTGGTCCCCCGTCACAACTAGCACCGTGCGACGGGGGACCTCAACCTCCAGGACTCCGTCAACCCCTGGGGACGGGCCGAGGGGGCGCGGCTACCCCGATAAAAACGGAGCTGGTGGGCAGGACCGGGGAAGTTGTCCTGCCTGCTCATGGTAGGGACAGTTGGTGTTGCAGGGCCAGATGAAGGACATGGATGCGGGGATGAGATTTGGATTGGACTGGGAACGCATGGATGGAAGGACGAGTGAGGCACTCTTAGTCTGACCTCTCCCCGGCCGCCTGGTGGTCTGGCCGCCGGATCCTTGAGGCACGCAATCCCCCCCACCACGGAAAGGTGATGCCTCATCGGGGGGGGTACATTTTTCGGTGCCGTATACGATTTATTAAGGCATTTGGTGGTATGCTTGGGCAAAGAAGCGATTTTTCTGGCTCGGATATTTATCTTTCAGAATCCTTATTATTTTAGCTTGATTCTCATCGGGTTCCGATGCGATTTTGTGTCCACGTTTTTCGGGAGTCCGGTGGGGAATATTTGATAACCCGACCAGAATTCATGGGACTACCAACAGGAATTTGTGGTCCGAAGCGCGGTATTTGGGGGTTTTAGCGCTCGTTCACTGAGCGCATTGAACTCATCTAGACCCAGCTTGATTTTGGCGTTCCCGGCACAAATATTCTGGCCATGTGGAAGTTTTCCTGGTGACTGTTGCATTTATTTATAACCCCTAATTTTGGGAGCCCGACGCGAATTTATGGAGCCCCAGAACCACTTTTTGGTTCTTGGATTATTGGGAGCCGACCTTTTCAGGATGGAGGCGGGGTTTCGGTTCTTTGGAATGTCACTGCAACTGATCAACGAACTTTTTTCCAACCGATTACTCTTTAGAATAGAAAGGCCCTTAGAACTTTTCTTCATGACCTGTTCTGAATTTTCCCGTGTTCGGGTCGACTCGATAGAGAATCTGTGATTTTTTAGGGGTTAACTTCCATGTTTGTAAGCCTCCGCGACATTTTTTTTTAACTTGGGCATAATTCTTCGGGTTCCAGTTATTTTTTCGGTGCTTCAACGCACTTATTTTCCGGGTCCCGCCGCATTTTTGTTTGTGTCTGACGCAATCTATGTGGCCGCAGAGTGGCATTCCGGGTAAGAATTGATTTTTGTCCACGCGGCCTTCCGTGAGCTCATGGAAGGCGAGATCTTGGCGGCGTTCTTCGTCCGTTGTGAGGTGCAGCAGCGGGAAGGGGTGTACACCGCCAGGACCGGCGTGGTCGCGTGGGCCTCGCGCCACGCCAGGAGCCGCACGTTCCGCTTCAGCAGCAGTAGTCGGCGGCGTCGGATCGCCGCGGTAGACTGCGAGGGCACCAGGCGAGGTGCGGGCCCGCCTCCCGCTGCCTCTAGCGCGGGTCCTTCCGCCTGGGTGTCCGGGGCCTCGGCGTCGTCCGCGGGACCGCGGACCGCGGGTCCATGGTCCCAGATGTTAGGGCCGCAGGTGGCGCACAAGTCAAGTTGGGTCCGGTACGTAGGTGGTTTCAGGATCCTGGGTCCTGGGCGTCCTTGCGGCCCATACCTTTCGAAGGGGAGAGGCGTCCTCTTTTTTCATCCTCCTGTAGAGGTCGGGTGGGACTCCTCCCACGTAGCTTCAGACGGGGAATCCCGGCCACTCGACGAGGCAGTCCTCGTCTCGCGCTCCTCGCCCCTGACGAGCACTTGAGATAACCCATACTGCATTCTTGGGGTAAGCGTGCTGCTCGGTGAGCGTCCTGCGGCAGTCTGACAGTCCCGTCAGATCATGGCTAGTTGAATGGCGGAGGGAACAGAGCTTTGCTTACGTTTCACAACACTGCACAATTAGGCAAGTATAAGCACTATCATTAGTGGGGCGAACAGTGTTGGGTGACCTAGTACGGCGTGATATCGGAAGCCTCGGATAGTTCGTAGCCGAAGGCTAAGTTGCGAGATCGGGGTATCGAGAGGGGGCAGGGTAGATAGGACGGCTGTCTCAGGGCTGCGGTCAAGGCTAGGTTGCTGATTGCGGAGTGTCTGCTCAGTCAGCTTGACCAGATGAGCCAGCTGCTGGCGCAGGGAGTCGACTCGATTGATGTCTAGGCGGGACGTTTTCGATTGGACGGTGGGGACTTGGTGGGGAGCCATCCCGGTATCTCAGTTGGTTGGAGCGCTGACCTGCACTGGTCTCCCCTGTTTCTCCCCTGTCCCCTGTTCTACCGGCGGCCGTGTTGGTGCATTGACGGCACACTAAATCTTCGGTCAAAATTCTGCCAATGAATTGGAATTCATGGATTGGGTGGTACGGCCAAGGTTCACGAAACAAGCTCTGCTTAGCAATACAACCCTGGTTCATAAAGCTACCCCAATGACTTGGACAAAAGCAATGACTTGGATTAAATTGATTTAAAAAAATGGAAGTACTTTGAAAGCAGGGAGCATCCGTTTCTCAAATGCACTAGCTGTGCCTGATTTTGGATGGTATAGTCTGTAGTGCTATTGGCGCATACCATTTGAAGTGCTATTGAAGTTCCTGTCGTGATTAACCAAACATTTTGTTCTACTTCTAGGGCTTTTGGAGTACTTTTCCGAGACACAAGTGTCTGACACTGAGTGGCGATTTCGACCGAGTCGCGAACGCACAGCGCCTTCACACATGATGAAGTAGTGGCCGTGAATCTTTCGGCCGTGTGGAAGTGACAGAAGGATAGTCACCGTTGCAGCCAGGCGTAGATGTCTTCCTCAATTTCCAAGTACCGGGTTCTGTCTTCGCTAAGAGCAAAGTATTTGACTTGGCCTGTATCAAATTTTGTTTCTAAAGACAAGTTGTGGCTAGGTATGTTCGTACTGAAAATCTCAAACACTTCGAATCGGTCAGGGATGATTACGATGGAAATTGGGAGCATCGTGTAGGGATTGAATTTCGCGACTGTCAGCGAGGTATGAATGATTCGATAGTACATTTCAAGTTTGTCGGTTCAATAAGGTAACGCTTTACCACTAGGGAAGGTATTTTTGATGCTTGAAATGATAATAAGAAGTTGCGTTGGTTTTGCCATTGATCGTGACAAGATGTCATGTGCCAAGAGGCTTAGTTGCATCTGTAATTTCTACAGTTGAGTGCTAGCTTGTTGAAGGATGGCTCGAGCTGTTTCTGTCACTTTCGTAAGTTGATTTTGAAGTGAAATGCAAGTTTCAAAGTTTTGCCGAACGGTATGTTCCACCTTTGAAACTTGGTGGGTCAGGTTGTTCACTAGAGTGCTAATTTTGTTGATCACCTCGCGATTGGTCTGGACTTCGATGGTTGTTCGGTTCAATAGACAAAAAGAGCGATACGAACTATAAAATAAAACGTGAACATTAGCTTATTGAGGAAATTATGCCAGACGTATACACTGAATATACACGTATGATATATTCAACCCAAATATATACTTTCGCCATGGGCATCGAAGAGGTTAACTGTAGTTTTCGTTGTCTTTGGATATTAATAGGACCAACAGGGCCACGCAAGAGCTTCATTGGTTCAGCAGTCGCTGGGCAGTGTCTCATTACAATCCGACAAAGGCCAGAGGGCAACGATGGATTTTTAGTGCAAGTGGTGCTCAAGCACCAGCCAGGCTTTGATACTTCAGCATGAGACCTACGACGCTGCATGCACATAATTTGGCTGGAAACTGTCAGAAAACCAAACAGGATTTCCTTTTGAGGGAGGGCTTCGGTACTGCCGGAGGGGCGAAACACTGGTGGGGGACTGGGTTATTATAAATCTCATGCTATCTATAACGCTGTTCCTATATATTTTACATGGCGTGATGTCCTTGGGCACGCGATGCTTCGGTCAATAATTGTCAGCATGGTATGAAAACCGTGGGCCCAGACCGGTGGGCTGATAGTCCTAGACCGGTGTACTGGTAGTCCCAGACCGGTGGACTGGTAGTCCCAGACCGGTGGACTGGTAGTCCCAGACCGGTGGACTGGTAGTCCCAGACCGGTGGACTGGTAGTCCCAGACCGGTGGACTGATGGTACCAGACCGATGGACTGGTAGTCCCAGACCGGTGGACTGGTAGTCCCAGACCGGTGGACTGATGGTACCAGGCCGATGGACTGTTAGTCCCAGACCGGTGGACTGGTAGTCCAAAACAGGACTGGTGATTCCAGATTGACAGACCGGTAGATCCTGACTGGAGAATCGGTGGGCAAAAATTCCCACCAGCCAATGCGAACAAGATGTTCTGTAGCAGCCACCAACTTTATTTCAAAACGACCAGCGCTGTTAACCATAGCACATGACGTGGCTCCAAGCTGGCAGTGGCACCCTGGTAACACAATGAACACCACAAGCACTAGCGGATGCCTACTCCGAGAAAACACCGCAATTGACTCTGACTATACTCTTGACCTACAGGATCAAGGGTACGCTCAAATCCATCAACCAGGTCAAGACCTTAACTGTTTGATCGTATCCTTGAACCCTGAAGTGACCGTTGGTAGTACCTTCACTACCACCCTGTCACTGGATAACCTGATCATCCTACCATCACTACCAAGCCATCCGACCGCAATGACCTCACTGCACCACTTCTGCCCGGTCGGCACTCACGTGACCCCGGCCTTACCACCCCGCGTAGTCACCATCACCGTGACCCACCCTCACTATTGAGCCCCTGATACCTGACCTGCAGTAATCTTATTACTGCACAACCGCAGTCTGATAGTCGGCGCCCAACATGTAGTCACGCTTCGAGTGAAAGCTACGGTTAGCTATTGGTTATTAGCACCAGCAGGCTGATGGTCACACTCAGCAGGTGTCGCGGGTGTATAACAAGGTGTCGGTGTGGTCCCAGCAGGCTGATGGTCACACTCAGCAGGTGTCGCGGGTGTATAACAAGGTGTCGGTGTGGTCCCAGCAGGCTGATGGTCACACTCAGCAGGTGTCGCTGGTGTATAACAAGGTGTCGGTGTGGTCCCAGCAGGCTGATGGTCACACTCAGCAGGTGTCGCTGGTGTATAACAAGGTGTCGGTGTGGTCCCAGCAGGCTGATGGTCACTCCTCACTCCACCGGGGGTAGCTGGTATCGAGCATGATTTCGAAGTGCCCCCTGCAGGCTAACGGTCACTCCTCGCTCCACCAGGGGTCGCTGGTGTCCAGCAGGGTGTCGAGGTGCTCCCAGCAGTGTTGGCTGAGCGGCAGCAGCTCACGGTCCTCGATCACCCTCACCGTCCGCAGTCGCCGCAGCAGGGCCAGGCCATCCAGCTGGGACTGCTGGCACACAGGGCAGGCGGTCAACCGGCGGTCAACCGACCGTCAACCGGGCGTCAACCGGCCGTCAACCGGCGGTCAACCGGTGGTCAACCGGCCGTCAACCGGACGTCAACCGGCGGCCAACCGGCGGTCAACAGCATCACCGGGTCAAGCATCAACAGTCAGACAGGCAACCGGCCAAACACCAACAGTCGTATAAGTCTCCGATCAAACATTGAACAGCCAGGTAGGCTAGGGCCAAACATCAGCAGCCAGACAGGTTTCAGTCATACATAAACAGCCACACAACTCTCGGGTCAAACATTAACAGCTGGATAGCTTCGGGTCAATCATCAACACCCAGACGATTTCAGGTAAAAAATCAACAGCCATACGGGCCAGGGTCAAAATCAATAACCATACAGGTGAGACGGGTCATGGTCAAACAACAACAGGTTGAGTCAGGTATCAAACACCAACAGTCAAGCAGATCAGGGTTACACATCAATAGCTAGATACGTCAGGGTCGAACATTCAACAGATGGGAAATCTCGGGTTAAGCATTAATAGCCAAATATACCCTGCGCGTACATTGTACCAAACATCAACAATTGCAATTCTACCGGTTGACATGGTGATGAAATGACAGTGGTAAATGATTCGTGAAATAGGGTGGAGGTAACCACTTACTGAACACTGAGTCGACATCCCTCCCAAAGTATTTTATCTACATCGTGCTTCTTGGTGCGTGCTTGTGAAGCCATCACACCTCGTTTTTAATAGTATCTCGTTCATATGCATCATGTTTATGCTCATCATAACGGATTCGGGATCGTGATAACGACCATGCCGTAGTGCAATTCCAGGTAGAAATTGCCTATGACGTGATCTGTTATACAATACCAGCTTAAAGCACAGGTATTTGCATCGTTATCATTGGTATCGGTACCTCAAAATTAAGTAACTCGCAAAACACGCAAAATGGATAGATAACAGCATTATTTCCATGGCGATTTCGACATCCCGCTGTACTCGTTTTGGCATCTCGCACCTGACGGGAAATCATTATTTTTACGCCGTAAAAGGAATATATATATATATATATACATAGACGCAAAAGGTAGACCTGGGTCAAGTTGCCCCGGCCATCCAGATTAACAAAGTTCCAACTGATGGATCGGTGTAAAAGTACATAGCACCGCAAAAAAAAACTAGCAAGCTAAATCACTTCTTTTCCCTGTCAAGTTGTCGGGCATCACCTGCTCTATGGTCACGCATCGTATCGTTGCATTTTCGTTTCGTACCGTGTCGCGTGCAGCAGTACCACAATTTTGCAATCGTCCCAGTGTCAATACACGGACAAGAACACGGACCCGTGAAAATTGTAAAACGTACTAAAACTGCCTTCACATTTCGAGCCGCTAAGTATTTTCATCCAGATACAAAGCTTGTAATGACAAAATTACGTTGCTTTTGCTATACGATTTCTGTAAACTGAATTTAAAAAGGTGCAATTTCCGTAAAAGCTATTAGCAACTGCTTATCGGAACCTGAGCCACTTCGATCGACCATGAGTTCATGATCCGAAATGACATCGGGTCAAGTAATTCACAATTAAAAAAATAGAAAAAGAACCCAATCTTCAAGTCCCTTGATATTTTCCTTCCTTCGCCATCTGACAAATGGCAAGAGGGCTCACGGACAATCGTCACGTCCGGGGCAGATTATCTTAATACGGAAAAGTTCGCTTTGGAGCGAGATCAGACTAAACCATACATTTCCAGCAGTAGGCTTGGGTGCAATTCCAATTAGTAACGTTTAAATGAAGCTGGCGTATCGCCATATTGACACAGGACACTGTCTGAAAATGATTTTAACATTGTATGATCGTCAGGCCATACAAGGAGATACAGAAGTGGAGGCCCAACCTTGATACAGTAGAAGTTCGAGCAAACGAATCCAGCAGACATAGAAAAAGCAACCTGAATTGGTTCAATTTGGCGGGGGAAGAGCTCGCCATAAGAGGAAAAAAGCTCGAGTGGTAGTCAGTCCCTGCCCATCAGCCGCAGTTAATACCGCGCTGGCGGGAGGTGAGAGTGTGCTCACCACTGTCGCTAGTGACCGCCTACCCAGCTGACGGGCGGGATCTGTCAGCCGGCAGTACGCATCTGTCACCACCCCGCTGTGTGAGCGAGGTATGGTGCCGGTGGCGTACCTCTGAGCTGACGCTGCTGACGGCTGTCACGTGCTGCTCGTCCTCCACGGACGACGCTGCCCCAGCGGGGGCCGTGTCACCAGTCGAGGCCGGCGGCGCACCGGCCAGCTGGCGCGGCACGTGACCGCCGCACGAGCAGCAGCTTTGTCCGGCCGGCGGCGGTGGCGGCTGCGCGCCGTCCGAGCGTGCCGGTGTGACGCCCGGCGGCGGTGGCGGCGGCGGTGGCGGCGCGTGAGCGTGCCGGTGTGCGCCCGGCGGCGGTGGCGGCTGCGGTGGCGGCTGCGGTGGCGGCTGCGCGCCGTCCGAGCGTGCCGGTGTGACGCCCGGCGGCGGTGGCGGCGGCGGTGGCGGCTGCGCGCCGTCCGAGCGTGCCGGTGTGACGCCCGGCGGCGGTGGCGGCTGTGGTGGCGGCTGCGCGCTGTCCGAGCGTCCCGGTGTGACGCCCGGTGGCGGTGGCGGCTGCGGTGGAGGCTGCGGTGGCGGCTGCGCGCCGTCCGAGCGTGCCGGCGCCGCAACAGCGTCCAGCTGCGGACTCTGCCACGGGCCGGCCGGAGCACACCACGGCCCCAGCCACGGCGGACAGTGAGCCGCCAGCACACCGGCTGTCGGGGCCGCCCACTGCCAGGGCCACAGCCAGGGCGCCACTGGACCTTGGGTGGCCTGTCCGACCCCCACCGACGCGCCCCAAGCCGGTGGCGGCGCTGTAGCGGCGCACCGTGCGACGCCGTCGGGTGCATGGTCGGCGGCGCCGGCGTTGGCCAGGGCCCCATCCGCAGGTGACGCATCAGCACCAGCTGGTGGACTCGGAAGAGCACGCCCGCAGTCGCCGTCGACAGCAGATTCTCTCGGCGGCTGCTCCGAGGATACAGCCGCCTCCGAGGATCGCCCCGGCAGTAGACGATCGGAGCCAACACGAGCACCAGCAGCGCTGCGCCCTGCAGATGGGTGCATTCAGCCACGCTATGTTCTGCCCTCGCGATGTGACGTCCACGTCCGATCTATATGGCGCGAACAACGGGCGGGTGCAGTGGACTTGACTGAACAGTTCTCAGATGAATAGCTTACCGGTCGTCATTTGGGATATAGATCAAGTGAAAGGCATTGGTGAAAATCAAAATAATCGTCAAGCTCTCCAGTGGACGCCGTGAAAGCTGAAGGCAATTGACTCGTCTTGTGGCCGTACATTCGACATAGCAAAGTACATTGACATTTGATGCTACTGACATCCGTACGTGCTGTTCCCTCGTCTTTGGAGCGCGGAAATGCACCACATATACCCCGGTACACACATGTCCGCCTCGCATCGCAACTGCAACAGCAACTCACCACATGGAGCTGGACAACCCTGTGATGACGTCGCGGACCGCCCACGACGAGACGACGTCGTCGACTGTCGGCGGCTGGATGACGTCACGGCTAGCTGATGCTCGGATGACGTCGTTCTTGCGGTCCGGGAAGATGCTGCCGTACGCTGCCTGGATTGCAGCATGTTCATCCGAAAAGCCAGTGTATTGCTGACTTCCTGAACCTCGGCCAGGCGTTTGCACATACCCTGAGCAGACAAAACGAGGCCTCGGCTGACAAGTTCCGCCAACATGCAGACCCAGCTAAAAGCCAGAACATACCAGCCAGACACATCCGCATCATTTCCGCATCCGGCCATTTACATGCGGCACCACAATTTATACCTGTATATGGGGCACGGCCCTGTTTTGCTGTGGGTCCGTCGACACTGGCGAAGAGCAGGAAAGCGTGAGGAAACGCCAATAACGATACGACATAACGCACAAATCAAACGTATCTTCAGACTGGAGGTGAAAAAGCCAGACGTCTCGCACATATACGTGGCTTGCGACACAATTTTGAAAAGTGCTTGGTCCTTCCGCGCACCCAAATATACCAGTTCGTTAGTATTTTTTAGTATATTTGGGTGTGCTCTTAATAAAAGCACTCTTAATGAAAAATCGGCGCATTTGGGTGAAGCTCGAGTGCACTGCCCGTGTGTTCACCAGTGGCGCCCACTGCACGGATGTCCCGTCAACACGCCTGCATCACGCACCGGGGTCAGCGGCACCGGCCACCGCACCACTGGAGGGACAGGACCGGATCTGCCGCCTCATTAGTGGAACAAAACCAACGCCGATTCATGAGCACAAGTCAGGTCTACTTGACGGCAGCCGTTCTATTGGCGGGATGAGGATATTGACGTCAGTAGGTGTACTGGTGAGATGAGGTCAGTGACCCCAGATAGATTATTGTTTGGACAAGGCTAATGACGTCAGTCAGCCTACTGACGGGACAAGGCTAATGACGTCAGTCAGCCTACTGACAAGACAAGGCTAATGACGTCAGTCACCCTACTGACAGGACAAGGCTAATGACGTCAATCAGCCTACTGACGGGACACGGTCCGTGACATCAATCGGCTGAACGGTGGGACGATGCCGGTGCCACCAGTCAGCTTGCTGATGGGCCGAGGTTAGTGACGTAAGCCATGGTTCTGATTGGACCAGACCGGTGGCGTCAGACCCGTACCTTTGACAGTCGGTCGTCAGCCAGTGAGGCGAGCGCAGTTCTGCAGGGACGTAGCCGACCCTGCGGAGGCACACGCGTGTCAATGCTACTTGACAATAGCGGCACACCGCTCCAGTCTGGTCATCGACCAAGATCGCGTCAGGACAGGAAACAGTGCTACTGCACATCTGCCGTGCTGTATTCAGTTGGCATACACATCACCCATTACTTGGTACATAATAACGCCGAATAATGCCTGCTCAAAACTATTAGAACCGGCGATGGTTCGTTACGATCTGCTACGGCCAGAGTGCAACAAAACCAAGCCTTCCACAAATGAAGCATGTCCAAATGTAGGAATGAAAGTTGCAAAGCACCTTTTCATCTGAACTGATGCCAGCCTAGCGTTTTCTCTACACCTGATATACGCGTCACCAGTCGCTCGAAACATCTATTGCAAATGACAGCGCAGATGCAAATGAAAATGACGCAAACAGCGTAAATATGAGCCGATATAAGGCGTCATTAGTGGCACCGGGCGACCGAGGGCAAGTGCCGGATCGGAGTTCCTGTGCTGCAGGGCCCGGTTCGGGTGTCCTACCGAGCACAGGGGTGGATCGTGACGTGGTAGTAGTCACTATAGGATCTGGCAGGCCGGGTCGGTCATATGAACCTTCTTCCTTCGTCTTTCGTATTTACATCAGTATGCGTACTCGGGATTCGCCACCTGCTAGTAAGAATCGAATATAATATAGCAAAATAAATAGTTTTTGCCATACCACAGACTAAGGCTGGATAAACCGGCGTAACCCAGCTTGAACCAGCAGACATGTCATCACTACAGAATATTATGTGCAGAATAATACGTATTTCCATGAAATCTTTGAGAGCAAGAAGGACCACTAAAGGTTCTAAAGCATTTGCGATATTCCAATCCCATGCTCTCACACCAAAAGACGGTAATGAATATGCCAGAACTTTCCCGATGGTTATAAATGATCCTCTTGAAAAGGTGGTGATTTCCCGATGAAGTTTTCCCTTCTGGTTACTGTAAACTTCATGTTGAATTTCATAAATATAGGTGGCGCTCATACAAATCGAGTGGTGCCCAGCTATCACCTGCTGACACTAAAGGTCCGCCTATGTTCGCAAGTAGGCTCGTACTCAAATTTAGTTATTTGTGTCTAATGCCTTGAAAAAAGTAGCATTTCCAAAGCCAGCACAGGTAGGTGCCTGGCGTAGCCTAAAGAAAGGTTGACAAAAACTCAAAGCCCATCAACTATGGGGCAAGCATGTGCACATACCACCGGAAGAACACACAGGCACGTGGCGGGCGATCGCCCGAATGATGTTTCTATGCTGTCAAAGGCACTCCTCATTTAGAGCGAACTTTTTGGCTATTATTCAGAGGTGATCTACTTCGCGTGGTATTAAATAAACGTTCAAATTAATACTTGCTACAATAAGTTGCACATCTACATGACAGAAAACAACCTCGCATGTCTGTTTTTGCCACTTCACGACGAAATGAAATATGTCGCCCGGTGCTCAGTTGGTTTGAGTGCTGGCCTGCATTGGTCTCACTCGCCCTGACAAGACAGTGCTCGAGTCGTTTCACGTACTCGCATTTAGCCCCCGGACGTAAGGGTCAGTTGGCATTTGGCAACTGGCCCGATAAGGCCGGGGTGGGGCCGTGCCGGTGCATTGGCGGAACGTTAGACTCTCGATCAGAATTATGCCGTTGAACTGGAATTCACGGATCGGATGGTGGTGCCAACACTCCCACATTAAGCTCTGTTTAGAGATAAGACCTTGGTCCATAAGGCCGTCCCAGAAAAAAATTCGGACTATACTTGTTTCGTAAAGCTGGACAAATCCCCAGGTATACTGAAGCCATCACACGAGCTTGAGAACGGCCAGCTGAAGCTTAGTCTGCCAGCCACCGGCCCAGTTGCAAGTGGTGCTTCTGTAGTTATAAATTATTCGTGAGATAGGGTGGAATACACCGCTTTCTGAACACTCATTCGACATCCTTCTCCAAGAATCATCGACATCCTGCTTCGTGATGCGCACTTATGAAGTCTTCGCATTTCTTTTTTAACAGCATCTCGTTCATAAGTAGCATGTTCATGCTCTCGATAAAGGATGGTGATACATGAACATTCCGCGACCAAACTTTAGGCAAAGGGTTCAACTATAATGTGATATGGTATACAATTCCAGTTTATAGCATATAAATTTGTATTGCTATCCAGAACATAGCTCTTCCTAGATTATGAATCTGAAAACATGATAAAGATACAGTCATAAGTATGCCATTAGCTAAAATTTGAGTCTTAAAGATATCAAAGGGAATCTAAATGACACCATTCCCATAGGAAATTTCGACATCCTACTGTGCTCGTTTCGACATCCCACCCGTAACGAAACACCATTATTTTAACGCTGTGCTTCTGCGTCTGCTTCAGCACCGAACACCGATGCTTCACAACTGGTGCTTCGACTCACATCGGTTCTCAGCGTTACCCGCGACATGAACTGACGGAATTGTCATTCCTATGCACAGGCACCCTTCAGCATCAATGCCTTTAAAGGGAGAAGTTTACAAATGGGCAAATATCGTTCGAAAGTGACTAAAATGTGTTGCCTTTTACTAATCTTAAACGTGACAACGGGTCCTAACAACAAAGTAACCGATTGTAAATTCGCACCTTCTGAAACTCTGGAACGGCCACCACAATAACCATTCCGGATCTTGTGCCTCTTACTCCAACTCAGTCTTCCATTGTGCATACAAAAAAAACCGTCGTTGATGAAAGCAAATGTTCAAATTTCACTTGGCTTCTCTTCATGACATGTGGCGGCTTTGTCGTGCGAGTCAATCAGACTCAGCGGTGCAGCCAATGAGGGGGGGGGGGGGGCAGCCCCCTTAGCAACCCAAAATATGTTCAGTGAAACAAATGTTGAGATATTCACCACACAAAACCAGAAATTGCGGCACGCTTCGTGCACCGAAAGCTTCGCGCCCTTTCGTACTTTGCTTGGTCGCTCTCCTTCAGAAAATCCTGACTGCCCCACTGATCAGGTTGGTCCTGATGTTAATCTGAGACTGACGGTGGCTCACACCAGAGTAGCGGGGTTGACTGTCTTGACTGTGGGCCGGCTCACCTCTAGCTCGTGTAGGCGGCGGCTCGAGATGTCGTCACCACCATTATCCAACTGCACCTGCACCATGGCCAACACACGTCGCAGTCGGGACAGCAGCGCCGTCTGGTGGCGGCTCGTCCAACTGTCCGACCGTCCGACACCACATTGCTCCAGCTGGCGACAGAGTCACTGGTCAAAGTTAGGCAACTGCCGTCAGGTCACACCACCAGGTCGTCAGGTCAGTGCTGCCATGTCGCTAGCGTCAGGTTGTTGTTATCGGGCTACTGTTCTGAGGCTATTGCTGCTAGGCTAGGTCACGTCCCAGGTCATTATTGTCAGTTCACTATCATCAGGTCACGAACGTGCGACCACTATTTTCTGGCTAATGCCATTAGTCCACCGCTGCCAGGTATGTACTAGTCAGGTCACTAATGTCAGGTGCTACTCTCACATCGCTGTAGTGTGTTCACTGTAGAGACACTACTAGTGTCGGGTCTATACCATCAGGTCTGTATACTCCGGAGACGCTATGATGCTGGATACGTGAGCGCCTCGTGACCGTCGCATGATAGCCGACCGAATGGCACAGCAAGCGCCCTGTTCTGACCACCTGCGACGGCGAGACCAGTCGCCCTCCTCGGTATTGCACTGCCTGAACAGAGGACAGCACACCCACTGAGCGTCCCCACCCTGCCACGTCGCACTCACCGTGCATGGCACCGAGTCCTGCTGCGAGGGTCCAGTGTTGGTGCGGGACGAGCGACTGCGCCGCCGCCGCTGGTGGCTCCGCCGACGGACCGGCCTTCGCGCCGGCGGGTCGACCACCTTCAGCCGATGCTCCTCGACGGGACTCGACTGTGGCTGCTCGCTCGGCCTCGACTGCCGCTCCTCGCTCAGCTTCGGCTGTTGTTGCTTGCCGATTCGCGTCTGCCAGTCGTCGTCCAGTCTGGGCGGTCGCTGCTCGTCCGACCTCAACTGCCGCTCGTCGCCCGAGTCCACGGCGTCCGAGTCGAGACCGCAGGAGGCTACCGGCCAGCGCGTCAGTGGCGACACCTCTCGAGTTCTCTCGGCACACGGCCGCTTCGGCGACGAGTGGTCCTGAGACGGGGCCGACACTCCCGACGGCAGGTGGTCCTCAGACCACGCCGAGCGGGCCGGGCTCGCCAGCGCCAAGCAGCGACTCACGATCTCCCGCTCCTGGAAATCAGTGGGTTTCGTCTGAAAATGCCAATGCTTCACGGCTGGAACTGGAAGGTTGTACGGGTGTTCGATTCCGTTCGGGTGAGACAGCCAATTTGTTGATATGACGTTAAGGTTATGTGTTAAAATATCGAACAATTAAATCGAACACGGAAAAAAATCAGAACACCTCTGTATTATCATCTTTTTATTTGATTGATATGGCGTCGTGAAGCGTCGCTGGCTTCACTGCTTGCTCTGGGGTGCGGCGTCTGGTAGGGCGCGCGCATCACCATGGTAACCAGCCGCCTGAGGCGACGTGGCGTGACCCAGTTGACCTGGGCGGCTGGGTGCGGAGCGCAGTGCACGCAAAGATTCGGTCTGCGGGCGACCAGTTACGTGCGGAAACCGAGCGGGTGTGTAAATGCTTTGTTAATGTAAAACAGTGAGACTGTTGTTTTGCTTGCTTGAATACATTGTCTGGTTATTATATTATACACCATGTTACATTGTACACCATAAGTAGTCTCACCAGCATGTCAGGCCGTCTCGTCCGTCCAGCCGGCGACGGCGTGAAGAGCGACTGAGATATGACGGCGGCGGCGGCTGGCAGTCCGCCGGCCGCCGTCTCCGGCGAGAAGTGCGTGCTGACGCTGGACGCCTGGGAGGGGAACAGCTGCACCAACTGTACCTCGGGCGACACCAGAGCCGCCGGCGACCCGGCCACCAGCGCCGGCAGCAGACAGCTGGTCACACCGGGGTCAGTCAGTGGTGCCGGACAGGACAGGACGGGAAACCAGTGCAAGTGACGCCGTCCACCACTAACGTGTCGGGCAAGTCAGTGATGCCGGACAAGACACGACGGGACATCAGCGCACGTTACCTTGTCCAGCACTGCCGTGTCAGGTCGGTCAGAAGTGTCGGACAGGACAGGACACTGGTACAGGCGGCACTGTTCGGCACGGACGTGTCGGGTAAGTCATTGGTGTCGGACAGGACAGGACACTGGTACAGGCGGCACTGTCCGGCACGGACGTGTCGGGTAAGTCAGTGGTGTCGGACGGCACAGGACACTGGTACAGGCGGCACTGTTCGGCACTGACGTGTCGGGTCAGTCAGTAGTGTCGGACGGCACAGGACAGGACACCAGTGCAGATGGCTCTGTTCTACATTGAGGTGTCGGATCACTGTCCTCTGTGAGATGGACATCACAAGTGATGGACGTTGCAAGCGCACCAAAATATATGCACACACTTTCATTATGGTTAACAGCACAATAACGAACACAGCACAGGGTGGCTAGGAACAGCAAAGCGTTTCCTGGATCCTTGTTTTAGAAATGCTGCCCAATATATAATGGTACAATGGGTGCATAAGCACATAAAGCGCATACGTTAACATTTAAGCCTTGTGCAGTTCCTATTGTTCCCTATGTTCAGTACATGAATAACTAAAAGAGCGATGATTTTGTCAGACCTCTTGTCCTGGGTATGCACTCCCATTGCCAAACACCAGGCTTACCCGACTTTCGGCGTCATGTCATCCGCAGAGTCAGGCACCATATTCATCATTTCGCCAGGCACCATATTCCTTATTTCGCCAGGCACGGTATCTATCATTTGGCCAGTGATCTGTAATCCCAGAATCACATTAGCTACCACGATATTTACCACGTAAGAACGACCTTTACGTCGACAACGAACCTTCGGTCATACAATTTACCTACATGGGAGTCTTCGAGATCCGAAGTGTGAGGAAGGCTTGGGAGTTGAGGAATGGACCCATATCACCTCAAATTCGTGCTCCGTTACGCAACGCCGTACGCCTAATGCTACAATTCATCGGCTTCCGACGAATTGCGCTTTGAAGTGCTTGGAGCAAGGAACTGTTCAATTCCCACCTGCCCCATTCCCTTCACCACTGTTGCCCTTGGTGTCAGTGCTCGAGACTCATCGACGGCCCAGCCGCAGAGCTGAAGCTATTTTGTAGATCTTAATGCGCAGACATGCCAGCTGATATATAAATACGCTGAGCGAGGCTGGGGTTAACTGGACGGTTGTTTTTGTCCGCTGGCACATATAAACCTTTCAATAAATTGCTTTTAAAGTTAACATACCTTCCTACAGTTGATGAGTGAACATTGTGTAAACATTGGGTCCAGTATAATGTCACCGAGCTAGGACAGGTCAAATGCAGGTCAGTGTGGGCTGGTCATAATGCGTGTGTGGTTGTACCACGTTTTGCAACTGCAAACGTTTGCCTATTTTGTGTTCTGACAAACTTAGTCCATATGCTGGACACTGGTCTGACGTAGATGCATGACGTGTGGCAATGTGTATGACGCGGATGCGTGGGCGATTCAAGGACTTTCTTGAGGATAGGATCCAGAGCGGGCGAAGCTCCTCGTATTTCTTTCTTGAGCGGGATGGGGATACATGGGACTAATCTTTGATTTCACAAAAGCTTTATTTTCCGTAAACTTGAGGGTTATAGGGTGGCATTGTTCTTTATTGCCATGTTTTCGAGATTCCGAAGCTGAATTTTGGTTTATCAGGAGGCTCCCGGGTCATTCCCTGGGTCTGCTAGTGCGTGCGTCGATCGTAACGATCAAAGATGCCTTTTTCTGTGAACTTGACCTCATCCTAGGACCACCCCCCCAAAAAAAACACTTTGGATATCGACACATTTTTTTTCGCGGTCGAAAGATAGTGAATTATTTTTTGCACCTAAAAAATCGAACCAAAAGACCGCTGCCGCGTGCCCCTTCGGGTGCGCTCTGATTACGCTTTTCATGCAGCGGCAGGGTGTGGGGCTCAGATTATTAGGGCATTGGCAAGACAACATCAACTGGCATACTCATATTGTACTTCAACACCAATAGTTTGAAAGAACCCTTTTCATAGCCAACAACCGAAGCACCTAACCAAAAAAATGTTGAGAATATGATGCCTTTAAAACTAGAAGTGCCTCACAACTTCACAGTAAAGTAGGTAAGCTTTTTCATTGGTCCCTACTTCTGTAAAATTCGCGCTGCGAAAGAGAGCGAATTTTACCAACCGTCACATACGCGCACCTGTATGTGGCGGTTGGCATTGCTCACTAATATGGAAAACAAACATGAATTTAGATCGCAAAGCCTTAAATAGTACACCAAAAATGCAATTTATCGGTATAGAATTCTGCACCATGCTCTTCTACATGGAGTTCATATACATACCAAAGGTACGTATACATAAGTACACCACTTGTTTGGAGTCTACTGTTTTAAGAAGTATCTGGCACAGCACCATAGGAATGGCTTGTTTTCTGGAAACTGGGCGTCGCTGTCATACACTTCGGCCAACTTTCAACAAACTGCTTACACTAATGTGCAGAATGTGCTAATATTTAGTATGCCCTATTTGCACATCCGATCGAGCTTCCACCAGCAAAATTGAATCGATTCACAATACTTTATAGTGAACGCTTCATCCTGAGGGGCTTCGTCACGTGATTTTTCTTCTTGGCGCTATTCGAAGCTGAGCCCCAATGGAGGAGCAGGCCGAAATATGTTCATGAGGAAGGACACATTTCCTCCGAGGGGCGTTTTCGGCGGAAAAAATATGTTGAGCGGAGGGAGGAGGAGGTGGGTCAATCGAACATACTGAAGGCGTCCTTTTTTCCTATCAAAGGAGCACTTGTCTTTCTTCTAAGAAGTTTTGGCTGAACATTCGCAAAATTTGCATTTCAGGATAATTGTTCAATTCTTCGAAATTATTTATCCAATGCAATGTTTATGAATGTGGTTAAAATGATGTGACTATTCACTTCATCTCAAAATATATACTTTTCAGTTGACAGGCAAAATAATACGAAAAAGGGGCTTGGAGTTGGGTAACATAGCAGATAAAATAACGTGTAAAAAGAGAAAAAAGAAACAGCATATATTCCAGGGAGGGCTGATGTACGTATTTGGTAGGCAACTGGTTGAGTGTCCAGAGTGCAACCAAGAAGGGCCCTTGTGGCTCATAGTTGCACTGATATTTTGTCTTTATGTCTTGATGTGTTTAGGTGTCTTACGCAATTTATGAAGGTTTCTAGTATTATGTTCGGTGCTCCAGAGCCATTTTCCTGACCCGGACGTTTATTTCTTTTTGGAATCCTTCCTCATTTTGGAGGGCACCAGCTTGATATTTTCTAACACCAATCCGGTTTTTGTGGCATAGATGTAATTTCAGCAGTGTGAGGTGACTTATCGATGGATACCACAAGAAAACATTAGAACTGGGTGGGGCAGTTAGGTTTGAAATCCGGTGAATCAGACACGATAGTGGCAGATTATGCTCCTCCACGGTAGAATTGTTGATCACTAATTATTTCATTTCTAAAGGTCCCTTTGACAAAATAGCGGTCGAAATTCAAGGACTTTTTAATGGGCGTAGGTGGACCCCCTACAAATCCATTTTCCCCTTCCCCTTGATATAAATATAGGTACTACACTGGTCCCTCAAACATTTTCAAAAACATACGCACATGGGACAAGGCCGGCATTGAAGGGCAGTGTCCTAAAATTACTTCACCATTAACTGTGTGGATGAAGAAAGAAGTTGATTGGGAATAGTGAAAGGTTGGAAGAAAATAAATGATCGTCACTTAAGGATTAAAAAAGCGGAATACCTTTCACTTCAGTCACATGTGCTTTACATTATTTAGCAGTCGTGTGAATGATGACTGCCCACACATCGTGCGACAAAATGGTAAAAACCTAAGACAAGGATGAAATAGCACAATTCCATTAACCGTGAATTTCCAGGTCACATGGTCAATTATTTTACACTGTTGAAGGGACAAATTAACCCTGACAAACATGCAAAACAACTCCCATGTCTGATATAAAATGGGACGAATGATGTATTTAAATGCATTTTCTGCCTGCAAACTTCTTTTCTGTTATTACAGCCTGCATGGTTAGAGCTTCCCAGCCTCCATATCTTCTCAATATCATTTACATAACGGTACAGCACAGCGAAAACCATGGGCGTGGCGGCGTGGAATTTGAATGTTTTGCGTGATGTATGAACTGCCATTGCTGCATTGTTGCATTGCCATTTATGGATTGTTGTTCAATGCTTGTTGTTGCCGTTAATATATTCGCCTAGAGTTAGCTATTTTAGCTTGTGTGACAGGTGCTGATAGCATTTGGTGCTGGCCTTGCAGCCAGCACCAAATGCTACAAAAATCAACAAATTCCTACGACGGCGATCAGAAAACCAATGCAATCCACTTCTCGTTGTCACCTTCGCGAAATTATCGTCCTAGGACTGAGAAATGCTCGCTTAAGCTTTGCTTTGCTTAGGACATCAAGCTGGTAGTAATAAATAACAGTAGTGATGAATCTAGCTATATTCAGTTATACTTGGAGAACATAAAAGTGGTTTGATCAATGGGAGATGCCTGTAAGATATGCTTGGCACCACCATCGCCAAAACGCTGCAATCTAAAGGCCAGCGAGAAGATTCTTTTGGTCGAGAAAGCATTGAGACGCTGGTTTGTTTTGACACTTCGGTATTTATCCAAATTTTACTGATTAATACCCTCGCACGGTCCAGTTTTCAGGGAAAATGATTGGCACTGTTGCGTTTTAAGTAACTGATGAGCCATGCCAAAAACAAAGAAGACATCAATATGAAATAATGCTTTCCATTCCCGAACCACACTAAAAGCATAAAAACAATATGAGGTCCTAACACAATGGAGGCCCCATTTTGGGGAGCGGGTGGCCCCCTTTCGACCTTGCCCCCTGGAAGAATTTCGCGACGATGCCACTGACGAAGGACCTAAAAAATCGACATGGTCCTGGAAAAGGAACGCAAAAACAGCACTAAATACATAATTTGGGGTTTGCGAAAACGCCCTGATACCTGAATAATATCCTCGATGAACAAAAAGCAACAACACTCTAAAACAGAGCGGGGTAGGAATAATATACCGGACTACGATCAAAAATTGACTGGAGTTCTAAAATACATCCGTAGACAAAGAAAAACCGAAAGGTCCAAAAGGGCCACCTAACCAGAACATCAGTTCAGTAGCCAATGTGGGAACGCATTTCACCAGAGACGAGGTGCATTAAATTTCAGCGGTTACCCGGATTTCTTATCCACACAACGTGAAAAAGAAAACTAATCACCGAATTCAATTCAGGATGGGGTCTTGTGGCTCTTAAGTCTGACCACATTTTGACTTTATGAGGTGCAATGTGTTACATGTCCGCAATTTTGCACTCAATTGTTGGTCCCCAAAATAGGCGCTTACATTCCGTTTCAGCCGGGTACGACTAACGTAGTTGTGGCATTTCGTTTAAGTGTTGGATATTATAAGGTGCACGATGTGTACTACAGAAATGATTCCAGTGACTGATCACCTATATGTTGTAGTTAGAACCTGAGGACGAGCACCATACCATGCAATTTTATTTATTGTGTTTTTATTTTCCCCAGTCTATCGGCCTGTCAATCTTGTTCTGCCACACACAGCCTTTTCAACCAGCGATCACCCATCATTCTTGTTTCTCATCATCTCCAGCATAAATCATGAGACTTATTTTGCCATGAGCCAGCAAGAAAGCTATGTTCTTTGTTCTTGCTTATTCTTTCTCCTCACCAACGTCGGTGAACAATTACGATGGGGATTATCTTAAAGACGTATGGTACTACATCATGAAAATTGGGACATACCACATGCCCATACGTGTCGCTGCAATGACCTTCACCTCCACACACACGCATACAGCGGAAATTAGTAAAGATATTTTGTTTGAACAGGAATACTAATGGTTTCATTCGCACCAGGAAAACAAACATATTATTACAAAGGAATCTATCGTTCGTTAAAAGAGTTACAGGTCCAGCGAGAAGTGCGAATTTGAAAGTGCTTATACTGCGATGAGCCCTTTTTCAGCATATGTTGTTCTTAGCCATAGACACCTGTCCACCCTTAGTGGTGAAAGCTGTATGTTCACTATCAAAATTGTAGGATTCTCTATAAAAAAGTGCCAAACCATGAGACTTTGCGAAATTACTGGGTGCACCCCTGCTATTGACCCTGGCCTATCCACTTTTTGAGCCGCTATAACGCCTGTTTACACGAACATGGGCCAAGCGTACATTACTCGGCACTCACGTGTCGGTCGCGATCTAGGCACTACGAAAGTGGTACTTTTACCAAAACACTTCGTACTATTCTATGTCCACGACTTATTGCATACTCCCTGCGTCCCTATTCATCTTTGAACACTACTAATGCTACTCATGCAAATCGAATCCTCCCAGTGCCAAAACGTCTGCTACAGAGCGCGGATTATGGGTATTGATATTTTATTTTGTTTACCCCCTACTGCACTTGAACCAGCTGCCAGACGTCACAATCTGTGATAGTATAATTTACAATCCATGATTTTGTCATGCAGTCTGGTTGATGTTTTTCATTAACTTTTATTTTTAATTGCGTTTTTATGTCAGTCATTCTACTTTATCTTCATACTAAACCTAGTCATTTCATAGCGAAGCACATTAATTATGACAAAGTAACTTTGGTGGATAAAGGACTAAAAAAGCATACCATGAAGCAATTTTACAGCTTTACAATTGCCTATATTCTCATACAAGACAAGTAAATTGGATTTCAGCTTGCTAACGTATGTCCTTTTATATTCGCCAATGGCCAATTTTTGGTAAATGTCCGCATCTTGATATTTATTCGTGCTTGAATCGTTGTCTGCACACCTGGTATCTTCATAAATTGTGCGGTTTTTCTTTCTTGTCTCATTGTGATGTGAAAACAACTTTATTTTAGTTGCTTAGCAATCGATGGAAGTCAAGACCATGAGGCGATGATAATTTGTGGTACATCGCTTCAAGCGAATTTATTTGGTAAGAAGTATGAGCTGAGTAAATTTCCTTTTGGTACTTCACGCTCTTGCGTCAAGCATTGACAAAAGACCTTCCTTGACTAGTGATCAAGCAAGACAGTTCCGGCGCTCGTGGGGCTAAGCAGACCATTATCTTGCTATACCTGCATAATTAGGGGTATTTAAGTTTGCAGTTTGCGGTAAGTTTTGATTTCTTGGAATTTCTTTTTGAATGCAATGTTTATCGATGTTATAGCATGATGAGACAATTCACTTCCTCTGGAAATACATGCTTTTTGGTTGGGAGTTATGATAATACCCAAAACAGGGCTTACAGTTTGGTGATATATCATTAAAAATCACCTTTAAAGTGAAGAATAAAATATATATCATATGCTATTTATCCTAGCCTATCATCTGTTGCAAGAAAGCAACTTCTTTTTTTATGGATTTTGTCAATTAAATTAGTATTCAAAATAAAGATACCTCACTTAATCAAACCTAACCTAAGCTAGGCTGAGCTATTTTTAAGAAAAGGCAGACATGTGCTTTGTAGTGTTTGGACTTTTGGGTGGATTTAATAACATACCTATGGACATAATTCAGAAGATGCAACCACCTATTTTGCTGTATATAGTTACTTTTTTATTGATAATAGGGGACATTCCTATGCTTTGTCATTCATGTTGCACTGCTGTTTTGTGGGATAGGTAATTTATCCATCCTTCACCTGGCACTTCTCATACATGGTTAAGGGCAAATTCAACACTATGTAGTTAGTTCAATACTTCTTCATGTCCAAAATGTATAGCTTCCTCCTTTTGCCACACACATCTAGCACTTATTAGTCAACATGAATGCAGACAGAAACTTGATTTGGCCAGCAGATGTGTCTAGTCTGGACATGATGTACAGATGATGCCATGACCTGGATATTGCTTTTATTTTTACATTATAATATTAGTTTGTAATGGCTTAGATTATATTTCATTAGGTTTGGCTAGTTTAGTTTAGTTTAGGCTAGTTTAGTTTAGTTTAGGCTAGGCTAGGCTAGGTTAAATTAAGTCAGGTTAGGTTTAACCATTTAATTGCTATATCTGTAAAATTATAGGCTTTCTCTGGATAGCTCCAAGAAATACAATTTGGTGCAAAATGACCTTAGTAATCGATCCACCTTTAAGCCCAAATAATCAATCAATCAGCCAAGAAATGTAATGGGATTATACTAGGCTAGATTGGATTAACTTTGGTTAGGTTAGGTTGAGTTAGGTTAGATTTTTCCTATTTAATTATTCCATTAAAATTGCAGTATTCTGCTTGATAATTTGAAGAAGAAAGCAATCAGAAAGGATAATTAATCATAATTAAATAGGAAAACCTAACATAACCTTTCCTAACCAATCAAATTAAATATAATCCAAGCTAATATAAAATATATTCTGTTGTGTAATATATTCTAAATTGGCAATATCATTTCTCATGGTTGTGTTCCTGAGTTGGTGTCTAAGGATAGCTGTATGCAATATCTGTGGGAAAAGGTGGAAACTGAGCATTTTTGTATGTAAAAAGCAAGCAAGCAACTGCATGGAGTGCTGAATTCTCCCTTATAATGTATGTAAAACACCATAATTACATTCATAAATGTGGCATTAAAAAAAATAATGTATGGGAACTGCTGGTAGTAGAAGTCTCCATGCTATTCTTAAGATATGTACTGATGTACCTACTGCATCATTGTTCAACTTCAAAAGTAAGCAAGTTGCAAACACAAGTTGTTCCATCTTCAAAATCACTTTCATAACCATGGTATTCTGAAAAAAATCAAAGAATCCTGAAATGCATTAAGGCTCAAATTTACCCAAACAGCTTTTTTATAAATGCCAAATACAAAATTGTAGCTTACAACAAAAGCTTAATGTAGCATGTCAACGAAACCTAACATCTTTGGGTGCTTCATGCGGATAAAATGTGCCTGAAACATGTCTAGTGGTTATTTTAAACTGCAGTAATACCTAATTAGGTACCTACCCCTACTCTGTGTGATGTCTATTGGAAGATGTAAGTCTCAAGTGCCAGAAACACTGAAACTGAAGATGGACAAATTCCAGTTATGTCCTATAACTGCTATTGTATTTTATCTTACACTGCTGGCTGTAAAACATAAGAACCTGACCTAGTGAGTGCCTACCTTAGTGACTGCCTGGGTAGGTAGGTACCTACCTAGGTACCTACTTAAGTAGTGCAAGTGGTATAATTTAATCAATTATAAGGTTTCCATGGCAGTGTCCAATGTGTAGGGTTTGATTTGTGCTTTGCAATCCTGGATGTGACTGATTGATCAAAAATTGATGGGTTATCAATTATGGAGATGTTTTTCTTCAAATATATTGCATCAGAATCTCAGTTTACACTTTCAAGTGAATCTTTAACACTTCAAGTGCACTTTAACACAGTGCACTTGATTGGCCAAGTGGTTGAACTTATGGCATCTTGTCTCATCACAGCATGAACATATGCATGCAGAAAGTGTGAAGTGAATGCATGAAGTACTGCTTCCATCAATTTCGAATTATAAGCAGATTAATTATGTGAGTCCTGTAATAAGACATGCTTTATTTTGTCTCAGGTAGTGGCACGCTGCGACCCCGTGACACAAATGGCCATGTCACCGCACACCTACCTGCTGTGCTTCTCTGACCAGCTGGCCGAGTTCCGGTTGCCCGAGCTGCGTGCGGTGCTGTCGCTGCTGGGCGTGGAGGCGCTCTGGACGCCGCCGCCGGCCGACCAGCCGTTCCTGCTGATCCAGCTGGCCGACGAGGCGACCGCGCGCGCCGTGGCCGAGCGTACGGTCGCCGTCAAGAACTGCATCGAGCTGTGGGCTGGTGCCGAGTCGGAGGACGAGCTACACGCTGCACTGAGGTGTCGGTTGCGGGAGCGGCCCGACACGATGCTGCCGCACTTCGGCGCCGACACATCCTTCCGCATCGTCGTCGACGCGTTCAACAAGCGGCTGTCGCAGGCCGACAAGCTAGCGCGCGTGGCCGCGCTGGAGTACCTGCCGCTGCGAGGTCCGGTGCGACTACACGGTGCCCGCCTGCGACTACACCTGGTCGAGGACTACGGGCCAGACTCGAACCTGGCGCCGCCGCATCCGCTGCGACTGTACTTCGGCCGGTGGGTGTGCGACGGTGCACGCGCCGCAATTACGCGCCACTCGCTGAAGCGGCGTGCGTACATCGGCAACACGTCGATGGACCCGGAGCTGGCGCTGGTGATGGCCAACATGGCGCGCGTGCGGCCTGGCGACGTCGTGCTGGACCCGTTCGTCGGCACCGGCTCCCTGCTGGTGGCAGCCGCCCACTTCGGCGGCCACGTTATCGGCACAGACATCGACTACTCGACCGTGCACGCGTGCACTCGGCAGTCACGTGTGCAGGAGCGTGGCCAGCCGCGCGGCCGCCATGAGAGCATCGCGGCCAACCTGGCGCAGTACGGCCTGCACTCGCGACTGCTGGACGTGCTGGTGGCGGACGCCGGCCTGCCGGCGCTGTGGCGGCGCGGCGTCACCGTCGATGCCATCGTCACCGACCCGCCGTACGGCATACGCGAGGTGACGCGGCGGCTGGCAGGCGCCGGCGTCGACGTGGCACCAGCCGGCCGGCCCGCCACGGTCGTCTGCGACGCCGGCGAACAGTTCAGCGACCTGCTGACGCTGGCGGCGGAGCGGCTGGCCGTCGGCGGCCGACTGGTCTTCTGGCTGCCGGTGACGCTCGCCGAGTACGCCGCAGACCGGCTGCCCGGCCACCCGTGTCTGCGGCTGGAGGCCAACAGCGAGCAGCGGCTGACGCGCCGCTCGAGCCGCCGTCTGCTCACCATGCTCAAGTGGCGCGAGCTGGCCGACCACGAGCGGCGCGCCGCTGTTGTTCACGAGAGCACGGCCCGCTTCAAGGAGCGCTACTTCAGCCCGCCCGGCGGTGGGACGGTTCGGACAGTGCCGGAGACCGGCGGTGGGACGGTCCGGACGGTGCCGGTGACTGGCGGTGGGACGGTCCGGACGGTGCCGGTGACCGGCGGTGGGACGGTGCGGACGGCGCCGGTGGATGACGGTGGGAAGGTGCGGACGGTGCCGGTGACCGGCGGTGGTACGGTGCGGACGGTGCCGGTGGACGGCGGTGGGACGGTCCGGACGTCGCCGGTGGACGGCGGTGGGACGGTCCGGACGGCGCCGGAGACCGGCGGTGGGACGGTCCGGCCGGTGCCGGTGGCCGGCGGTGGGACGGCGCCGGTGGATGACGGTGGGAAGGTGCGGACGGTGCCGGTGACCGGCGGTGGTACGGTGCGGACGGTGCCGGTGGACGGCGGTGTGACGGTGCGGACAGTGCCGGAGACCGGTAGTGTGACGGTGCGGACGGCGCCAGTGGACGGCGGTGGGACGGTCCGGCCGGTGCCGGTGGTCGGCGGTGGGACGGTCCGGACGGCGCCGGTGGACGGCGGTGTGACGGTGCGGACGGTGCCGGAGACCGGCGGTGTGACGGTGCGGACGGCGCCGGTGGATGGCGGTGTGACGGCTGTCGACCGTCGCACCGTCATGTTGGGAGCCGTCGATCGGTCTGTTGAGGTAGCATCAGGACATTGGCTTCAAACTGGTGGTGGCACCAACAAACCGGTGGACTTGGCCAGTGGCCAGAATGGTGAGACGCCCCGCAGTGCTGGCGACAGGCTGACACACGACTCGACGTCGCTCTGGGAGGCGCCCGTGTCGCTATCACCGTGCCCGGCCGCTGGCAGTGGATAACGTCCGGCTGTGCAAGAGCGACCTAGTGGCTATCGGCGTTGTTTGAGCTGGACGTTGTTGGATGATGGCAGCATCTAGCTAAATATAGACAGTTGTCAACTGCACCGTGCCCCCGATAAGCGGCTCCAGTCTGCCTATCTGTGATTGATGACGTGACATTACCATTATGCCATTACGTTACGCTCGTTCACCTAGCAAGTCAAGACCTACACTTTGATGTTCGATTTATTTTCAGGTAAACCCCTATCAGGTTACGCTTGTGTTTAGCAAAGCAAGCGAAACAAAGCACAACCACGACGGGAGCAAAGCATACAAACGGCGAGAGCAAAGCCCACAAGCGACAGGAGCAAGGCATGCGCACGACGTGAGCACACAGTTCAGCGCAGAGGCTTCCAACACAGGCAGCGTGCAAAGAAGTACGAGCCGCACCGTCGCATGGATGGCGTTGCGTAGCCTCTGCAATATAACCTAATCGGTGTGATGTCAGTTGTGTTCCTGCAGTTACATCGGTTTCAGGCGGAAAACAGAAGCTTGATGTTTGTTAACGGCTTTATCAAATGATGTTCCGACTGCCATGTACATGTTTTCCAGTCAGATGATTAATGCTACCAGGGGTGCAGAAGTAGAATGCGGATTTCTGCTGTAATGGTGCTTATAGCCAGGGGCGGATCCAGCAGGACCGTTTGGTGAGGGGAATATTAAAAAGTCTGATTTTGGAAGGCTGTTCGGGCCTTCGAACTAGCCAATATCTACCATTCGTCGGGCCTGCTTAAGACAATATTTATTGTATAAAATGTGTTTGCATTTCGAGAACATTTGACTGGTGCACATTTACGATATGAATCGATATTTTCGGAAGATGAGCCGTGACCCATGTGGCACTCCCTTAGGTTGACCATTGCATATGAAGAAGCTTCAGTCAGAATTCAATGTTCATTTTAGGATTGCCTTGCAAACTCGGCGTGGTGAGCCATCCTGCCAGTGTACATTCTCCACGTGTTTGAACCACGCTTCAAGTCACTACCTTTGCAATCGCTTCTTGCAGTCTACGTCGCGGAGTAAATCCTAAAATTTACCGTTAGGAGAGGTTATGTCCAGTGCCCTTTGACTCACAGGTCTCGCTGTCCCTTTTGTGCATGTGAGCGAAATTTATCTGATTATTTACCTTGTTTCTTCTCTGTATCCGTTTTTTTTTTTTTTTTTTTTTTTTTTTTTTTTTTCTCTCTCTCTCTCTCTCTCTCTCTCTCTCTCTCTCTCTCTCTCTCTCTCTCTCTCTCTCTCTCTCTCTCTCTCTCTCTCTCTCTCTCTCTCTCTCTCTCTCTCTCTCTCTCTGTCTCTGTCTCTGTCTCTGTCTCTCTCTCTCTCTCTCTCTCTCTCTCTCTCTCTCTCTCTCTCTCTCTCTCTCTCTCTCTCTCTCTCTCTCTCTCTCTCTCTCTCTCTCTCTCTCTCTCTCTCTCTCTCTCTCTCTCTCTCTCTCTCTCTCTCTCTCTCTCTCTCTCTTCTATGTCTATCTCTCTCTCTCTCTCTCTCTCTCTCTCTCTCTCTCTCTCTCTCTCTCTCTCGTCGGCCGTACGAACATCTATAAACAATGTCTATGGTCTTACAAAAGTCCCTTTCAGATAGAGGCCTCTCACTACAGAAAATAATGGGCCCTGTATAACTACTGCAGTTGGTGCGCCCTAAAGCCCTAATAACTAAATAACTACAGAAAGCATGGCTGTGCCGTTGTCATGTGCTGGCTATGGCAGTTGTGTAACATGGCTTGAGGTCTTTTCCCGCTGAGACCAGTTTGTTATGGATTTTAACGGGAAGGCTAATTCCGATCTACACATAAGCTAAGTGCCGAAGAAGTCCTGTGCATTGTTTTCATGTGGGTCCCAAGCATCATGCAATAATTTCACAAAGGCACATGAATGCGTCCATGCACTGGGAAGGCTTCAGATGATCAGATGGAGCGAGTTAGTTAACATAAAGCTAGCAATCTCTGTGAATGCTCTCAACATACTAATGCTAACACCCTTCCTAGGCTGAGGACGTGGCTGCTTCCTCAGTGCCACCTGGAGTCCCGCGCATTGCCTTCACATATTCCTGCGATCATATCGCTGTAAAATAAATCTGTGAGAGGGAGGTCTTTCACGCACTGCATTCCTTTAGTTCTAGCCTGAGATTGTGATCTCACGCTGCCAAAAGCGGCACTGTTCTGAAGGAAAAAGAGGTGCCTACAGATTTTGTTTAGTTTCTGGAAACAAAAAAAAAAAAGTATTAGAACCAATTCACTACCTTACTCCGTGCGCGCCGTACGGTCAATATTAGTACGTAGTTACAGTGCGGGCAGGTGACGCATCGGCTACGTCATGAGGAAGCTTGCGCGGAAAGATGCGCAGAAGCTTATAACCAAGGTAACTAGAGACAACAGGTACTCCAAAGTTGGCTGTTCTAGTATAGTTAGTTTAAACTAGACAAAACCTACGCCAAGTGACGTCATATACCAGAAGTGCTTATTTATTCCGGAATACTGCTGAATTATATTCTAGTTTTGGACTATACCAATAAATCTACTGAATATGGTGCTTTTATTTTAGCACAATTATGGCGCTTTTCTCACGATTAGTTTCCCCGTTGGTTGTAAAGCATATTAGTCATTCATTGAAGCTTGAATATTGTTTCTTATTCTGCTAGCGTGCTGGTGGCTTGGAAACGAAAGGCACCATACCCAGAATTAATTTATCCATGGCGTGTTGATATTGAGAACGCACCTCAGACAATTTATGCGAATTAAGGCCTTATACCCACAATGTCAACTTGGTCAGCATGTCATTGATGCAATCTGGTGATTAATGTTAGCATGTGCGTTGGCCCCCTGTCGGTTATCAAATTGTTTCTGTGTGCTATATGTAATCATGCCATACTGTACCATTCACCAACTTGTGGACAATTTGGTAATTGCTTGCCCATTGTATCATGGCTGGGCAGTAGTGGTAGTAGGGTAACAGGGAGTTTCCAAACACTTAATGCATGGAACAAATTTCTCTACTGCTGCTTTTGTGTGGCCAAACAAGTAATTATACTGTTTATTGAATTTCAAAAAATGAAGATGGTATCCATATTCAGATGGTTCTCTCTATCAAAGTCATCTAACCACTCACATAGAGCTACTTTAAAACATATAATTGTTTTGTAGTGCTGTGCCATATTCTGAACATGAAAGTGGTTGTGCAGGATTACTTCACTGTAGCTGTTGTGGTACCAATTATTAGTAGCCACTAAAAATACTGGTGTAATTGCCAAAAAAAATATCAGACCTTAAAATAAATTTACAGGGAAATGTGTACTTTTTAGTTAATATTTGAATTCTTGATATGCCTTTCCAATGCAAAGTTGATTGATGTGATTAAAATGTGACCACTCTCACCTGTACTGCGTGAGATGTGATTTAAGGGTTCATTATTGCAGTTTTGAGTGTTTACAAGTGACATTTTGCACATTTTTACAGAGGCAAAGCTAAAATGAGGTTGGGATAAGTTAGGCATTTCTTTAGCTTCCTCAATTTTCAGATCGAGTTGTTCATGAATGTGATTATTTTTATTGGAAGCTAATTTATGTTCTCTTCTGAAAAGAGGCAAGGATGGAGCTGTGTGAGGCTTTTACAATTGCACCTGCAGAAGAAGATTTGCATTTTAGTTGAGGTGGCATTTCAAGAAAAAATTGTAAATGCATGTTTCTGAAAGTCATTAAGATGATATGACCATTGTATTCCAGCGCATATGCATGCTTTTCAGTTCGTAAGTGAAATAATGCGAAATGTGTTGCTTTGAGTGGGGTAATTGGTAATGAAGGATAATGTTAAATGTATAAACAGTGCATCCAAACCAATGTCATCCATTGAATATCTTTTATATCACATATGCAACAATGCTGGTTGAGTTATCACCACAATCCTTCCCCAGTCCAAATCTAACCTACCTCTTTTTCAGGAAAAGCACTGTTGTTTCTATTCTATCCTCCAAATTCCAAAAACCTTGGTATTTATATATAAGAAGCCCCAATGAAGACAATTTTTTAGACATATGTATGGACTGAACTTCTTGAAGCTTACTAGCAACTTCTTCCCAGTATCCTGAAAATAATTTTCCATAAACTGTGTTGAATGAAGAACAAGGCTACTTGGGAGTAGTGAAAGATCAGAGGAAGACAGGATAGGCAATCATGCACGGAAAGCCAAAACCAGGTTTAATTATACAAAACAAATGAATACATATATTTGCATGTGGCTATTTCTAACATTTTTATCATGATATTCCAGTAGAATAATTGCCAGCCCTTTCTACATGGAGTAATGATAACAGATTCAGCCTAGGATACAAAATGTATGCTTCCATTAACTGAGTTTCCATGTCGCGAGGTTAATTAATATACGGTGCACAATTGATGCGAGTGTGTAATTAAGGTACAATGGATCTACCATTTCCTTCGTGAATCACGTTCAACATCCAGAATACAATAGCAGTAGGTTTTAGATGACCGAACATGAGTATGTTTTAGGTCCAACATCAGTTGTTTAGGTTAGATTCAGTTAGGATATTTTTGTAATTTGACATCAGTGTTCTTTGTTAGTCACCAAAAACCCCATTTCCCCACACTTTCCATATTTTACATATTATTCCATATTCTCCCCACACTTTACATAACCTCTTATGTCTTATGGCGTGGGGGATAGCATGTACTGTCATTGTCAACATTAGTGTTTTTCCTAGTGTTTGAAAAATCTTTGTTGAATGATATTAATATGATTTTTTAGTGATAACACTTTTTTCTAGATATCAGCACATGAACTTGAACTGCCGATTTGCTGAGATTTCATTTCCCATAGAAATGAATATCAGCTTACTTCAAATCACATCAGATACTGATGTGTATTGAAGGAATGTTAAATGCTAAGCGTGGCGGTGGGGGAATGATATGTGGCTTGGTCCATGGCCAGAAAGAAACCAGCGGACCGATCGCTGGGCACCCATGTGCGCATCCCGAAGATGAACCACGAGAAGCGTTCTGGACTCGCCTCCTAAGCATTAGCGGTCTGACGGTTCCCACAGAGGAATTATTCCACACATCCAGACAGATGAATGCAGCGTTTTGTGTTCACCATGCCCAAGAACCCAACAATCTCAGCAGACATCCAAAGGTCATTGAAAGTTTCCGCCAGGTGTTGGAATCCAGATTCAATTTCATAGATAGAATATAATTAAGTGCTTTGCGAGGATCCGGACATTTATTCATCTCGGGCTGGTGAACAAGGTGAATGTCGCCAAGCTCGCAAAGCGGCAGCAGCGGAAAGCCGAGCAGTTTGCTCAGTGACTGCGAAGTATGGGCCGCACTTGGGCGATACTTCACATTCAGATCAGTGTTTGAATCTTTCATTCTTTGGACGTAGGTGCATAACTTGCCGTTGATCATATACCAGCATATCAGGACTTTCTACACAAATATTACACGAGACTAAACGTGCGTGTTGCAGCCGCACCGAGCGTATGTCAAGCTCAACAACTGATATGTGCCTGTGTTTGTGAAGTCGGTAGAACGTAGCCTGTAGGTTTACACGTACTCATCGTCCCACTACGGTGCTCGTGAGTAGTCTGTGTATGTATGCATGTCGAGCTGTTCTCAGCCACAGATGTCACGATGAGGATGTTCCATCCTTTCTTGCCAGTTCGTCCGATTTTATAAGTTGCCTGATATGTACGTACTGTAATGTTAGGTATTGCAATGTATTGTCGCAATGCAATCTCATTAAGTACCGTGGCTTATCTGCACCTGCTACCGATAACTTCTTATGTCACGCGTTTGGTGGAGCCGCGGTAGCTTAGTCCGTAGGGTGTTGGGCTCTTGACCGCAATATTATGGGTTCGAGTCCCGCAACCAGCGGAATTACCGAGTCCACCCGCGACCAATCGGTTTGAGAAGTTGGCGACGCTATATGGCCTAGCAGTTAATTGCGTCGTGAAGGAACCCAAGGTTCTTTTTCTGCTTCATGTGTTTGCTTCTCCCAATATATGTCTTGCGTTGTGCTTCCTCAATATATCGTTTTAATACGCACTCTGTTGGGCGCCGGAATATATATATTCATGTGCGCAAAATGACGAACGCAGTCCATGCGCCCAAAATGCACATTCACTTCCACCACAGAGTACACAACCGAGAAACAATCGGCAGTGGGAGTGAGGGCCTTCCTCAATCTTGACAGTCTCGTCTTCTCCAGATGCATGCTCCTCGTATTAAAGTCTGATTGATAAACACCTTTTTTGTTGCCGTATTTATGTCGTGCTGTACTGTAAAATGCGTGATTTTTATTATTTAAAATTTAGTCCCAGTTGTTCCTGGGGTAGCTTTGGGAACCAGGGTTCTATCGCTAAGCAGAGCTTGTTGCGTGAACCCTCGCCCCACCACCCGATCCACAAATTCCTTTTCAACGGCAGAATTTTGATCGAAAGTTTAACGTGCCGTCAATACACCGACACGGCCGCCCGGTAGCTCGTCCCCGGCCTTATCGGGCCAGTTGCCAACTCACACTCCCTGCCGGGGGCTAAACGCGAGCGCGCGAAGCGACTCGAACCCTGTGTTGCCAGGACAGGGGAGACCAGCACAGGCCAGCGCTCTAACCAACTGAGCTACCGGGGTGGCATTTCAGGTCGCACGACGCGAATAAAGAAATCATATTTTGAAAGGAAAATATTTTCTTTAGTTAAAAATAGAACACATTTAATTAAAAAGATGTATGGTATTGCAGGGTAATTTTCCATTCCAATCGCAAATTCAGCTGTTATTAAAGTTGCTTCCGAGCTGGTCTGGCATAGAAATTGCTGTTACCCCTGCAATATTGCATGCATGACAGAAGTTGGTTTACATGGCGTTAGCGACGCAGCCAATTCATTTCGACTGAAAATGCCGAATAACGGTGTGCGAACATGGGGAAAGCCACGGTGGGGAATGAACGGGGATGCTTCCCCAATCTTGCCAAGTTCCGGGTTAAGCCTTTGACAATGCATGATAATCGAACCGAAATCCTCATGCGGGCATCTAAAATCCGTCTTAGCGCTTACGGGTTCCACAAAGTTGTTGCCGAATCTAAATCGAGCTTTCATGGTACGAAAAGCGTTATTTTTTTAATTTTGCGCCGGCACTCCAGAAAGTTCAGGATTGTCACCGAAATATTTTAGCAAACGTCTGCTCCTGTCAAAACAATGCTTGTCGCAGTCCTGGTGGCGTGTGTTCGCCGTGTATCGTAAAAGGCGTGGAGCCGAGCTTAGAACTGGCATCGCTCTGACTCCAACTCTGGTCCAGACATTTGACTGTTCGGCAGCATGCACAATTGTTGGTTTTGTCACCTTGATAATCATGTACTGTTATTATATGCACACCTCGAGGAGCAGGGACTAATGTTGGTCGGCGTGTACTGGTGGGAGGGGAAGGGCAATCGTTAGTTTTTAGCTCAATATTTGCAATGCACTGCCGTAGTGCCACAAATGATTAAATTCAGGGGATCCTGTCTCCTGTCCCACCCTCGATGGTCCGCCGCCCGTGTCAGGAAGGGACTGTGGGCCTGGACACTGTCATAAGCGGTGACGTGTTCCGTATTTCCTATGCCTGGCTGATTAGAAGAAGTGCCCAACCATAAATTTAAGGTGGCAGAACCCCAGCCTTGGAGAATATCTGAATACTGAATATTGCAGAATATTTCCCTTCTCTTTATGAAAAATATCGTCCCATGTGAACAGTGTCTTAATTCACTGTCGCTTATTAGGACTTCCCACGACGCGCACAAAAAGCTGCCGGCCTCCAGGCTCGAACCGCCTACCTCCGAGTCGGCAAACCGACGCGCTACCAACTACGCTACCAACACCGAGTCGCTCGGCCCGCTTAAGTTAAATAGTGTCGATGGATATGACATGGGTCTAAATAACACCATTTTATACAATACCTAACACATTCGTGTGAAAGTCTCCCATGATTATCGAAATACTATGAAAGAAGCTTTCAGATGACGTATAATTTGCACCACTCACGTATACTTGTTAGCCAGGAACGTACGCGGAAAAGTACCATTTCTTGCTGTCGTGATAATGTGCTGAGCCCAAATCAGCGCCCAGATGACGTCCCCGGCTGCCAATGAACTTTGACAGGGGCCGCTTATAACTACCGTGTGGGTGTGTCTGTGAACGTCATAGTCCCGGAAGGAATCTCCAATACCTTTTTACACACATTATACCCGGAAGCAGGGGCGTCGCCACCGGGGGTCAGAGGGGGCAATTGCCCCCTGCCCTGAGACTGGGGGCGCCGCCCCCTGAAATTTGAGGAGGCCCCCAGGACGAAAAGGAGGCCCCCAGGACAAAAACGAAACCCCCAGGACGAAAAAGAGGTCCCCAGGACGAAAAGAAGCTACATCAGGACGAAAAGGAGGCCCCCCCATGACGAAAAGGAGGTCCTCCAGGACTGAAAGGAGGCCCCCAGGACGAAAACGAAACCCCCAGGACGAAAAGGAGGCCCTCAGAACGAAAACGAGGCCCCCAGAACAAAAAGAAGGTACGTCAGGACGAAAAGGAGGCCCTCCAGGACTAAAAGGAGGCCCCCAGGATGAAAAGGAGACCCCCAGGATGGAAAGGAGGCCCTCCAGGACGAAAAGAGGCCCTCCGGGATGAAAAGGAGGCCCCGAAGACCAAAAAGAAGTCACCTAGGAGAGGGTAGCAGGCCCCAGAAATCAAGCGAGTGCCAAATATTGACACAGGCCTCAGGACGAAAAGGCCACCAGGACGAAAAGGAGATCCCCATGATGAAAAGGAGGCCCCCAGGACGAAAAGGATGCCCTCTAGGACGAAAAGGAGGCCCTCCAGGACGAAAAGGAGGCCCTCCAGCCCTCAGTTTCCCATTCCGGAACCATACTAAGGGACTAAAAACAATAGGAGGCCATAACACAATGGAGGTCCCCTTTCGATCTCGCCCCCCCCCCACACCCCCTGGAAGAATTTCGTGGCGACGCCACTGCCCGGAAGAACGTACAAAGCGAGGTAGGACAGGTCAAATATGGCACAGAATTAGCATCTTACCGCGGCGAAATGCAGTAAGGACGTATCTGAAGTGTTGTCGCCATGATGGAATCAGCGGGGAGGGGGGGGGAGGTCGAGTCCCTCAATTTACATCAAATTTAGCATTGTGCTTATGGTGCTGCATGCGAAAATTAATTGACCGAAAGGCCTTTTAACCTCTCTACATGCGGCAGTGCCCATGATATAGGAGGCAAGGAAGGGGACAATCGTTTCTTTTTACGATCGACAAGACCATAGGGAGCATGTGAAAGGGAGACATTCCTTTTATGGGGGAATCTGTGAACCTCCGTACAAGCTCAGAAACATGGGGGGGGGAACTTCCAGAAAACGATTTGGGAGACGCAATGCCTGGAGGTAACAGGAAGGCCTATGGATTGGGGAGGTGGGCTCACGCCAGTCGGAAGCGGGGGTTGACCCATCCAAAAAGTATGTAAAGTTTCACTCCAATTCGAAGGTTACATTCGGCGGATGGACTGGAAAGCGGTCAGACATGGGGTGCTAAAAGCGGTGAGGCATGTATTGGCGGCATTCCCTAACAATGCGTTCAGAACTAGATCTGGATGATTCAAAACACTCCTACGCGTCCGCGTAGTCGACCTAGTCGGTTTGTGTGCTGTTTCCGATTCGGAGCATGAATGAAGGATCACAATCGAAGTTCGTGGAGCAGAGACCTTGCATATCGTTCTTTCAAATCAATGATCATAGGCCTCATGAGCAACAACGAAATGGCATACGCCATACCTGTTTCATAGCAGTACCAGAGCCGGTAGCAGTGTCAAGTGCCGCGAGGACGGGCGCAGCTTGTCTGCCCCTGGTCACAGCGGCAGCAGCAAAACACGCCAACAGGACAGTGGGACCGGGCGATAAGACGGCAGAGTCAAGTGCCGCCAGGACGGGCCGACACAGGGAGCGCCGCCAACCCGTCAGTGGTCACAGTGGCAGCAGCAAAACACGCCAACAAAACGGCAGGATCGGGCGGCATGAAACCAATGCAAAGTGCCGCCAGAACGGGCAACACACGAGGCGCCGCCAGTCCGCCCCTGGTCACGGTGGCAACAACAAACACGGTTACAAAGGGCAGAACCCAGCGACACGACACGACACACAGCAGAGACGGTGACACATGGCCGGCAGTGTGAGGGTGGACATCCTATCGCTGCCTGGTGACATGATGGCGGGCCTGCCTAGATGCCCGCCCCTGCGCTCTGCCGAGCAGAGTTCTTGCGCAACCAGCCGATGCGCACATGCAGCCTAATTCGAGTCAGCCTCCGTCTCACAGAACCAGCCACACTCCTAGCTTCGACTGCCGGCTACTAATGACGCCCACCTCGGGTCTCCCGATGCTGGTCCTTCCTGTGCAGGTTGAGTCCATGATGAAGCAGACATCAGAATTGAACTGGTTTGGCATCGCCCTCTACCACGTATGTGGCATGCAGCGCCCGCCGCGACCGATGGTGATTAACCAAGAGCTGGACACAACGGCCAGGAGCGCCTCCGGTGCTTCAGACGTCGGACAGCCAAGCGATGTATTGACGCCTCATTTTGTAGGCGACGAAGCCGGCATCGACGGCAAGGCCGTCCTGCTCCAGTCCCAGTTTGCTGATGATGGTCGTGCTAAAATTCATGTGACTAGAAGTGGCATCAAACTAATTGAAGTGGTTCTTTATTTAGCTATACAAAGATAGGATATGAAGATAAGGTAAGCAGCATATGAAGGCTTCATATTTGATGGGGGTGGCCAAGTTTTATCGGTGACTCAACAGAAGGACTTTGGTGTTATTCTGAACACAAGATTGGGGGCATCAGAACAGACGAAAGAATCCAGGAAGAAGGCACTGAGAATGCTTTGAAATATATAGGAATGTATCATGCATAAGTGAGGAAGTCATCAGGAAGCTTTACTGTGCATGTCAGGCCACATTTGGAATACTGTGTCCAAGCTTTGGCTCCTAGTAATGAAAAATATTGTTCGCTTTTAGAGAGTACAAAATATGGCTACAAAAATGGTTAATGACATAAGCAACCTGGCATATGGGGAAAGATTGAAGAAATTGAACATGTTGTCACTTAGATATATAAAGTTGAGAGGAGCACTCATTGAGGTCTTTAAATTTGTTCATGGTCAGGAGGATGGATATATTAGGTAAATATTTGAATCTAACAGAAATGATGTACTTAAAGGTCATCAATTAAAAATTAAAGTTAACTACAGCATGATAAGGTTAAGACAGTTTTTCTTCACCAACAGGGTTATAGAACACTGGAACCAGATGTCAAAAACCATTGTCAGTAGCAGCACATTGAACATCTTTAAAATACCATAGGCAATTATTACAAGAATAGGGGGCTTGCTTTTCAGTATGCCAGGGAGGGCTGATCGACGGATTTGGTGGGCAACTGGTTGAATGTTCAGAGTTCAGCCAATAAGGGCCCTTGTGGCTCATAGTCACACTGCTCTTTTGTGTCTTGATGTCTAAGATGCTCAAAAATGCAGCAAGCATTCCAGACAAGCATGATGCAACACTCCATACCATACAGATCTGATGGGTAGGCTAATTCATGGAATGACACCAGAAAATGGAGGTGTTGACACTGACATCATTTTCAGCGGCGTCCGTGGCCAGGATCATAATCATCAGAGGTAAAGTGGTTGGAACAAATGGATGGGCTGGTTGGATGAACTCCATCAGCTCCTTTTCACTGTCAACCAGGTCTTATATGCATTTTCATCTCTTGGAAAAACATAAGCATGTTGGTTAACAATCTCTTCTTTTCATATCTTTCTTCCAGATGATAAACGACACACCACAACAGAACACTATACACTAAAACTACAACTAAAACGCACTTGCATCGAGCATAAGGTGTGACAGACATAAAACCAAGCATAAAACAACCTACGACGAAGCTATGTAAACAGCTGCGCTATTTCTGACTCAACTGCGCCATCTAAGAATTTGAGGAAATAAGTGCCCCTAAAACGCTGCATTTGTGATGGTCGTCCCCTAATTCGCAGCCTAACTGAGAATGATAAAATAACAGCTCAATACGATTCCAAAAGCACAGACGTGATATTGTTGGCTTTAGAAAGTGAGTTGAAGTGAAAATATTTCCATTTTAAATGCATGAAACCATTAAAACGGCCCAAAAGTGGTACCAAAGATGACGTCATTTGTACCATTCGACCCGACACGCAGGAAGGCATGGGGATGACAGTGGCCTGCACGGGCCTGGCTACTACTGTCTGATCCCAGTATGATTTGGTGTGATTAATCATCGAATGGTTGTTTATGGTTCGCCGTGCTAATTCACCGTATTGCTTCATGCAACTTTTTCATATCTTGTATCTGTAATATTCAGTTGCAAGTAAAGCATTGGTCTAGACTAGGTAGTGTAGGTAGATACTTTGTAGGTCGGTAGGTGGTAGGTATATGTGCAATTCCGGGTTCAGGGAATCAATTGTTTGCCTGGCATTTGCTGTTGAGACTGTACCTGCATATCGAATCTGTCACAATTAACCATCTTCGTCTTTTCTTTCAGGTCTGGTATTGCAGATATAACCAAGTGATTTTAACAGCAATTATGGCCAGTAATAAAATGCGAGCAAAGGTGGAAAAGGCATCTGTAGGTAAGTCCTTCAGCATTATTGGAGATGAAGGTAAATTTAAATTCTTTGAAATTTTATTTTTAAATGCAGTGCTTTAATGTGAAAAGATGATGGGACCACTAATTTTCTCTGCAAGTGATTATCTTAGGCTAGGCTAGGTCAAGTTATTTTACATATTCTATTATTTATTTAGTAGTCGGAAGACAAACCATACACAGCATCCACACCACTCATATCAGTGCAAACTTAGTATCATGGTGTGCTGGTTGTGCTCTAGTATATTAGATGATTATTAGGCTTTCTTTTGAGGACAAACACAGGTTTATAATTTTCCAATGACAGTGTCATTACCTGTGAGGTTATTTGATCACATTGTTTCAAAGTCTGCCAGTGTTTGTTTAAAAAAAGAAAAAAATTCCACTACCACAAGATTCAAAATTTGCTTCTTCAAGCATCTAGAGTATAAGCCACATGCCTTTGCCTATGAAATCATCAATTCTATTGACTTTCATTGACATAATGGTAATTTGCAGGGAAAATGAGTGATCATGTCATCTTAATCACATAAAAGAACATAGTATCGAACAGCAGAAGAATAAAGATTTGCCTTGATCTCCAAATTTACCAGTTTCTACATGTGTAGCTTAACATTGCTGTATGTTGATAGTGTAGATAGTCTTCCCTCTTTGCACTGATGCCAATGCAGTGATAAATTATTTGTGAAATAGGGTGGAATATACCTCTTTCTGAACATTCAATGCACATCCTTCTCCAAGAAGTATCAGCATCCTGCTCCTTGCTGAATGCTTATCAAGTCTGCTTGTCTTCTTTCCAACAGTATCTCATTGATAAATAGCATGTGCATGCTCTCAATAAGGAATGGTGATACACAGACATTTTCTGACATAATTTCAGGTAAAGGGATGGCCTGTAACGTGCAATCCCTTTACCTGAAATTGTAACCCTTTATCTTTATTCTTCCTATACTGAATATAGCTCTTCTTAAATTTTCAATCTCAATATGAAATTAAAATCCAGTCATAAGTACCCATACTATTGACTCAAATTTTAGTCTGAAAGGCATCAAAAGCTTTTAAAAAGACACTAATTCCATGGTACATTTTGACATCCTGCTGTGGTCATTTTGACATCTCACTCCTAACAAAATGACAACATTATTTTAACCCTGTGCCAACAGGGTGATTAGCTGTGTAAGAGAGCTGTGTGTTCAGTGTTTTGTTAGTACTGTGCAGCATAGGTATTGTCCAGTCCCAATCTTGTAGTGGAAATTATGCTTTACCACTAGGTTTATGCACTTCTAGATAACATTTACACTGTTTGCTCATCTCAAGTTAACTTCTAATTCCCTTCCCTTCATAAACTCTTGCAAACTCACCTTGCTTCTCATGAAAAGGTTATTTAAAATAAAAGAGCATTGTTTTGGGTTAATGTCTGCTGATCATGCTGATGAGGCATAGTTCAGCTCAGTGAATGTCCCATGCTGCAGGTTCACTCATGCAATAGTGTTGAGGTACTCTCATGTTCCAGACATACTGCTGTATGCTGACATGGCTATTGTAAATTATTATTCTTGTATTTCAGGTATGCTACTGTATACTATATCCCAACATAACTGCCATAAATTATTCTTTGTTTTGTTATGGACATTGCTGAATGCCATTGTGGCAGTTGTAAATTTCTTTACTTTGTGTTAACCAAACAGACTACTGTGTGCTAGCATGGCCATTGTGAGGTATTCTACCCAGTGTTCTAAACACACTGACATGCAGACATGGCCACATTAAGCTATTCTGTCAAGTGTTCCAGATATGCTGATATACTCTCAGCCATGGCTTGAGAAGCAGCATTTTCAAATTCTGATTTTTGTCATCCAACATATCATCCTCAATAAAATAGTAATCTTTTGTCCTTGCTGGAAAGCTGAATGGTGTTGTTTGATGTTGAAGTTCTGTAAGTCTATTGCTCTTTGATGCAAATTATCCAATATCTATGTTACCATGCCTGGATTTTCACCCCAGTAATATTGCATTGTGGTGTGGTTCAGGAAAGTATCATTCTTGTGCTGCATTTCTTTTGTTTAAATTTGCTATTGTTATGTAATTATTTATCAACACAAAGCCAATATCAGATAACCCAAAGCCTAGGGGCACAACTAAGAGTTTCACATGTGAGAAGCACAAAATATAATAATTATCCAAAGTTGTGGCCACAAAACTCTCCACATTATATGGCCTGAAAACTTCCTTTTCCAATTTCAGGATGCCACAATGTATATTGAATGCTGAGTACAGTGATGTAGCTGTGTCAAGTTGCCATGTCTGGTGCTCCAGACATGCTGATGCACAGTGATGTGTCTGTGTCAAGTTGTTGTGTCTGGTGTTCCAGACATGCTGCTGTACAGTGACATGACCACATCAAGTTACTGTGTCCTGCATTGCGGGCATACTGGTGTGCAGTGGCACCGTGTGTCGAGCTACTGTGTTTGGTGGGTGTTCCAAATGCTCTGATGTGACATGTTAATTACTGTCTGGTGTTTCAGACATGCTCATGTACAGTGGTACAGTGACGTTTCTAGTGAGTTACTGTGTCCGGTGTTCCAGACATGCTGGTGTACAGTGATGTTGTTAACTGCGTGTGATGCTGCAGGCACACTGGTGTGCAGAAATGCAGTGGTGCCAAGTTGCTACAGTGCAGTGAAGTGATTGTGTCACATTTCTCTGTCTGGTATTGCAGACGTGATGCTGTACAGCGATGTGGTAGTGTCACATTGCTCTGCTCTGTGTTGCAGGCACGATGATGTACAGTGACGTGGCAGTGCGCAGTAACTCGGCCGTGATAGAGTACTGTCGGACATCGATGGCCGCGTTGGGAGGCTCCACTGCTGGCATTCTTGGCTTTACCGGCCTGTATGGCTTCTTCTTCCTCATCATCTGCAATATCACTTTGTGGGTGGGTATCTTGTGTTGTTCAGGTATGCACAGCACTCCAGGCGCTAGACACGACAATTTCGACCGACTAAATCTGCCATGCAGCAACAAACGCTTCACCTCGCTGGATGTAATGCCACTGCTGAGTTGTCCCACCATTATCTGCCCTCTCACTGTGCTCGTCCGGTCACTTTCTGCACTGCCGTATAGTGAATTATCCCATCACTGTGTGCCCCACCATGCAAACATGGCATCACTCCCAGTCCTCCAACAATAATCCATCCCACCAATGACCACTCCACTGCTGTGAATTAGCCAATCGAAATATTTTATGTCATATTGACCCATCACATCACTACCAATCAATAGAGTTTCTGCCTGGGGCCTAACCAGTCTTTTTGGAGCCCATTCATCACTTTCAAGTACCCCAACATGACTTTGTGCCCCAGCATGAGTTTCAGGGGACATGGCGAGCCCATTTTGGGCCTCAGTATGATTTCTAAGGGGCCTAGCCCTATCCTTTAAACCCCAAGCAGGGTTTTCGCTGCCACGGCGCGACTTTTTTGGGCCCGGCACGAATTTTTTGGACCTAGCAGTATTCTCAGGAGCCAGTCACCACGTTTCGGAGCACCTAGTTTATTTTTAGAGTCCCAGAACGATTCTCGGGTCCCAAGCAGCGTGGGAAAAGTGGTTCGCTGACCTGGAGTCGGAGAATAAAAAATTTGTATCGGAGCCCTCCAAGAAAAAGAAGATATTCCTGCCCATGGAGTTGGAGAATAAAAAAAATGGCCTCAGACCCCACCCCCCCCCCTAAAAAAAACCAGAAAGCTACTGGTGTCGGAGCCCCCCCAAAAAAGATGATTGCTGAAAAGCGTACAAGCCGCTTACTTACAAGCATACTTACACCCCTTTACTGGACCCTAAGTCACTTCAATTACGCCCACTTAATTCACTCGCACTTACTAGGTTTTTCTCCGGAAAGCTCTCAAAACTTTGTCTCAACCCGAGTATACCCAACCAATCGAGACAAAGATCTTCGCGCAAAGGGAAGGGGACAAAGCAGCGAAGCGAAACGCGCGGTCAAAGTGTGGTCGCTGTGTAAACATGACTGCAATATTTACACAATTTCAAGACCGCTGCTTGACCTCAATTCCTGTCGCCTTTAATAGGAATTCATACGTCAATACGGTGTTACCTTTTTCTTCAGTTATATAGGAATCAATACACTGAAGATATATGTTCCTAATCATGAAATTACGTTGTCTTTATCCTAGATCAAAACATGAATCGGGCGAGACCGTCCCAATAATTTGTTAATTCTCCTACTCTAGTACGGATATTGTCCTGTCCTAACGGCGACGTATCCAAGGGTGGTCAAATGATGAAATGATAGATTTTTCGTAACTATTTTAAATGACGTCTAATTGTGATCATAAATGGCCCGGAGAACGTAATAACTCCGTACATGCACAGTTACTGCAGTTGCTGAAGTGATAAAACTACTATTCAGATGCTTTTTCTTGATGGGTTACTGTAGTTTTGCGAATTGAGGTGGAATTCATACCAAAGTAACCAGGTCTTTTGCATTTTTTAAGCATTTACATGGCTCCCAAAAATAGGTCTTCTGCCATCAATGAAGTTCGCTAGCTGGTGCAATTTTATGCATTTCAATTCGAAATTGAATGCTCTATTTCATGAAATTAACAGAATTACTTAAAACTGTCTGAGATGTCCAGAATTACGTTCTCCGGTAGTCTCCGATTGGAATGCGGCTGGAGAACAGGACCTCGGGTCCGATATGCAGTATATGACGTCGTTGTGCATATTTCGAGTTCCACTATGGTCGCAAGATATGGCAGCAAGACAGAGGTTTCGTAATGGATATTTTTTGGTGTAACGCCAGTATTTCCCGGATTTATGAAGAAGAATCGTGGTATATTCCAATATTTCCTTCTGAAGCGTCATTTCGACAGAATTCTGAAGACATACGAAAACCTAATCCCTCATATCTTTGTTATTTAGAATGAGACGAGATTGGCGCAAGCCGAATGACGATTCATCTGTGGTTACGAGTGATTGCGCTGGGCGCCGTCCTGCCAGTGTGAAAATATCCTGGAGAGTAATTGGCTGAGGTAATAACTAGTTCCGAAATTTACAGTATTTTGTTCTCTATTGTTTCTATGCTATGTCGATGCTTTTGTTTCGTTCGGATTTGGAGGCATCGTGCACACCAACGATTACCTGAGTAACCCCGCGAGTTCGGCCTTGATTGGGGCTTAGACTGAGCCAGGACATAGTTTGTTTGCACATGCACAATGCAATCGAAACAACCACCACAAACTTGTAGGTATTCTGATATAACATGATATGATTCCTGGCCAATTGACTGCAACCTGCATTTCATGCCTTATGACCTGCTATGCCATACTCTTCTGTTCTGTTGTCCAGGCTTCTAATTTGTATGATGGACTGGAAACTGCAACTGCATTATTGGAACTGTACTGAGATCCTGGAAGCAAAATGTCATCCATAAATTGGCACGTTTCATTCGGAGAATAAAAAAGTTCAACATTTGCAGTCACAATCCTGGAGAATAAAATGTCCTTAGGTCTCCATACTCCAGGAGAGGCCCAAAATTCCCACCCTGGTCCCAAGTGTGATTTTCAGCGGCCTTGGTGCGATTTGGGGGCCCGGCGCCAAGTCAAGCCCCTGTGCGACTGCCTTAGGCCCCAATGTGATTTTAGGTGGCCAGGCGATATTTTTAGGGAGCCTGGCTCAATTTCTCCGAACCCCGACGCGATTTTTGGGCCCCCACATCCTCTCGGATGGAGGGAGCTGCTCCCAATACCTCCTTCCTTCGGTACGCCACTGCTGCAGTGGCCCAAAAAGCACACCCGCCGTCATACGGTGACTGGTGGGGCGCCCTGTAGCAACCAGCAGTCCTGTAGCAACGTCAAATCTTCACCAATGGGCGTCGGCACAATTCTGCGACACAATTCTGGTGAAGGTCGACATGGACGGTACAGGAGTAGGCCTGGAAAAGCACACTACTTTTGAATACTTGGCATCCAGAACATCATCCCAACCGGAAAGATATTGTCATTTTTCTCATTTTTCTCGTTTGGAGGTTAAACGGCGCTGTTTGACAATGAGCTGCTCTGTGACAAAGTGCTCAAGATGTATTGGGAAGTGCAAATTTAACTTCTGACGTCACATGTTTGAGGGGGAGGGGAACTGCAATGTAAAAATGATTGTTTTTCGTTAGGTGTGAGATGTCGGAACGAGTACATTAGGATGTTAAAAATTGTTACGAAGCCATGCCAATTAAAATATAGTTACTCCTAAGTGCAAAGTTTTTCACTCCATTTGGGCGAATTATAATATGCGGCTATATATGCTTATGATAACGATTGCAATACTGATGTCAACAGATGGCATTGTTTAGCAGACAGTATCATATATAATCTCTTTACCTGGAATTGTGTTATAAGATGCTTCCATATCACAATCCATAATGGTGAGCATAAGCATATTATTCTACATGATATGTTCTTAGAAGTGCCAGTAATATGGGTAATAGGTACTTGCTCCTTGCTGCCCTCCTCTTCATAGTGAAGCTAACTTGGACCAGCCACCCACACTTCCTTTCTTTCTTCCATCCCAATCCACATCGGCCAATTTGCATGGCGGTGCCGCATTTTGTCCTGAAAGATGTGGGTCTGAAGTGAAGACATGACAAAAGTAATCTAGTTGGCTACTATGTGAAGTGTTATGGAATGCTATGCTTGTTATTGAATGAAATCATTAGCAGAGGTCACAATTCGGATACTTTTCAAGGTGCTGCTGCTGATCAAGGCAGGTATGGTGTGGAACCAGTACTTCGTCAGCCGGATGTCCCTGCTCACCAGCGGCCTCTTCTCCGGCGTGTTCACCTACGTCCTCTTCTGGGTGTTCCTCTACGGTATGGTGCACGTGTACTGAGACAGAGGGTGCGCGCAGACGTCTGTGCACATGTATGCTAGTCGACCGCCGCAGTGTGTGGTGGCGTGCTGCACACTGCCGCCGGCAGACAGTGGCCCATGTGCGGCCGCCGTGGCGGTCGCAGCGGACTGCATCTGCTCCGAGGCCAGCCGACCGTGCTGCCACCTGCCGGCCCGAGCCGCGCGCCATCTGCGTGGCCTGCTGGCAGACGTCCGTCGCCAGCACCGTCTGTGCCCTCGCCGCTGCATCGATTTGTCAGCGTCAGGCGGCAGTCGGACCTCGACCTGACGCGGACCCTGTGAGTCGTCATCTGGTGCTACCAGTCTGCCGGCTGGCCGAAGGTCACCGCCCGGCAGTGCGGCCCCACTGGAGACCCATTCACCAGTACTGAGCATCGGAAGAGCTATCTTGATCGCCTGAGGATCGCGGGTACACCACCAGGCGTGGTCCAGACGCGCCATCGGATCCGCACGCTCGGACCACTACTGCTGCTGGCGACATTACTGTGGTTCGCGTGGTAACGGTAGATTCTGCCTACCTCGATGGAGTTGGTCGGCCTTATTTCGTGCTTGGTTACTCCCATTTGTACGGCGTGTGTATTGTATTTTCTCCCCGACTTGAGGAGGTGGGTAGTGTTGTTCTGGTGCGGACTCTGGTATGTGATGTTTGTGGGTGACTTGAGAAATTAGTAACCATGTGGTGTGATTGCAAGGAATCTGCTAATGTGCACTCAACACTGAGTAAACCGGTAATATATGTCCTGTTTGATCACCATCGGGTGAACCAATTTTTTTCCTCAAGTTTCACGTTTCAGTCCGGGGACGAGTGGTCTAGGGGTAAGTTGCTCGTCTCACAGTCGAAAGGTTGTGGGTTCGAGTCTCATCTGTCGCTACTCTTCGCCCGCGACCAATCGGCGTGAGAGATTGGCGACGCTACATGACTTAACGGTCGCTGTGTCGTAAAAACCAATCAACCAACCAACCAACCAACGTTTCAGTCCCGTCCCGTCCCATCGACAGTCCCCAAAGGCTCTGCACGCTGCGAGATACTGGAGGCTGCATGACCGAAGCAGTCGCCGCACCCCTAAGCCGAAATATCCAACCAACCACGCTGCGAGATTGCAACATTTTGCATGCACGAATTTCAAGCTATTTATCTGCTCCACGTGGGTAGGTCCAGCTGCCTGTCTGTCCATCTGCCTGTCTGCATGCTTGTCTTTTTGTCTCAATATTGACTTTGTATTGATTGAGATCGTGTACCGGCCAAACTACATGCGGGAGGAAGGGGAACTTTGAGCAGCACCAGGATAATTCTTCCGATCACGTGCACTGTCAGGATGGCTGCTGACCGGTGAGGGCGAGTGTCGTGCTACATGTCCATACACTATATAATTTTGTTGCTATCCAAAATCGGGAAGATTGATGACTGCCAACACATGTAAGGTGTCTAACTATGAATCAGCAATGTTAAATGGCAGCGCACGGCGGTTGGTTCTGTTACGAGAGCTCAAATGAAGTCCTTTGAAGGGCTTGAAGTAAAATCGGGATGCAAAGGATGTTTACTCAAATAAACAATAAATGGCTATTAGCCAGCGAAAATATAGAGTGGCATATTCACATATTGCAAATGTGAGGTTTGACAATGCTATGTCTTGAGGACTTGTGTGCAGGTGAGTAACATTTTATACCTAGTGTAGTTGTGCATGCACCCACGAGCCAGTGGTACTTGCTAATGTAATTTTTATTTGTTTTGTCAGGTAGTAGTTTTGCAACTGTGCCGTTTATAAGAGTGCATGCATTGCTTACTGCCTACCGAGGTCACGTGTTTGCCCTATTTGACCCAGCTCGGTTCTGCGACTTGACCCGAAGCTGAGCAGAAAGGTAATTCAGACATTAGCGGCAGAAGCATGAAGCCGAAGCGTGCGTACATTGGCGGCAAGGTGAGGATCCTTCCGGATGGGCACATTAAAAATTATCTGATGACATGGCTGCTCCAACTAAAAAATGTGGAATGAGCCGGAGGATGTCTGCTTATCTGACTTGGTCAGAGCAAATGTACAAATGCGACCAATTGCGCCCATTGCACCGAGATGACTTGGCGTAAATGAATATCAGCAAAATAGGCCATTATAAATAGTAAAATAGTATTTATACGCACGCACGCACGCACGCACGCACGCACGCACGCACGAACGAACGCACGCACGCACGCACGCACGCACGCACGCACGCGCACGCACGCACGCACGCACACACACACACACACACACACACACACACACACACACACACACACACACACACACACACACACATGTTCATATATAAATAAATATATATACATATATATAAATACTACACGTTCTTAAGCGTGTAGCAGGTATTCGCACCGAGCTTTCCAAGCAAAAATATGGCTGAATGTAAATATACGTTGCGAGTATGGGATAGTTTAGTTATACAATTTGATTTAGTGAAGCTTGGTCAGCTTTAGCTCCAACCATGATTTTGCATGTGGATGTGAGTTTGTGTGCGTGGGCGCGTTTCTATACTTCCTGTGAACCATGACAGTTTTGTTTTGGCGGGATATTTTGTTCCATGCTCAGCGAAGCTTTTCAACCTGAGTTGTTAGTTTTGCAGCTCGAAGGACCGCCGTCTGTGCTGTTAACGTAGAGTCAATGCATTTTGCCTCTACACTGCCAGGGGCACCTCTCAGTGAGATATCTCTCAGATATCTTTAACATTAACTCAGATAACATTAGCTCATCGTAGGAAGTACCAACAAACAATACATGGAGGAGCGTCAGATTTTTGTTTACCACTTCTTGTGCGTGCGTTTTGTTCTCTCCCACTTCACGTCGGCTGCCTCACCGCTTGCCACCCTCATTTTCATGTGAAGTTTTACCCCACCTTTATCAGAGTGTGAGCGCCAAATGGGAACCTTCTGTGCAATTTCTCGTACCTCGCTGATGTCCGGCAGCGGTGACGTCTGTACATACCGATCATTCGGTATGTATCGTGTGGCGTTCACCTTTCAAGACGCCCTGGGGAAGTGAAATGTCACGAAATACTTGCACGCATGATACGCCTCGATACAAGACCACACGACTGGCGGCGGTGGTAGTGGTGGTGCTGCTTGGGTTCTTTTACGACGCATCCACCTACTGGGTCACAGCGCAGCCGACCTTTCACGCCGGTTGGTCGCGGGTGGACTCGGTAATCTCGCTGGTTGTGAGACTCAAGCCCACGATTTTGCGATCAAGAGTCCAACTCCCTACCGACTGAGCTACCTAGGCTGTTCAATTGGCTCCGGATACCTGCCAGCGATGTTCATGACCTGTGCGCAGTAACACTAGTCAGCGCTAGCACGTAATGTCTGAAGATGGCGCATTCTGATATTTCCAGGAAAAAATCCATTGTTGATACGAGCCGCGTGACCGACGTTCGACAAACTAAATGATTGAAGCCGAAAATTACTGGAACAATAGGACATCGGATGTCACGTTGTTTACTCTTGCAATCCATCATTTTTTGGCAACGGCATCCTTGTTATAGTCACCTTGCACGTCAAGCAGTCGTCAGAACTCACGCAAGTCACCCATTGCCCATTCATACCTACTCCTGTAACGATGTGCATCTTTCCTCGAGGCGACCCGTAGCCAGTGTAAAACAGCCAGTGCATATAGGGTGCGGGGGCGTTGCCACCAGGGGGGGGCGAGGAAATCGCCCCCTGCCGTGAGACTGGGACCCCCACCCGTCGCCAAATTAGGGGCCTCCAAGAGGAGGCCATAATTTGACAAATAAGACAGAAGAGGGTCGGAAGCCCCAGAAATAAAAAGTGTCAAAAATTGGTACGTGGGCCCCCAGGAGGAAAAGGAGGCTCCCAGGACGAAAAAGAGGCCCCGAGGACGACAAGGAGTCCCCAAAGGCGAAAAGGATGCCCCAGGGAGAAAATGACGCTCTCAGGACGGAAAGGAGGACCACGCCACGAAAAGGAGATTCTCCAAATTAGGGATCTCCATGAGGAGGTCCATAATTTGACAAAGGAGTCTCCTAAGAGAGGGAGAGGGTAGGAGGCCCCAGAAATCAAGAGTGCCAAAAATTGGCACGGAGGCCCCCATAGTTGCAAAGGAGGCGCCAATACGGGAAGGGAAGCCGCAGAAAATCAGAGGAGGTCCTAAGACTGAAAAGAAAGATATATATGAGCTGTAGTTTCAGGGATGTAAAAGCAAGCACCAAAGCGGGTAAGGTTCCACCAAGATAGAAATGAATGATCCAGTGGCATGGCAGGAGGCACCTAATTCGGAAGAGGACGACACAAGATTGGAGATGAGACCCCATGATGAAAAAGGACTCTCCTAAAGTAGAGGAAAAGGCCATTGACCGAGAGAGATGGCTCACAGGCTGAAAAGAAGGCTCGAAGACGGCCGTGATTGTCCCCTAGAAATAACAAGTCCACTGAGGTAGGAAAGGTTGCCTATAGTTTCGAAGAGGAGGCACCTGGCAGAGAATAGGAGTCCACCAGCAGATAAGAGACCACGCTTAATATGAGCAAAGTTCGAATCAACACGCAGAGTAGGAGGCCCCCAGTACGTGAGAGGATTCCTCTTTTTTAAATTATTTCTTTTTTAAATTATTTTAAAAGGACTAGAGAAATGAGGCCCCTGCCGGACTTGAGAGGAGTCCCTCGAGAAGGATATATAGGTTTCCAGGACCGAATGCGGCTCCGAAAACCGGAGAGTTCCAAGGAAGTGAGAGGGGCTCTTAAGATGGGAGTGGTAGCAAGCATCGAAGGATGTGAGGTTTGCAAAATTGAAGATCAACTCAAGACGGGTAAGGCTTTGCTAGGATAAAGGAGGAGGCCACCGAGGGGTGCCAGGAGGCTCATAATTTGGCGAATAACGCCCTGGAACATCAGAGAAAAATCCATGTCATGTTAAAGGACCCCAGGTTGTCAGAGGAGGCCCTCCAAGATGAGAGATGAAGACCATTGTATATGGAGGAGGGTGGGACACACAAAGAGGCATTGCAAACTGGTAAAGGGGCTCCAGGAAGTGACACGAGATCCTTAAGACGGGAAATAAGGCCTATAATTTGCAAGAAGAGGCCCTAAAAATAGTAGAAATCGTATCGGGGTACTTTAAAATCACTATATGGGCCCCAAAAGACCCAGCCGTTGTTCCTGAAAATCACGCTGAGCCTGGGGGTACCAAAAATTCACGGCCGGACCATGCAAATCACTCTAGGGGCACAACAGGTCGTACCATTTCACAACAGTCTGATTTGGACCAAAACAAATTAAACCAGAGCAACGAAAAATAATCCAGACATGCAGTGGCGTCACCACGAAATTCTTCCAGGAGGGGGGGGGGCAAGATCGAAAGGGGGCCTCCTGCCCCCGAAAAGGGGCCTCCATTGCGTTCGGGCCTCCTATTGTTTTTAGGCCCTTAGTATGGTTCAGGAATGGGAAACATAATTTCATATTAATGTACTGTTTGTTCTTGGCATGGTGCATTATTTACTCAACACGCCAAAACAATTTTTTTTCGCTGAAAACTGGGACATACCAAGGTATAAATAAGGAACATGTGGATAAATACCTACGTGTCAAAACCAACCAACGTCTCAATGCTCTTTCGAACAGAATAATCTTCCCGCTGGCCTGTAGATTGCAGCGAGGCTGATGCTAAGCATATCTTTCAGACATCTCCCATTGATCAACCCACCGTTATGTACTCCAAGAATAACTGAATATAGCTAGATTCATCACTACTGGTCTATTCCCACCAGCTTGATGCCCTAAGCAAAGCTTAAGCGATAATTTCTCAGTCATAGGACGATAATTTCGCGAAGGTGACAGTAAGAAGTAGGTTACATTGGTTATCTGATCGCAATCTTAGGAATTTGCGAATTTTTGTAACATTTGGTGTTGGTTGCAAGGTACCTACCAAACAAGTTAAAATAACAAATTCTGCGCGAATTAATTCACGCGCCTGGGATTTCGATTGCAATGTTGCCAAAGGGACCTATCGAAACGAAATGATCAACTAAAAAGAAATGTTCAACGAAAAAAGTGATCAACTAAATTATCCTGTGGAGGGGCCTAATCTACCACTATCCTTCCTGATTCGTCGGATTTTAACCCTAACTCCCCCACCCAATTCTACGGTTTTATTTTGGTATCCCTTGATAAATCAACTTACACTGCTGAAATTACACCTATACCACAACAACCGGATCGGTATCCGAAAATGTCGAGCTGGAGCCCTAAAAAAAGGAAGGATTCCCAAAAATCAATGTCAGGGTCGATAAAATGGCTCTGGAGCACAGAACACATTATCAGATGCCTTCACAAATTGTGTACGGCGCCGAAAAAAAATACCGAATCTCGAAAAATCGAGATCGGATACAAATACATAGCGCCAGGGCCTCCAAATGTCGGGCCGGAATTCGGACTTTTGAGAGATAAAAAACCTTTAAAAAATCCACAAAAATGGCATTAAACCCAGAAAACTGGCGTTGGGTAACTGGAACCACGCGCCTGGGAGAGATAAGTCAGGCTGGGACACATAAAAATCGCACCGATGCCCCCCAAAAGCGAACGCCCACAAATGTGCGCTAGAAGCCCCAAATAAACACAGCAGAACCCCAAGAGCTTATCGGGGGCTGAAAATACAACTGACGCTCTGAAGCACACAATCTCCCAAAAAGCAACAGGGTCTCAAAACATGCATTGCAGCCTTAAATAAACCTACATGGAGCTCTAAAAAAAATACACTGGAAGCTCTTAAGACACACAGGGACCATGCTAACGTACAAGGGTCTGAAAAAGTGGCTGGAACCACAAAAGGCATAATGGTTCCAAATCGAACAAAAGGACCAGGAGTTAAATAAGCACATCGGGATTTTCGAAAACGCCCTGACACGTAAAAATATCCTCGGTGCATAAAAAAGCAACAAAACCCTAAAACGAGCAGTTTAGAAAATGTATTAAACCCTAACTTGAATTTAACACGCGCACTGGAGGGGGGGCGAAATCCGCCCGCCCCTCCGGTTTTTCGTAGATGACTCCAGATTTTACCGGCCGATATACGCCATTCTTTGTGTACCTGCCAATAAATGACGGGCACGTTGTTTGAAGTAAGAAAAATGAAAATCAACCGAAAACTTTCGAGTTAGGGGTCGCTAAAGTCAAAAAACGTTCTCAGCGCCAGATCACAAATATCGGCGCTGATGCGCTTCCCGTATATTAGCAAAATGGAAGTGTTCTTGGCAAAACTAGCGACTTGTTTGATGTACATTGTCATGCTACATTGTTCCAGAGTCATGTCAAGTCACCGAGGTCAAGTCAGGTCAAGTTCATGACAGGTTAACACACGCCCTAGAGGGCGTATGGCGAAATCCGCCTATCCTTCCGATTTTTCGTACATAACTCCATATTGTACCGGCCGATATACGCCAAATTTTTCGCGTATCTGCTTAGAAATGACCGGCGCATTGTTTAAAGTAAGAAGCATGAAAATCGGCCGAGACGTTTTCAAGTTAAGGGCCGTTAAAGTAAAAACAATTCACAGCGCCAGACCACAAAAATCGACGCTCATGCGCTTCCAGTATATTGGCAATAGGGAAGTGTTCTTGACAACACTAGCGACTTGTTTGATGCATATTGTTATACCATATAATTTAAAAGTCCATGTCGTAAATTTGAAACACCCCTGCACGACTTTTACCATCTCTTCTTTCAAATTATAGGCCTCATCTTGCGTCATAAGTATCTCGTCCCATTTCCTGGAGCCTCTTTACCGTTTTTCTACGTCTTATGTCCTACCCTCCTCCATATTCATTGCCCTCCTCTCTTGTCTTGAAAGGCCTTCTCTTACATCCTGGGGCCCTTTACCATGATATGGGACTTCATCTCATGTCCCAGGGGCATTATCTGCCAAATTAGGGGCCTCATGCCACGCTTCGTGGGCTTCCTCCTTTATCCTGGCAAAGCCTTACCAGTCTTGAGGGAATCTTCAATTTTGGGAACCTCACACCCCTTCATACCTGTTACCACTCCCATCTTAAGGGCTTCCTCTCATTTTCTTGGAAATCTTTCTGGTCTTCGGGGCCTCATTCAGTCCTGTAGACCTACTCCTTTTTGGGGGACTCCTCTCGAATCCGGCAGGGCCCTCATTTCTTTTCTAGAGTCCTTTTTCAAATTAGTGGCCTCCGCTCACGTCTTGGGGACCTCTTGCTCTGCGTTTTGATTCGAACTTCGCCCATCTTAAGGGTGGTGTCCTATCTCCTGGTGGACTCCTCTTATCTCCCAGGTTCCTCCTCTATCAAATTATACACAACCTTTCTTATCTCAGTGGCCTTGTTATTTCCCGGGGACCTTTTTGAACATCTGCGAGCCTTTTCCGCCTGGGAGCTATCTTTCTTATCCAATGGCTTTTCTCTCCAATTTTACGGCCTCCTCGTTCATCATGGGGTCTTATTTCCAACATTGTGTCGTATTCTTTCGAATTAGATGCCTCCTGCCATGTCTCTAGATCATCATTTTCTATTTTGGTGGAACCTTACTCGTTTTGGTGCCTATTGTTGCGTCTCCGAAACCTCATCTCATATCCACTGACTTTATTTTCCGTCTTAGGGCCTCCTCTCACTTTATGAAGCCTCCCTTTCCGTATTCTGGGGGCCTCCGTGCCAATTTCTGGCACTCTCTTGATTTCTGGGGCCTCCTACACTCTCCTAGGTGACTTCTTTTTAAAGTTATGGGACTCCTTTCACGTCTTGGGGGCCTCCCCATCTGTGTTTGGAGCCTCATTATTCTTTTAGCAGGTTGCTTTTGCATCCTAGTCTTAAATCTTCTCTTCTAGGGTTCTCGTCTTCTAAAATGTGGGCCTCATCTGGCTGGTCTCAGCGGCCTTCTCTCCTTCCTAGGGAGACCTTCTTACCCATCTTGGCCCCCTCTTGCGTCCGGATAAACATCTCTTGTCATTATTTTCTATTGTAGGATCCTTCCCTTCCATCTCGGGGGCTTCGTTTTCCAAATTAGGAATATCTTGCCACCCATCGGAAGCCTTCTCGTGTAACCCTGTGTGGCTTCTTGCCCGTCTCGGTGGCATCCTTTTCGTCCTGGAGGTCTCTTTTTCGTCCTGGGGGCCTCCTTTTCATCCTGGGGGCCTCCTCACAATCTCTGTTCTATGTGTCTTATAAGTACCTGATTATATTTCCTGGGGGCCTCGTTATCAATCTTGGATCCACCTTGACATCATCATTTTCTGTCCCGTCGGTCTCCTTGTTGACCTTTTTGTTTATGCCTTTCCGGATAGTGGTCTCCTCAAATTACAGGGGGCGCCCCTACCCCGAAGTCTCAAGGGGTGGAGACGATTGCCCCCGCTGCCCCCACCCCGGTAGCGACGTCCCTGCTCCGAAACCTCATCTCATATCCACTGGCTTTCTTTTCCGGCTTAGGGTCTCCTCTCATTTTATTGGGCCTCCCTTCCCGTATTGGGACTCATTTGCAATGTTGGGGGCCACCGTGCCAATTTTTTTCTTCTCTTTTTCGTCTTGGATCCTTTTCGTCCTAGGGCCTTCGTTTCGTGCTGGGGTTTCCTTTTCGTCCTGGGGGCATCCTTTTCGTCCTAGAGAACCTCCTTTTCATCCTGGAGGGCCTCCTTTTCGTCCTGCGGGTCTACTCTTCGTCCTGGGGGCATCCTTTTCGTCCTGTGGCCTCCTTTTCGTCCTGGGGGGCCTCCTTTTCGTCCTGGAGGGCCTAGTTTTCGTCCTGGGGTCTCCTTTTCGTCATGGGGTCCTCCTTTTCGTCCTGGGGGCCTCCGTTACGTCCTGGAGGGACTCCTTTTCGTCCTGCGGGTCTACTCTTCGTCCTGGGGCATCCTTTTCGTCCTGGGGGCGTCCTTTTCGTTCTTGGGGCCGCCTTTTCGTCCTGGGGCCTCCTTTCCATCCTAGGGGCCTCCTTTCGTCCTGGGGACCTCCGTGTCAATATTTGGCACTCGCTTGATTTCTGGGACCTCCTACCCTCTCCCAGGTGACTTCTTTTATAAATTATGGACCTCCTCCTGGAGGCCCCTAGTTTGTAGAATCTCTTTGTCGTCTTCGGGCCTTTTTTCGTCCTGGTCGTCCTGGAAGGCCTCCCGTTCGTTCTGGAGGGCCTCCTTTTCGTCATGGCGGCCTCCTTTTCGTCCTGGGGGCCTCCTTTCCATCCTGGGGGCCGCCTTCTCGTCCTCGAGGGCCTCCTTTTCGTCCTGGAGGGCCTCCTTTTCGTCCTGGTGGGCCTCCTTTTCGTCCTGGGGGCCTCCTCAAATTTCAGGGGGCGGCGCCCCTCAATCTCACGGCAGGAGGGCAATTGCCCCCGCTGCCCCCCCCCCCCACCCCCGGTGGCGACGCCCCTGCAGACATGGATAATCATCATGTCGCAGCCCTTGAAAATCACACTGGAAGCTCAGAATGTCGCGCCGGGGCCACAAAAGTTGCAGCTGCTCCAAAAATACATTTTTAACAGGAATGTCACCCTGGAACAAAAATATACTCCTTCAGTGGCCGCAGTAGCAAATTACCGGTCGTACCGAAGATATTACCGATACCGTCACAAGTTGAGTATAGCACCGACAAACATACCGGATCTCGAAAAATGGAAGTGAGATACAAAAACATGGCGCGAGGGGCTCGAAAAATCAGGCCGGTGTTCGGACTAAAAAATAATCAGGAAAGATTCACAAAAATTGCGTTTAGCCCAGAAAACTGGCGTTGGGTCCCCGGAACTACGAGCCTGGGCTGGATAAGTCGCGCTGTGACCCAGAAGCATCGCACCGTGAAACTACAAAATCGTACTGGAGCTCCACAAATGTGCGTCAGAAGCCCCAAATAAACATAACGGGACCCTAAGAGCACAACCGACCGGCCAACTGACCCTCCAAAGCGCACAATCTCCAAAAAAGCGACAGGGCCTTAAAATATGCGTTGCAGCCATGAATAAACATACCTGGACCTCTTAAAAACACGCAGCAAACTCTCAAGGCACACAGAGACCATGAAACGTACAAGGGCCTGAAAAAGAGTCTGGGGCCGGGCCGCAAAAGTCAACATGTTTCCAAAACGAACAAAAAGACTGGACGCCAAATATAGACACCGGGATCTTCGAAAACTCCCTGACACGTACAAAAGAATCCTTGGTGCACAAAAAAGCAGCAAAACCCTAAAACGAGCAGGCGCCTTGAAGATGTATTAGGTCCCTAATAAAATGGATTGAAGCCATAAGACACATCCCGAAGGCCAAGGAAGACGCAACGGGTCCACAAAAGAACACCGAGGAAGGGCCTCAGTTCGGTAGCCGTTCTAAGAGCATATCAGCAAAGATATTGGGTGTATCAAAGCTCACCGTAATCCGCATTTCATAAATACCAGAAAATGTGGAAAATATGGAACTAATGATGGAATAAAATATAGAGACTTTTCATATCTTATGTTACCTATATATATATATATATATACATATAATAGCAATCATGAAACAAAACGTGTATTAAAAGTCGAGAGGGCAGTACTTCCCCCACAGTATCTTACCCATGTATACGTACATCTGCGCTTATGTACATTTGAGCGTTGGCGCATTAAGAGGCGGATCTGGGAGTTGTCATGGAGGAGAGGGGCACATGTCCGGAAGAGCGCCACTTTACCTTCCGAGGGGTGCCTGGATGAATTGTTTTGGGGCGGTGGTGCACTCGAACCTTCCCGGAGGGGTGCCTCTGCCTGAAAATTCGAGGGGGTGCACTTGGTCTTCCTTGAAAAGGCGCCACCTTCCCACCACAGGGGTACATTCTCCAGAGCCCCCTTGTATCCGCTCATCCGTGCATTTGCGTCTACGTACATTTGCCACACGTACATTTGTTTTACACACATTTGCAGTTATCGTTGTAGCGAGCTACCAGACTAATATTCAGGCAGTTTGCTCTGTATCAGTGCGCTTGTAGGCGCGATCCATGTGTGCCTGATTCACCACACCCACCCCGTCCTTCGGGGACCGCGCCCTCGGTGATCAGAGTCGTCGGCGCGTGTTTTCATTGGCAGCCGGCTTATCCCCGTCCGCCACTGCGCCCTGCCGCTCTTGGGGGGCAGTCTGACTGGTGGGGAGGGGTGCGCGACTCAAGGCTCGCCCAGCCGGCTCGGCGTGGTCGGCGGTCGGCGTTCGGCGGGGACTGGCCCCGGCCCGTTCAGTCGGTGCTGTCGGATGGCGGGTGTGTGGTGTGGTGCGGCCGCCGTGTGTGTGCACGAGCACGCGTCTGTGAGAGGCACGCGTACCGAACTGCCGGGCCGACACGTGTGCGTGCGGGTGTGAGCGTTGAGTGGAGCGGCCCGAGTTGAGGAGTGGGACGGCACCAACCGACAGGTAAAGACACCAACCGGCAGGTGTTGGAGACACGACATCTGGCCACGCCGATCGGCTGGGAAGCCGAATATTTAGTGAGGTTCACCGACTGGTGGCAAACATAGAGTCCGGTCAGGAGCACGAACATTTGATGTGCACAAGGACTGCAATGGGTAACATGGCTTGCAAAGGGGTACATGAGATTGGAGGTGTTATTGCAAATCCAGGTACTTTTTGATTCTTTGGAATATATTTTTGAATACGATATTTTTTTTGCCGTGGTAAGACGATGAGGCCACCCATTTTCTCCGCAAATGATTACTTTTCAGTTGGCAAAGAAACACCATCATTATCTTCGCTTCAAGGTACGGATTGGCTATATAGCCAATCGATACCTGATGTGTCACAGATGTGATAAAGAGGAAATTCAACACTTCACGCACTCGATTAAGTACTCTTTCACATCGAAAACCTTATGTTTCTGGCATAATTCCACATTCACTCCAGACACGGAACATTTGCAACTACACGCGTCCGCAGCCTTCGGTCAAGACCGGAAGTTCGCTGCGATGCTGTTAGCGTTTACGACAGCACTAACAATGTTCGCCAAGATTTGATGGCGTCGTGGCGGAACAGTCTGTTTCGGACAATTATGGTTGTTCCGGTTAGATTAGGTCAGGTTTAGTTAGATTATATTATGCTATGATGCATTACATTTATAATTCTATTTTTGTTATGTTTGGTTAGGTTACTTCATTTTTATATTGTTTATCTTTTCATTCATTCATTTATTTATATATTAATTTATTAATTTATGTTGTTTGAAGTCTTCAAGTTGGAACTTCAAGCATACAAATCAGCAGACAAGCCACATTCAGCCACGCGTATCAGTGTAAGGATTGCTTCGCTGTGCACGGGTTACACTCCAGTATCTCACAAAATTATGAACCTTTTTTAGGACAATCACGCGAGCTTATAGTTTTATGACAACACGGTGTCGTTCCCAGCGAGGTTATTTGCCGAAATTTTTCCAGGGTCTGCCAGAATTTGTTTACGTGGGAACACGGCCGCGATATTCATAAATTCCTTCTCGGAGCAGTAGCCCGAGCGCCGTGCTGGTCAGTCCGACACCATCGAGGTGTAAACGGACGAGCCACAGTCCGGACCATCCCATTAAGGCTGGCATATGTTTGCAGCGTTAACTCGTAAATACCGTTGCTATCGTAGCACATTTCCCCCGTACAATGCCTATGACGTCATCAATTGTATGGACCGTCGCTTACCTAAAAGTAATTACTTGCGGGGAAAATGAGTGGTCGCATCGTCTTAATCACGTTCAAAATCATCGTATTAAAAATCCACATTCAAAACTTACCTTGCTATGCAAGTTTATCGAATTGGATGGGAGCATGGGCTGTGGAGTGGAACGTAGACTGTGGACGTGGGCCATAACTCTGCTGGGAACGTTCGGGACAGATCGCCCAGGCGTGGCGCCAACACGCCGATAAACGCCGACGTTCTAGCCCGTGATTGCCACGTGGGATGGACTCTTGTCCAATTATTTACCTGTGAGGGACAATGCTCCCCAATGTCTTCCAGATTTAGCATGGGATCATATTCAAAGCTTCCAATTCTGGGGATCATCATCAATAATGCATTGCCCATCAGTCTCCCTATCCCTCTCTCTCTCTCCCTCTCTCTTTCTCCCTCCTCTCTCTCTCTCGCTCTCTCGCTCTCGCTCTCTCGCTCTCGCTCTCTCGCTCTCTCGCTCTCTCGCTCTCTCGCTCTCTCTCTCTCTCGCTCTCTCGCTCTCGCTCTCTCGCTCTCGCACTCGCTCTCTCGCTCTCTCTCTTTCTCTCGCTCTCTCTCCCTTTCGCTCTTTCTCGCCATCTGTAACGTAGCCGCTGGAAAATGGTCCGAGGTCCCAGTCGCGGGATCAAGCTGTGCGCGTGGTTTTGGCATGATGGATGTTCTGGGTAGCTGACACTTCCACTTCTGGCCGAGGGGGAAGGAGATCTCGCGTCGGGGGACGTTTTGTGATTCGGGTGATGCCGAGCAAGGCTGTTCTCTGGAAGGACGGTTTCCCCGGAGCGCCGGAGAAGGAGGTCCCTGGAAAAGCGATCCCCGGGAAAGACAGTCCCTCCAATAAGTCTCCGTGAATAGCGGTCGTGCCTGGGAGTGTGGGATGGTGTTCTTGTGTCTCTGGCGCCACCTTCCTCCATCTGCCCCCCCGCCCTGGTTAGTCATTCATTGAGCGCACGGAAACCTAACGCTGCCTCGTCCTACTCCATTGAGTTCGCATGGGAGACGCCGGGACGAAAACCTGCGAGCAGTTGGCGTGAAGTGCGGGGTGGGGATGGGAGATCACGCTGTTTCCGTGGCCGTGTATGGGAAGCTACATGCCTCACCCATCGCAGGCCAGTCAGTACTTGCTATATGCAGAATACGTACCACTGCGAACTTTGCTTGCGAATTCAATCAGCCTTTCGTCCGGTATTGGTCGGGACCGGAAGATTTTGGTGCCATTGCTCATTACTATTTTTGTATCAACACACAAGTTTTGTTTCCATTTCTGTCTCATTTTTCGTCTCGCTCTCCACCGCATTTCAATTCAGAATTGCTTGATCGTGCAGTTATTCTGAATCTTGAAAATACCGCTTTATCAAATGACTGAAATTTCCGGCTGAAAGTTACCGCCGTTGGGCGGGGATGATAACATTGGATGATGACGACGTATCAAGTTGCAATTAGTGGCGTTGGCAACAGTCGGCTGAAACCAGTTGGCTTAGCAGGAAATACAGCAAGGCAAATATGGCCTAAAATGGCAATCACATTCTGCTGAAATGCTATGTTGCAAGAACTCTACTGAAGTCTATCCTCATTGGTGAAGCAATATAATGAAGGCCCACGCATCATTAGTCTCAGTGTCTGTTGCGAAATGAAACCCGAACCTACAGTGTGGGATTCCATCAGTCATAAATTATTCATGAAATAGGGCGGAATATACCACTTTCTGCACACTCAATTGACACCCTTCTCCAAGAAGTATCAACATCTTGATCCTTGATGCATGCTTATGAAGTCTTCTAGTCTCATTTCCAACAGTATCTCGTTTATAAGTAGCATGTGCATGCTCTCGATAAGGAATGGTGACGCGAACATTTCGCATACATGAACATTTCGCAATGAAATGTCAGGTAATGGATACTGATGATATGATATGACATTCAACGCCAGTTAATAGCATAATAATCATTCTCCCAATCCCGAATATCTTCTTAAATTATGACTCTCAAAACAAATGATATAGGTACAGTCGTAAATGCCTACACCATTGGATAAGATATGAGTCTGAAAGACATCAAAAGTTTTTTAAACGGCACTAATTCCGTGGCGAATTCGACATGGTACTGGGCTCGATTCGACATCTCACCTAACGAAATACGACTATTTTAGCCCTGGGTTCCATAGAGGTGCTTAACAAGGGTCGGTATTTATACTCACAGCCGGCACTACTTGCGTTAGGAGATACATCAGTATTGACGTACGATCGCTGTTGGTATTTTTTACATTCGCTTTTAGTATTGATACAGTAGTATTGACATACCATCGACGAACATTGTTTACAATACTTGTTTTCAGGCACATAGCCAGGCAGGAATTGCAGTCAAATGATTCATGTTGAAGTAAATTCATGACTGATTTCCATTAATTTATGCAATTTTATGCCAGCATTAAATGGTGTAAACAGGCTCAAATTAGCAAGTAGGAGAGAGCAATGTCTGTTGAAATATTAAATCAGACAATATCTGGTCACATGCTTTGCGCGCTGAGTAGGATGTTTCATGAATCAAAGGGACCGAAGTTCAAGTAACAAGTAAGTGACGGACAATTCAAATAAAAACTGTTGGGAGTCAACAACAAAATCAACCTGAACCAATATTTATCGATCGGTTTATGTTTTTTGGACAAATTGGAACGTATGTCATATGGACATTGCAGTATATACATTGTCATATGGACATTGCAGTATATATATTATATATACATTATATATATATATATATATATATATATATATATATATATATATATATATATATATACAATACATATATATTATATATGATAAGCAATTGTCCATTACGAAATCCTTCCCCAACTTTGGTCTGAAAGTGTTGTCCTTGCCGGTTTCTGTGATATGAGAAGCAAAGCACCGATCACTGTTTATAAGCAGGCCAAAATAACGCGCATAAATGTGGCTTCCTAAGCTCGGGGGTTATGGCTCACGGAACTTCGATGATGGCCACTGGAACCTTCAGCGGTCTTAGGATTAACCCTATGCATGCTCCATTCAAGGTTGTTGCATGCGAAGACGAAGCCGACAAATGCTTTGCCCCGTACCTTCTTGATGCATAGGGGTGTGTACGCGCAGTCAACTACTAATTATGTTGTGTGACGTATATTGCTTGTGCCCGTTTTGCTTGGAGAACATTATTGAAAGAGAAGGGCAAGAGTTGCCTTTGGAGTACCGACCAGAGGTAAAGTGTGTTCTACAGACCAGCTGAAATCACGACATTAAAAGTATTTCAGCGAAAGCAGTCTTGACATACTAAACATAGGTTCCAGTGTCAGAGAATCGATTTATCGATCAGAAAGCTTGAATGACAAACAGGCATTGCAAATATGAACGTCATTTTATTTCGTATTCTACGAGAGAAAATTTAACCAGTGGTCGCTTTGATGGTGATAATTATACTTGAGGTCATCTGCACCATTTAGTTAACTGCTCAGTCCTTACACCTCAAGAAATGGATGCAGCCTTATCGGTATATAAAAGCTGTATACCGCGCTCCACCTTCATATTTTGTACGGTGATACTGCTTTTTATATGCTTTTGGTATACTGCTTATTATATAGTGACCTTTCACCTCATTTTAACCCAGTGATTAATTGTTGTATCTGAATTCGGTATGCTCAATTCGAAATATCATGGAAAGATCCTCATGGAGGGATTGGACAATAACTGCTGTCTGGGGCGCTGCGTTTGTCTCTAGACCCTGGATGGTTTACCGCGCGCGGATCAGAGGTATGTGTTCAGTTCTCTTGGCCTGGCCCACGGCTCGTGGATGAGATGTATGTGTTTATCTTTCTCATGGCACGGCCTCATTCACAGCGCGTGGGTCAGAAACATGTGTCCATCTCTCTTTCCCGACTTGAGCTTGTTCACAGCGCATGCATCAGAAATGTGTATCTTCCACCCGAACTGGTTCACAGCGCGTGGATATACACGTGTGTGTGCGTGTGGGGGGGGCAGAGGTGGAAAACATAGCTTTTGATTTGTCATCGGGAACATTTTCCTCTCCGGAAAATTGTCCTCCCCGCAGGCCGTTTGTGGATAATGCGACCAGATGACTTGACAAGAAACTAACCAAGGTATGTTTTTTCTGGTGAAGTTTTGTAAGGCCGCGAAAGAAGGCAACATAGCTGAAGGGAGATAAGAACCATCTCCACTTCACGATTTCCCAGGCTCCGCTGTTAGTTTAATGTCTGCTATCAGATAGATCGCTACCTTCTTTGCTCTCAAAGATTTTGCGCTTTTGTTCTCAGGTATATTCATTATGAATATTAATGGTCGTTTCTCAACATCACGACCAGCGCGATATTGGACCAGTGCGTTATGGAATCGTACCAAACTCCGAACGAATTTGGCCATAATCTGATGGTTAAATCTTCTTATCGCGGCATTTAAGTTTTTCAAGGCATGTTGCAAGCGCTTGTACCCCACCGCCGTCGAAAATCATCTTGCATATTTGTGGCAAGCGAAGCGGCACTCATCACAGTTTACACTGTGCACGCGCATGACCTAGTCGAGTGATGGTTTATTTATAGTATGGCGGCTAAGTGTGTTGTTTGTTGATACATCAGTGAGCTAACTGAAGTTTTTACATGTTTTGCATCTAAGTGAAGTGAGAACTAAACTTATGATTTTTGTCATTCTCTGTATCATAAAGACGATCGCAGCGACGTATGTTTTGACATTCGCAGCTTTGCTCCTTACCTCTCACCTCTCCCGCTCCATATCACAATCCGTTGCTAAGCAGCGGCACCGCTGACGCGCGTTTAGCTCGCCGCGGTGTTGGAACTGAAATCTAGCTTCCCCCAGGAGCGTCGAATCTCACGATGAAATCCGACGGTAAAGATGAACTAAGATGATGTTGAGGATGGCTTGAATCTGTGTGTGTGTGTGGAGGGGGGGGGGTCCACCCGCGCGACACGTCCACCTCTGTGCCAACCAATCTTGTCCCGTGCTTCCGCCTCCACGTCCGCCGGCAGTGTTTGCTGTGCCCCACTGCCCAGCTGTGCTTGTACCGCTAACGCCTCCCGTCGTGCTCGTGTCGGGCTGAGGCAGTGACCGGCTGCCATCGTGCCCGTGTCGGGCTGAGGCAGTGACCGGCTGCCATCGTGCCCGTGTCGGGCTGAGGCAGTGACCGGCTGCCATCGTGCCCGTGTCGGGCTGAGGCAGTGACCGGCTGCCATCGTGCCCGTGTCGGGCTGAGGCAGTGACCGGCTGCCATCGTGCCCGTGTCGGGCTGAGGCAGTGACCGGCTGCCATCGTGCCCGTGTCGGGCTGAGGCAGTGACCGGCTGCCATCGTGCTCGTGTCGGGCTGAGGCAGTGACCGGCTGCCATCGTGCCCGTGTCGGGCTGAGGCAGTGACCGGCTGCCATCGTGCCCGTGTCGGGCTGAGGCAGTGACCGGCTGCCATCGTGCCCGTGTCGGGCTGAGGCAGTGACCGGCTGCCATCGTGCTCGTGTCGGGCTGAGGCAGTGACCGGCTGCCATCGTGCTCGTGTCGGGCTGAGGCAGTGACCGGCTGCCATCGTGCCCGTGTCGGGCTGAGGCAGTGACCGGCTGCCATCGTGCCCGTGTCGGGCTGAGGCAGTGACGCCTCCCGTCGTGCTCGTGTCGGGCTGAGGCAGTGACGCCTCCCGTCGTGCTCGTGTCGGGCTGAGGCAGTGACCGGCTGCCATCGTGCCCGTGTCGGGCTGAGGCAGTGACCGGCTGCCATCGTGCCCGTGTCGGGCTGAGGCAGTGACCGGCTGCCATCGTGCCCGTGTCGGGCTGAGGCAGTGACCGGCTGCCATCGTGCCCGTGTCGGGCTGAGGCAGTGACCGGCTGCCATCGTGCCCGTGTCGGGCTGAGGCAGTGACCGGCTGCCATCGTGCTCGTGTTGGGCTGAGGCAGTGACCGGCTCCCATCGTGCCCGTGTCGGGCTGAGGCAGTGACCGGCTGCCATCGTGCCCGTGTCGGGCTGAGGCAGTGACCGGCTGCCATCGTGCCCGTGTCGGGCTGAGGCAGTGACCGGCTGCCATCGTGCCCGTGTCGGGCTGAGGCAGTGACCGGCTGCCATCGTGCCCGTGTCGGGCTGAGGCAGTGACCGGCTGCCATCGTGCCCGTGTCGGGCTGAGGCAGTGACCGCTCCCATCGTGCCCGTGTCGGGCTGAGGCAGTGACCGGCTGCCATCGTGCCCGTGTCGGGCTGAGGCAGTGACCGGCTGCCATCGTGCTCGTGTCGGGCTGAGGCAGTGACCGGCTGCCACCTGGCGTCGGCCGTCTCCGCGCTGTTGCGCCACTCTCCACACCACCCGGTGCGCTACCGATTGGGTACCGATGTCGGGGGTGAGATGGAACGCCAAGTCCGTATTGAAACCGCTGCCTAGTGTCAATCAGATTCGGAGCGATACTCAATCCGAATTTAAATGCCGCCGGGGCAGGGGAGTGTCCAGGATCTTCAACGAATGTCGGGTGCTATTTTTTTCGGGTGCGTTAGATAGACTGAAAACAAGAATTACCGTTGGGGATGTGCTATTCGGAATATTATGACCTCCAGACAATTATCCTACCTCTTCTGAAGGAAGTGGTATGGTGCTGATTGGCAAGGAACGGAAACATGTTCTGTTAGCAAATACATCCTGAAATATATGGTCCCTGAGATTTTCAGCTCTACAAAACGTTACGCCCTGCAAATCCTGGAATTAAAGATACCAAAATGTTCCATCGGCAATTCTAACCATGCTACCCATCTGCGTGTGACTACGTTTAAATAGAGTGGGGATGGCCGAGTGGTTAAGGTGTTTGGCTCTGGGTACCAAAGGTCCTGGGTTAGACACTAGCTCCGCTCGGAACATTTCCCAATCCCGCGACCCACTGGCGAGACAGTGTGGGCGGCGTCATTAGCCGTGAATGTACAGAAACTGCGTCGTGGACCACCCAATAAACAGACTACGTTTAAATCGTCCAGTTGTTATTTATTGCACCAGTGGTGTCACCTTGAGATGTCGGCAACAGTGGGGACCGTGCCGCTGGTGGGAAGTGTTCTTATGTGCACCAGATTGTCGTCCACTGATTTTCAAGGAAATGTAGGGACATCGGCTGCGTGCCGTTTCTCGCAAATATGTCACGGAGTTTTTACTTTTCACGGGTGCATTGGTGTAGACTAATTGCATCGGTTCGCCACGCGCCCGGCCCGTCTCGACAGGGCCGAGCGCCGGATGCATGCCGAATGACGGGCCAACGGCTGTTGGACTCCTCTGTCCCACACCGCAGCTGTGTGTCCGATGGATCCCATGCGACGGTTTTCACCAGCGCTTCGGACACCGCAGCAATCGGCAGATCAAGAGCTCCCCGCTTCTGCGTTTGCACAGGCGGCCAGGCTGACAGCGGGTGGGTCGACAGGCTGACAGCGGGCGGGTCGACAGGCTGACAGCGGGCGGGTCGACAGGCTAACAGCGGGTGGGTCGACAAGCTGACAGCGGGCGGGTCGACAGGCTGACAGCGGGCGGGTCGACAGGCTAACAGCGGGCGGGTCGACAGGCTGACAGCGGGCGGGTCGACAGGTTGACAGCGGGTGGGTCGACAGGCTGACAGCGGGTGGGTCGACAGGCTGACAGCGGGCGGGTCGACAGGCTGACAGCGGGCGGGTCGACAGGCTGACAGCGGGTGGGTCGAACGGTGGGCGGGCGGGGGCGGAGGCTCAGGTGATGGGACGGAAGCGTCTGTCGGATACGTTATACAGCGGTGTGACGATTGCGGCACACCCTGTGGTGTGCCGCCGTCCCCCGACTCCGCACCAGTCCAGCTGTTGGCACGCGCCGCGCCGCATACGTCACCACGCCACGCCGACGGGCCCGTGACGTCACCACGCCGCGCCGACAGCCCGTGACGTCACCACGTCACGTCGTCCCGTGAACTCACTACGTCACGTCGACGGCCCGTGACGTCACCACGTCATAGAAACGGCCTGTGACGTAACCTCACCACGCCGACGGCCCGTGACATCACCACGTCACGCCGACGGCCCGTGACGTCACCACGCCGCGCCGACGACCCGTGACGGGCCGTCGGCGGGCATTTACCGGTACCGCAGACGTTCATCAGATCGATGTGGCACACAGTGGATTGCACGACCTGAATGTGCCAGTCACTAGCATTGCGTGGTGACAGTTGCCAACGTTGCCACTCGTATGGTGGCGCCGATCGCAAGCGACAATGACGCGAAGGGCAACGCTATGTGGTACCCCTCGACGGATGAAGGCAAAGCCCAACAGCCGATGCCATATGTCTGAATGTAACAGTGTGTCTGATTTACTGGCGCCTCTATGTGACTGAATGTCGCACTGTTTCTGGTTTACTGGTGCCTCTATTACGTTGTTTACAATGCATTTTTGAAAGTTCCGCTGCTCATCCAAATATACTAGTTCGTGTTATCTAGAAAGCTACTATGCACCGGCAATAGATTGGTTGTATCTAAATTTGGTAGCAGAGTAAGTAATGCAGCATTGACGCCGATGTGAAAATAGAGAGCACCGTTCATTTTGGGTACTCTTAGAGAATAGCTGCAGCTGTAACGATATCTAAGGCTGTGTTATCGAATCTTTCGACAAAGCTCAAGCATTTTACCGAATTTTTACTCTTTTATGGCTCCGATTCGCCTGCAATGTTTCAACAATAGCGGGCTCTCTTAGGAACCAAAAATACCCTAGATGGAACGATACGTTTTAAGGTTTTCACCACACAAAACCTAGGCTTTCGGTCCACCTCGCGTGCCAAAAGCTGACCCTTTCCATTGCATTTTTTGGTCGCCCCCTTAAAAATATCATGGCTGCACCGATGATAGAAAGAATGAACCTCAAAATTGCTCTTTCCCGCCCCTCCGCCCACAATTTTGAGACAGTACCCGTGCCACTGCACCGTACTCGGAACAAATGGGTAGTACCTATTTGTTTTCTTTGGTGCCTTAGGTATCTAAGCTACCAAGTATCGATGGATTATCACAAGGGGAAATTCGAGTATAGTTTTCCAATCGGAGAATGGCGCACCTCCCTAATAGAAACAAGGCGTCCCTCGTATAATCTCAGCCACACCTCCTGGAATTTGGCAGCCAAAGCCACCCCTCTGGTAGGTTCGAATGCGCCTTGTCACTAGCGAATCCAGTAGCATTCCGACCATGCTCCCCCACCCAACGACCTGATGTTAGGAAGTCAGACTTTTCGCCGTTTGGGGAAGACCCATGTTTATACTGCAACTTTTTTGTGACCCCCAGTTCACCGTGTGAACTCGCCTATGGTATTCTACGTTGTTGGTCGTACCGTCGCGTTCTCTGTTGGCGGATGGTGTGGTCCTGTGTCTCCGTGACGTCCTGTGTGGCGGATGTGGCCTTCCCCATCCAACATCCGCAGATGATCGGCGCAGGTGATCGGCGGCAACCCAGCAGTCGTGTGGGGTCTGCTGGGTCGCCGCCGGCCGGCCGGCAGTCGTGTGGGGTCTGCTGGGTTGCCGCCGGCCGGCCGGCAGTCGTGTGGGGTCTGCTGGGTCGCCGCCGGTCGGCTGGCAGTCGTGTGGGGTCTGCTGGGTCGCCGCCGGCCGGCCGGCAGTCGTGTGGGGTCTGCTGGGTTACCGCCGGCCGGCCGGCAGTCGTGTGGGGTCTGCTGGGTTACCGCCGGCCGGCCGGCAGTCGTGTGGGGTCTGCTGGGTCGCCGCCGGTCGGCTGGCAGTCGTGTGGGGTCTGCTGGGTCGCCGCCGGCCGGCTGGCAGTCGTGTGGGGTCTGCTGGGTCGCCGCCGGCCGGCCGGCAGTCGTGTGGGGTCTGCTGGGTCGCCGCCGGCCGGCCGGCAGTCGTGTGGGGTCTGCTGGGTCGCCGCCGGCCGGCCGGCAGTCGTGTGGGGTCTGCTGGGTCGCCGCCGGCCGGCCGGCAGTCGTGTGGGGTCTGCTGGGTTACCGCCGGCCGGCCGGCAGTCGTGTGGGGTCTGCTGGGTCGCCGCCGGCCGGCCGGCAGTCGTGTGGGGTCTGCTGGGTCGCCGCCGGCCGGCGCCGCCGGCCGCCGAGGTACCGGCACGTGTTTGTGTAGTGGCCGACCGCATCATCGGAGCGGCCAATTTCCGGCCGAGTTCCCAGTGTTGCTCCCCGGGCGGCACTGCCCCTGTGGTGGTCGGCACCGGTGCGACAGGCGACCCGGACTATCCGCACCGCTCGACGTCTCCATTATCCGCTGCGGTGACTGCAAGATCGCCCGGTCTGTGGCGGTCGGCACCCACTGCTGAGCGTCTCTGACCTCGGCTGCGGTGGGATTGTCTGATTTATGGCGGGATGGCCTGGTTCGCGGTGGTCTGGATCCGCAGATGGGTGTTCTCGATCTCCGCTGTCGTGAGATACTCGATTCATCGAGTCAGAGGGCACCGAAGGCTCCCTATGGTGGTGATGGGTCCGGGTCAAGACCTATCATCTTCATCGGAAAGGAACTAGCCGATCCCTGCATCCGGAAGGGAACAACCATACAGTCATTAAATTAGTCTTCCAGGCCCTGGTGACATCTTGCTGGTTTGGGGATGCCCTTGTGTGCTCAGAGCGATTCTGCTCTTCTGGCTTGTGAGGATAATGTCAGCAGCGATAATGGTTCTGTCCCGGCTCTGGTGGGGGTCACAACGCCTCGGGATATGTCTGTGGAATTATGAGCACAGTCCTTTGGACTCTGAAAGCAGTCTACATCTTAGGACTGTCCTCTCGATTGTAAGGATTTTTTGGCGAGCTCCGAGGGTGATCGTGTTAGCTCTGATACCGGCAACATAGCTTGGGTGCATTCATACAGCCTCAGGGCGATTCTGCTGGTCTAGAGGATTTTTTTCCGGTAGCCCAGAGCACGGTCATGCACCGAATCACATCGGGTGTGAGGACTGTTCTGCCCCGACTCGGAGCAGCTCCACCCGCCCTGAGAACGGTCATTCATGACCAGAGGACGCTCGTGCCGGCTTGGCATCTGCGGCCCGCGCGACGTCGGCACAGTAGCGCCAATTGAGGGAGCAGCTCGTCTGTCACTTGGCGAAATGGGGCGCTCTGGAGCGGGTCTGCCCCTGTCTGAGACAGGCTCACCGTGCTGCTGCGTGTGCGGCGCCATGCTTGTCCTTGGAGGTTCCCTGGTGAGGGCGACTGTATTACCGTGCGACTGGCTCTGGTCCAGGAGTGTATGCTGTGCTATGCCCTGGTAGCTCCTCGGTGGGGAACTTGTGCTACAAGGGAACAGGCTCTGGTCCTTGAGTGTGTGTAGTGCTATGCCCTGGGAGCTCCTCGGTGAGGGAACCTACGCTACAGGGGAACAGGCTCTGGTCCTTGAGTGCTGGTGTGTGCCAGGCTCGGCCTTGGGAATACATCATATCAGTGTCGCATAACGTGGAACCAGGGGATCGTGACGTGTGTGCGAGCAGGGTGTACACGGTATGACCTCGCGCCATCCATACTCAGAATACACACTGGCTCCACTGTATCACGACGACCCTCTCCGCCGTCGTGTGTAGCACGGCGAGCCCTGAACTGAAGAAGAAAAACGGGACGTTTCCTGCGTCCATCTTTTCCTCTCCATCGATAGCTGGCAGTGTGGAATGCGAGCAGGATTGAACAAATAGGCTATTCTGAATATTTGACGTCCGGAACACTATCCTCTTCAGAACATTTTCCTCTCATTTTTATATTTGGAGATTGAATGATGCTGCTTGACAATGAACTGCTCTGCGATAAAGTTTTCATGATTCACTGGAAAGCACTCAAAGAGATCGTGGCGTCACAGGCATGCAGATGAATATCCTCTCAATTCTCGGATTGCACCCAAATTTGTATCCTAAAATCCAACCTTGAAAACTATGGAATGCCTGCCAATCATATCCATAGCTGACATGCCGTCCCTAGACTGTCTCCCCTACCCATCCCCCCACCGGCTGCATGGAGAGGAAACTCTGCACAGGATTTGGAGGTGAAACTTTTCGGCAATTCCAGTTTGGAGAGGATAATATCGGATTATTTTCCGATAATAAAAGCTGCCTTGTGTACTTTTCTGTGTGTTTTGGGTATGGTTATCCAGCAGCAATATGTGAGCGGCTACTTAAAGAGCTCCATTAAATATTTTGGCAAAAAGGTGTGGTATATTTTTTAAGAGGATAATGACGATAATGTCCTGGATGACGAATATCCAGGACAAGGTTGTGTTTATATCCTGCCTATCTGTGATTGCAACCGACGATTGCTGACCGCGCCTGACCACGCCTGATCGCATCCCACGATGCCTGACCACGCCTGACCACGTCTGACCACGTCTGACCACGCTTGACCACGCCCGACCACGCCTGATCGCGACCCACAACGCCTGTCCGCGTCTGACCACGCCTGATCGCGCCTGACCACGCCTGATCGCACCTGATCGCGCCTGACCACGCCTGACCACGCCTGACCACGCCTGACCACGCCTGACCACGCCTGACCAACGCCTGACCGCGCCTGACCACGCCTGACCACGCCTGACCACGTCTGACCGCGTCTGACCGCATCTGATTGCGTTTGCCCACATTCCCTCCTGAACTCCAGTCTCGGCCCCGACGTGCACCGCAGGGTGCCGACAAACATGAAAACAAATCCAAATGTCTGAATTTTTACACTCGAATTGTCCAAGTTTAATATCCAGATAGCTTGCAATGCATTTTTTATTTTAAAATCAGTATTCTCGCACATATCCCCATCGCACTCCAAGATACAGGGTTTTTGCCAACCGATACAATTAACTTCAATCTTTTCAATTATGCACAGTATCGTCACGACGAGGTCCGTGGACAATATCGCAGTGGCGGTACAGCACTTTACATCAGCACTGATTTTACACATGCACAAATTGCACTTAATTCACGTTTACTAGCCGTAGAGCTGTACAAGCTATTTACACTTTGCGTTTTATGGTAGGAATACGATGTAGGAATAAAGCCAAACAAGGCAGCAGGACCTGATAAAATTTATGCTAGGGTATCGCGGGAAGCTGAAAGGGAACTCGCATTTCAACTTAGCATAATGCTTTGTAAATCAGTTTCACAAAATGAAATTCCAACAGATTGGAAAAGGGCAAATGTAATTCATATTTTCAAGAAAGGAGAAATATGGAAAATTGAAAACTATATGGCCAGTAAGCCTCACATCCCTAGTCTGCAAGGTACTCGAATCAATTATTAAGGATAGAATAGGCTTCCAACCAGATAGGTTTCCAAACTTTTCCACATCGGCCTGAAAAAAAAAACATCTAGATCAATATTTTGAAGAAGCCTTTTTTGTCTGGTTTCCATCATTTGTACCTCCAGTGCCGGTCAGCAATTTCTTAGTTATATTTGATGAAAAACGGATTACCACAGGAAGCTGTTTGCCACCAGTTTCATTTCACATTATTAACAATATTTTTATCGACATGCCACCTGCGTTATTATACTACCCTTTTGCCGATGACAGCGCAATTTGGTGCACAGATAAAAATGGAAAAAGTGTTGCTTAATTGGACTCCAAAAGGCGCATGACCGGGTATGGCAGTGGTCTGCCAAACTCTGTGTCACCTTACCTGCTCCAAAATCTGCCACAATTATATTTAGCACATCGCCTATTTGCCCAAATCCAGAAACATCGCTTCACCTCAGAAACACTGCCATAGCTTTTGCAAATTCGTTTAAATTTCTTGGCATCATTTTGATCATAGGTTTCCCATATATCAACACATGAAATACGTCCAGACCAAATGCTTTCACCGATTCAATTTATTTCGCTGCATTACTTCATTGATGGGCGCCAATTGACCGCATAGACGGCGCGTCCTGAAGCCCAAATATTCAATCAATCATGCGGATCCGATCGTCATGCGCTTTTGCAATTGTATAAATCATTGGCTCTTCCCATTCTATAATATGGCTCGGTAGTTTACGCAGGTGGCACTACTTGCGCTTGGAAAATGTTTGGTGAAAATTTTTGGTGAAAAAAAACACCTTACGAAATAAATTTATCCGCATAGCACTCGGTGCAATGACCACATCTCTCACCACTTCTTTACAGAGTCAAAAATTCCACCATTAGCACTCTGACCAATGCAACAGACGTTTAGATATATCGCAAAAAATCAATTTCAGGAACATCACCTCACATACGCCTCCTTGAAAGCTTTCTCAAATTTACACCACAATTATTTAGGTCCAGCCGAGAAAAGAACCGGCCTTACGCATCAAATACGAAAATGTGGTGCTTCACGCACCAGATTTTAAACACAACTTCAATACAATATTCCATGTATTACTGCTCTTCCTCCACCAACAATGCCACCATGGCAGGTGCCGAACGACACATTTTTATATCACCAGCACTAAACAATCACAACTTTGCCCAAAATATGCACAAAAAAATCCTCCAGTTTCGTTTTCGTTATCGCTATGTTTCTTTTGTTTTTACCGACGGATCTAAAGACGCTAACCTCACAGGAAATGCTATTGTTTCGGGTACACACACAAAACAGCGTCACTTACCGAACGGAACCTCCATTTTCATCGCCGAATTGCGCACCACACTCATTGCCATTCGTTATGTCCGCAACCGTTCATTTTGTCACCCCATGCACAGTGTCGACATTTGTTCCGACTCAAAATCTGTTCTTCAATCACTTTTTTTTCTCACTTTTCACCCCTAAGAAAACATTGTGAAAGTAGTTGCTCAGACGTTCTTCACCATGACTTGGATGGGTGAGGTTGCTTGTTCCTCCCGGCATGTGTGTGGGGAGTATGGTGTGAGTATTGCCCTGTCCCAATCCGAGCCAATGCATATGCGCGCAGGCTTAAGCTGACGTCGCTGTCATTTTCATTTAGTTCAAATTTTCAAGTGGAGCGAATTCCTTGAAGTGCCAATATCGCGTTGCAAGTGAGGCGGATCGCCGGTGATCTTCGCAAACATCCAGCCGTGCAGCCGAGTCGTCTTTGAGTGGAATCGGAGCGGAACAAAGCCCGATCCGTCCATCGACGACAGGGCTCATCGCGCACCGACGCTGCCACCGGCCGAACGGTGATCAGTTGACGTCACGGCAGACGTCTGCAGTGGACACTGGACACCGGACACTGGACACTGGACACTGGACACTGGACACTGGACACTGCTGCAGGGGGAACTATACCGCCGACACTGCCAGTGGAAGCTCAGTGGTTCGCCTAGTGTGCACGGTGCCATCGGCAGTCTGCCAGTGTGTGTGAGGAGCCATGTGCCGTGGACGCTGCGCCAGTGGGACGATGTGCCGTGGACGCCGCGCCAGTGGGACGATGTGCCGTGGACGCCGCGCCAGTGGGACGATGTGCCGTGGACGCCGCGCCAGTGGGACGATGTGCCGTGGACGCCGCGCCAGTGGGACGATGTGCCGTGGACGCCGCGCCAGTGGGACGATGTGCCGTGGACGCCGCGCCAGTGGGACGATGTGCCGTGGACGCCGCGCCAGTGGGACGATGTGCCGTGGATGCCGCGCCAGTGGAGCGATGTGCCGTGGACGCCGCGCCAGTGGAGCGATGTGTCGTGGACGCCGCGCCAGTGGGACGATGTGCCGTGGACGCCGCGCCAGTGGGGCCATGTGCCGTGGATGCCGCGCCAGTGGGGCGATGTGTCGTGGACGCCGCGCCAGTGGGGCGATGTGCCGTGGACGCCGCGCCAGTGGAGCGATGTGCCGTGGACGCCGCGCCAGTGCACTGGCAGTGTCATATCTCAAGGAAAAAACTGGCCATAAATGCATTTCACGACTATTTTGTTATGCCGTATTTCTGGCGCTATTGTATTAGCAAATGACTGAAACAGACGAAGTCACAGTTTTTATGGAAATTTTCGCAATATTTGATATAGAAATAAGTCAATGAATATGGATAGCATTACGTGTGGAAAAAAAGACGCAGACGTGCACAAATGTTGTCGCAGTTTGACGATTGATAAAGGCAAGCTGCATTCTGAAAACTTGGACAAGTAAGATATGAAATGATAGCTGAGAACATTGGCATTGCGTTAAGCAATTCAAAAAGGCATACACCAATTAACAATATGCTATTTGTTGTAAAAAATCAGTAATTGCAATAGTCGTTCAACTTTTTAGTACTTCGAAGTTCAAGTAAGGTTTAAAAAAACGCACAGCAGCGAACAACAAGAGACCGATCCCAATTAAATCAGCGATCCTTTGACTATATGTGCCGCAAGTTTCAGCTGCACCTAGCTGCTCTAACACCGATAGTGATCAATTGTATCCCGACAGGCCGCGGTGCGGTGCGGTGGCCAGCCCGGGCGGCACGGGGAAGCCCGAGTCGGACACCGCGACGCGTTCGCTGGCGGGCTAACCTGACTTGACCTGGTAACCTGATCCAGTGGTTGCTATGCCAAAAAGTCCCCTAACTGACGAGGCGACTGAGTCGAGATAGATCACGCACAGCGTCTCCCACGGCAGGGAAGCTGTCTTTGCCTGTAAGGTTCGGGTCATTGTAGTTGGATTTTACGTACATTGAACATGGAGGTGCGCGTCAGCAGAGGAATTGGTGGACTTTTTAACCAGTGTAAAAGCACCTGGGCGTGGGGAATATTATGCTTATGTGTTTAATTATAGTTTCCAGTTGGTCATGGAGAGAATCCCTCAGGGATGCCTCCGAAGTGAGTCGTTTATTGTGAACTTGAGAAAGACGACCGACTTATCGCCAGAAACTTAAAAGGAAAGTGGGTAAAGTGCATGCGAGCTCAGAACAAATTCAGAAGTGAGTTTGAGACTAATCTTTCGGGAGACGAGGTGTTCTCCGTGTCCCTGGAGCGTGGTGACCACGTCGTGAGTGATGATGAAGCCAAGACCCGCCTTGATGACGAGACCGTGAAGAGAGCTCGAGGGCGATCAACTAGAATCTACGATCACCTCAGCGCCCGTTCTCAGCGTCGGGCATCCTCAAGAGTTACTCAACAGCACAGTTCTCTGCAGCTCGTGGAGGTTGCTGGGCAAAGTGCTCGTGCAGAGGGCATGAAGGATGCAGCTTTCGTGTTGCAACAGGTGGAGTCATCACTGAATCGGCCCAGCAAGATTTGTGGGGCTCTTAGAAGCTCTGAAGTGAGCCAACCTGAGTGCTTGTCTTAGTGATGTATATTGGCGTAATTTCAACCACTTAGGGCAAGGTCTTGGATCTATTCTGCGTAGCAATTATAAGGTCACATTTACATGCAGAATACTCGCATAACAAACGCTCACTAATAATCATCCAATATATGAGCGCCAACGGACTTCACTTATGACGTCATCATGATGTCATCATGGACGACCGGACGTCGATATTTTAATACAATTTACACTAGATAATCATATAGGTGTGTGCACAATTTGAGCTATTTATCTCAATTTGTTCCTAAGATATTTTGCGGAAGCAAAATGAGTGGAGCGGAATGCTCCCTTCCCTCTAGCAGGTATAACCTCCGACATTCCTGGGTTAGGTAATATTTAATACAATAAATCTTCCCCATATGATTCAAATTTTCAGCTCTTTCGACTAAGACCAAACTCGCCCCGGTAACTAGCATACTTTGTCCGCTATGATTTATGACCAGTTTTTCCCTGGAGTTATCACAATGTGCAGTGGAGCGATGTACCGTGAACGCCGCGCCAGTGGAGCGATGTGCCGTGGATGCCACGCCAGTGGAGCGATGTGCCGTGGACGCCGCGCCAGTGGAGCGATGTACCGTGAACGCCGCGCCAGTGGAGCGATGTGCCATGGACGCCGCGCCAGTGGAGCGATGTGCCGTGGACGCCGCGCCAGTGGGACGATGTGCCGTGGATGCCACGCCAGTGGAGCGATGTGCCGCGGACGCCGCGCCAGTGGGGCGATGTGCCGTGGATGCCACGCCAGTGGAGCGATGTGCCGCGGACGCCGCGCCAGTGGGGCGATGTGCCGCGGACGCCGCGCCAGTGGGGCGATGTGCCGTGGATGCCACGCCAGTGGGACGATGTGCCGTGGATGCGACGCCAGTGGAGCGATGTGCCGCGGACGCCGCGCCAGTGGGGCGATGTGCCGTGGACGCCGCGCCAGTGGGGCGATGTGCCGTGGATGCCACGCCAGTGGAGCGATGTGCCGCGGACGCCGCGCCAGTGGAGCGATGTGCCGCGGACGCCGCGCCAGTGGGGCGATGTGCCGTGGACGCCGCGCCAGTGGGGCGATGTGCCGCGGACGCCGCGCCAGTGGAGCGATGTGCCGTGGATGCCACGCCAGTGGAGCGATGTGCCGCGGACGCCGCGCCAGTGGGGCCATGTGCCGTAGACACGAGTCCAGAGGAGCGGCCAGTATGTCGGTGGGCGGTATGAGATCGATCGGCCGAAGCCCAGGTGGTGGTGGCGACCACGCGTATCCGACTTGCTGGCGCCGAGGTGCCGTCGACTGCAGGCGGGCTCTGGTCGGGTGGTGGCAGCGGGCCAGCAGGCACAGCTGCAGCCACCCTTCCGCCGCAGTGTCGACTTGCACTCACCTCGCTCGCCGTCTGCCAGACTGCCCGAGCCGACCCGGTTGTCGCACTGACCTGCTGCCCCCTCCCCACTCGCTGCCGTCCCGCTCTGCCGCTCCGCGCCCCCTCCGTGTTCCTGCCACAGCTGGACTGCTCACCAATCTCATTAGCTCTAATCAGATAAGTGACACGGGGACCAGTGGAGCGCGTCGGTCTTGTACTCCCGTATTTATACCCTTGGTAACACGAGTGTGGCGAGAGGCTGGAGGGGTAGCGGTCACATGCTGGAGCGCTCTATAAATGGTAAGAATATTGGCGCTGTTGCAAGTACCTGGTGGTGGAACAGGTGACAGCGAAATCAAATGTTGAGGATCATCTGAGGCCTCCGAAATATTTCGGATTTGAACCGACCTGCGACAGCAGTTTTGAACACGCCTGCACCATTGTTATTCGGAACATGGACACTGATTTTTCGTAGTAATGCTCGATATCCACCACTAGTAGGACATCACCCTTCGTTCTACAACGTAGAGTGATCAGTGGTCGCTTTGAAAGTGATCAGTCGTATCGGTGTATTATTTTAACGTCCATGAGACTCCAGAACACAACGGGATCAGGCGACCAGAAAACTTATTTCACTTCTGTAGCATAAACCTTCAATATTTGGAACCACCAAACTATATCATTTTACACTGAGAGTGGCATTGATAAGACCCGAAACAGCTAAAAAATATCTGAGCTAATGAATGATGTAGGGGATGTTTCTTTTAAGATATGCACGACTTGAAGTTATTGTTGACTTTAGAGTAAATGTAACTGTGATACCATGGACACCGGAACGTGACTTACCTGCAACCCGTTTAATGAGAATTTACACCTACATATTTCCGCCTTTCAGAACCATCGTTCAGTGACGTACCTTTGTAAAAGAGCTCATGAAGTTTGCATATGCAAGTCGGCTCCAACGGTGGCGTTTGACAGTAGCGCAGCTCTCCTCATGCCTGTTCTGATTTTGACAGTAGCGCAGCTCTCCTCATGCCTGTTCTGATTTTGACAGTAGCGCAGCTCTCCTCATGCCTGTTCTGATTTTGAAAGCACATGGCCTTGTTACTACGGACCGACAGAATGAGGCGGGGCCGATGTGGTCCTGTATGCTCCCTTCCACTGGTTATTTCTGTTCCATCTGTTGTTATTTGTGTTCTGTTCTGTTGTGTACTCGCTGCTCAGTGTCCAGCGGCCGGTGTTCTGTGTTGTTATTTCTGTTCCATCTGTTGTTATTTGTGTTCTGTTCTGTTGTGTGCTCGCTGTTCAGTGTCCAGCGGCCGGTGTTCTGTGTTGTTATTTGTGTTCTGTTCTGTTGTGTGCTCGCTGTTCAGTGTCCAGCGGCCGGTGTTCTGTGTTGTTGTTTGTGTTCTGTTCTGTTGTTATTTGTGTTCTGTTCTGTTGTGCACTCGCTGCTCAGTGTCCAGCGGCCGGTGTTCTGTGTTGTTATTTGTGTTCTGTTCTGTTGTGTGCTCGCTGCTCAGTGTCCAGCGGCCGGTGTTCTGTGTTGTTATTTCTGTTCTGTTCTGTTGTTATTTGTGTTCTGTTCTGTTGTGTACTCGCTGCTCAGTGTCCAGCGGCCGGTGTTCTGTGTTGTTATTTGTGTTCTGTTCTGTTGTGTGCTCGCTGCTCAGTGTCCAGCGGCCGGTGTTCTGTGTTTTTTTGTGTTCTGTTCTGTTGTGTGCTCGCTGTTCAGTGTTCAGCGGCCGGTAGAACTTCATGCGGTGGCCGCGAGCTATAGTGCGTGCCCGTTATAGTAGTGTTACGTTGATCGCTTGTGCTCCGAGTCTGCCGACGCTGACGATGAGCTGAGACGTCGCAGCTGACGGTTTCTGAGTATGTCAGCTGGAGTGCTGACCCTGCTGCTGAGGATGCACAGCTGACTGTTATTGTGATAGTATCCTCTGGGTGTCTGCACCGCACCGAGCTTGGTCAATGATCACACCCATCTATTCGGCTTCAATAAGGCTGACTTTCTGAGAGGATGCGTAGTCTATCGCACTCCAGTTTACCGTAGTCTATCTGTAAGGAGACTACGGTGAACCACCAGCCGGCTCGCCGGCGGCCAACCACAGCCGCCCGCCAACCACCCAGCCGCCAACCGCCCAATCCCCAGAACCCGCTCCGGCACCGCCAAGCCCGACGTGGCCCGGACCCCCCTACACTATCCCACTCCAGTTTACCGTTTACTAGATGGTGATGGCTTGGATCTATGCATCCCTGGGTATCCCGGGGAAGTTAAAGACCTTCGAAAGCAAAACTGAGAGGGATGATCATTGATCATTGAATGTCAACTGGCGCTCTGGAGCCAATCTCTATGGAACGCAGAGCGGTTTTAAAGTCATCAGAACTGAAGCTCGGTGTGAGCCCTCCACCCAAATCCACTTACCACGTGACATCAGTCAAATGCTGAAATTGGCCACGGCTGGCAGGACAGGCGCTGCGGCAGTCTCAGTGTTCCGTGCACATATACCGGTCTGTTTCGTAAGATCCGACCTCTGTTCTACTGACGGCAGCCAACCGATGGTCCTACCTCTCTCCTGACGACACCCGACTGGTGGTCCTACCTCTGTACTGACGACACCCGACTGGTGGTCCTACCTCTGTACTGACGACACCCGACTGGTGGTCCTACCTCTGTACTGACGACACCCGACTGGTGGTCCTAACTCTGTACTGACGACACCCGACTGGTGATCCTACCTCTGTACTGACGACACCCGACTGGTGGTCCTATCTGTGTACTGACGACACCCGACTGGTGGTCCTACCTCTGTATTGACGACACCCGACTGGTGGTCCTACCTCTGTACTGACGACACCCGACTGGTGGTCCTACCTCTGTACTGACGACACCCGACTGGTGGTCCTACCTCTGTCCTGACGACACCCGACTGGCGGTCCTACCTCTGTACTGACGACACCCGACTGGTGGTCCTACCTCTGTACTGACGACACCCGACTGGTGGTCCTACCTCTGTATTGACGACACCCGACTGGTGGTCCTACCTCTGTACTGACGACACCCGACTGATGGTCCTACCTCTGTACTGACGACACCCGACCGGTGGTCCTACCTCTCTCCTGACGACACCCGACTGGTGGTCCTACTTCACTCCTGACGACACCCGACTGGCGGTCCTACCTCTGTACTAACGACACCCGACTGGCGGTCCTACCTCTGTACTGACGACACCCGACTGGTGGTCCTACCTCTGTACTAACGACACCCGACTGGCGGTCCTACCTCTGTACTGACGACACCCGACCGGTGGTCCTACCTCTCTCCTGACGACACCCGACTGGCGGTCCTACCTCTGTACTGACGACACCCGACTGGTGGTCCTACCTCTGTACTAACGACACCCGACTGGCGGTCCTACCTCTCTCCTGACGACACCCGACTGGTGGTCCTACTTCACTCCTGACGACACCCGACTGGCGGTCCTACCTCTGTACTAACGACACCCGACTGGTGGTCCTACCTCTGTACTAACGACACCCGACTGGCGGTCCTACCTCTGTACTGACGACACCCGACCGGTGGTCCTACCTCTCTCCTGACGACACCCGACTGGTGGTCCTACAGTCAGTGGTCCTACAGTCAGTCAGTGGTCCTACAGCTGCGGCAGTCTCAGTGTTCCGTGCACATATACCGGTCTGTTTCGTAAGATCCGATTTCTGTCCTACTGACGACACCCAACCGGTGGTCCTACCTCTGTACTGACGATACCCGACTGGTGGTCCTACCTCTGTACTGACGACACCAGACTGGTGGTCCTACCTCTGTACTGACGACACCCGACTGGTGGTCCTACCTCTGTACTGACGACACCCGACTGGTGGTCCTACCTCTGTACTGACGACACCCGACTGGTGGTCCTACCTCTGCACTGAACACCCGACTGGTGGTCCTACCTCTGTACTGACGACACCCGACCGGCGGTCCTATCTCTGTTCTGCTGACGACACCCGACCGGCGGTCCTACCTCGGTCTTGACGACACCCGACCGGCGGTCCTATCTCTGTTCTGCTGACGACACCCGACCGGCGGTCCTACCTCTGTCCTGCTGACGACACCCGACCGGCGGTCCTATCCCGGCCCGACTCGACACCGGGTGTCGCGAGCCGGATTTAATCGGTGATCACCGCGCGCCGTCTGTCGCGCGCGGTCAATCTGCGCCAGAACGGCCGCAGGGGGATTGTTTGTCGATACGGGGTCTTACAGTCGGAACTGCGACGGCGATGTCGAGGGCGAAATGAGATCGGAGTCGCGATCGGCGACGCCGGCGTCATAACCGGAACCGCTCCGGTCGCACCCCGAATGGAAGCCGGAACCGACCAGAGCGCATTCATCTCAGGTTGTGAGAGGGTGATAAGAACCGACTCAGATCTGTGAAGGAATGGCACGGCACTGAACACACGCCGGCACGGTGATAGGCACATCCTTCTCCGGACTTTACTATCATTCTGGACTGGATAAATCGAAAATGTTCGGCTTCATGGAATATCAGGCTATGGTAACAGTATTTCATAGTATACAAAATGTTGCTCATCGGCTGGGGGGGGGGAGCAGGGGTAGGATCCATTCCGATTGATAATTTCCTCATCTATTATTTTAAGCGGTTTATCTTCTTCGATTAGTTCCACCAACAGCATTATACGCTACTGCCGGTACCATGATAGGCGGTGCGATATACTCGTGCATAATACCGAATATCTCAGCTTTCTGCTCAATGCACACGAAGATGCAATGCATTATTGTCACTGGCTGAAGTACTGGTCTAATAACTACCGTTCGGGTGAATAGAAATATACCCACAAAAATTGCCAACTGAATGCACAGCCGGTAAGCTGTATCCATCAAACTTCTCTCATCTTCTACCGCAGCACTCATCCATAGCCTGCAACCGCAGCAGATGTCTCAGGTTTGCACTGAAGCACACGCCTGTGGTTTGCCACTGCGGCAGAGTCTGTGGTTTGCCACTGCAGCACACGTCTCTGGTTTGCCACTGCGGCATAGTCTGTGGTTTGCCACTGCAGCACACGTCTGTGGTTTGCAACTGCGGCAGAGTCTGTGGTTTGCCACTGCAGCACGCGCCTGTGGTTTGCCACTGCAGCACACGTCTCTGGTTTGCCACTGCAGCAGAGTCTGTGGTTTGCCACTGCAGCACACGTCTCTGGTTTGCCACTGCGGCAGAGTCTGTGGTTTGCCACTGCAGCACACGTCTCTGGTTTGCCACTGCGGCAGAGTCTGTGGTTTGCCACTGCAGCACACGCCTCTGGTTTGCCACTGCGGCATAGTCTGTGGTTTGCCACTGCAGCACACGTCTCTGGTTTGCCACTGCGGCAGAGTCTGTGGTTTTCCACTGCAGCACACGTCTCTGGTTTGCCACTGCAGCACACGCCTCTGGTTTGCCACTGCAGCACGCGCCTGTGGTTTGCCACTGCAGCACACGTCTCTGGTTTGCCACTGCAGCACACGTCTCTGGTTTGCCACTGCGGCAGAGTCTGTGGTTTGCCACTGCAGCAAACCCCTGTAGTTTGCCACTGCAGCACACGTCTCTGGTTTGCCACTGCGGCAGAGTCTCTGGTTTGCCACTGCAGCACACGTCTCTGGTTTGCCACTGCAGCACGCGCCTGTGGTTTGACACTGCAGCACACCCCTGTAGTTTGCCACTGCAGCACACGTCTCTGGTTTGCCACTGGGCAGAGTCTGTGGTTTGCCACTGCAACATTCAGCTGGCCGATCATTGCAGCACACGACACCTGACCGGTTACTGCAACATACGACACGTGACGTATTATTTTACCACACGACACACGGTGGGTTACTGGAGCACACTACTAATGACGGGTTGTTGTAACACGCGGCACCTGACGGGCTACCGCATCACCAGACATCTGACGGGTTACTGCAGCACAGGACACTTAGCTGGTCAGCGCAGCACACGGCACCTGACCGTCGACAGTTGGGGTCGGTCCTACAGCCGTGCCACCTGGCAGACTGTGCCGTGGGGCCTACAGTTGGGGTCGGTCCTGCAGCCGTGTCACCTGACGGACTGTGCCGTGGGGCCTACAGTTGGGGTCGGTCCTGCAGCCGTGCCACCTGGCGGACTGTGCCGTGGGGTCGACTGTGACGCCGAAGGACCTCCCGGCCTGTCGGCTGGTGTGGTTGACGTGCGAGCACAGACTGCAGCCGGTTGCTTCCCGGAAACCTCGGCATACGGGCTGTGAAATTAGCCGCCGGCGCATCGGCAGACCGTCGCTGACCTTCACAGTGTCGCCAAGGCGTCGGCAGGCCGTCACCGACCCGGACAGTGTCGCCAAGGCGTCGGCAGACCGTCACCGACCCGGACAGTGTCGCCAAGGCGTCGGCAGACCGTCACCGACCCGGACAGTGTCGCCAAGGCGTCGGCAGACCGTCACCGACCCGGACAGTGTCGCCAAGGCGTCGACAGGCCGTCACTGACCCGGACAGTGTCGCCAAGGCGTCGTCAGGCCGTCACCGACCCGGACAGTGTCGCCAAGGCGTCGGCAGGCTGTCACTGACCCGGACAGTGTCGCCAAGGCGTCGGCAGACCGTCACCGACCCGGACAGTGTCGCCAAGGCGTCGGCAGACCGTCACCGACCTTGACAGTGTCGCCAAGGTGTCGACGGGTCGGGCTTGTCCGCCCACCTTCAGCATCGCCGGGGCTGAGGTGCCACCAGCTCCAGCAGTGTCGAGCGCTTCCTCTCGGCTGGCCGAGTCGGCGATTGGGCCGTGGTCGGGTTCAGGCCGCCAGCACCCTCCCGTTGGTGGTCGGCAGTGGTCGGGGCAGAGGCCCGTCGTGCAGCGCGCTGATCGGGTGTGTAATGGGAGCCGCCGCCGCCGGCCTCTGGCCACCGACGCTGCAGCTAATAAACAGAGCGGCCACATCGGCGCGGACTGTGTACCCGGCTGTACGTCTGCCCGTGCTGAGCGAGCGTCCACAGGTGCCTGCCGACGACGCTCGCCGCACCAAGGCCCAGGTCGAACACCAGGTGGCCGTAATTGATTTACCGGACGTATTTTCTTCGCATTATTTTCGGTGAGTCTTTAAAGGAGATAGGCAAATGCATTATACCCTGTCAATACAAACAACACAGTCACCTATATATCCGTTTCCAGTGCCCTAAAAGCTAAGCATGCTAGCATGTTAAAATGCAACCGAAGTTTGCGGAAAGGTTATTGATAGTCACTACAAACTAGCACTAAGTCATACACCAGCATGTCTCCGATGGTGGGTCAGATGCACATGGGTATCTTCATCCATGCTAAATAGCATTACCATACCTGCATAGCCGCTGTAGAAATATATTAGGGCCACCTTTTTGCGATCTATCTGTGAGCGCGGCAGCACAACTGACCCCTCGGCGCGGGTCAGCCGACGCATTGCAAGGGGTGGCTGGCGCCCGGAAAGGATAATGGACCCATGGCTCAGAAAAGTAGCGCCTGGCACGGGGTAGCTGGAGCTTGGCGCGAGATAATGGACGCCTGGCGCCTGGTAACTTACGACCCAGACGTGAGCTATGATCCCTGTGGCTGGCGTTGCTTGATGTTGCTGAGTGCATTTAGGGAAATGGTCGGCTTCTGACACATTGTGGTGTGCAGGTTTGATAGGCATCTCTCGCTGACTCTCTCAGTGTGCTCTCACCCGTGGATTTCCCGGAATGTTATGGCCGTGTGAACTCTGCCAAGGCATTTGGCTATCTGGGATGTGCGGATTAGGTGGGGTAATGCACTGTGTCGCCCGGATTCCTCGAAATACCAACATGGTCATCTTATGCTTTCCGTTATTTGTGTGATTTTGAGAAGGAAGGACAAGTGCTTTCCTCATGTCTGTTGACCACGTTCCCAAGAGCTATATTTCCGCTAACGAAGTTATGTCGTCCACATATTACTTTCCACCACTCCAAATGGTCGTTGTCCATTCGCAAAATTGAACAGAAGAGACCACTATATAATAATAGCCACCATGTTGTATTGATGTGTTAGCATGCAAATAATAAATAATAATACTAAGCACGATATTAATGGTCAGGATAATACAGCAATAATAAGAGCAATAATACACCTCCCTCCCCGAGAGATCAGGTACCCAATATTTTGGTGGTCTATGAAAGAAATCTAGGCATACTTAATTTTCTCCAGAGGTTGACTAGAATGCATGAAGGGTAAAGGGTCCCCTGACGTCACCATAGGACATCCGATAATTGGAGCACCTTGGCGCTGAATTTGAGGCCCTCTATGCCACCCATAGTGGACCTGTGGAAACCTCTGGCGGTGACTGTGATCACCCAATATGAGGAAGGGGAGAGAGAGAGAGAGAGAGAGAGAGAGAGAGAGAGAGAGAGAGAGAGAGAGAGAGAGAGAGAGAGAGAGAGAGAGAGAGAGAGAGAGAGAGAGAGAGAGAGAGAGAGAGAGAGAGAGAGAGAGAGAGAGAGAGAGAGAGAGAGAGAGAGAGAGAGAGAGAGAGAGAGAGAGAGAGAGAGAGAGAGAGAGAGGGAGAGGGAGAGGGAGGGAGAGAGGGAGAGAGGGAGAGAGGGAGAGAGGGAGAGAGAGGAGAGAGGGAGAGAGGGAGAGAGAGGGAGAGAGAGGGAGAGAGAGGGAGAGAGAGGAGAGAGAGGGAGAGAGAGGGAGAGAGAGGAGAGAGAGGGAGAGAGAGGGAGAGAGAGGGAGAGAGAGGGAGAGAGAGAGAGAGGGAGAGAGAGGGAGAGAGAGGGAGAGAGAGGGGAGAGAGAGGGAGAGAGAGGGAGAGAGAGGGAGAGAGAGGGAGAGAGAGGGAGAGAGAGGGAGAGAGAGGGAGAGAGAGGGAGAGAGGGAGAGAGAGGGAGAGAGAGGGAGAGAGAGGGAGAGAGAGGGAGAGAGAGGGAGAGAGAGGGAGAGAGAGGGAGAGAGAGGGAGAGAGAGGGAGAGAGAGGGAGAGAGAGGGAGAGAGAGGGAGAGAGAGGGAGAGAGAGGGAGAGAGAGGGAGAGAGACGGAGAGAGACGGAGAGAGACGGAGAGAGACGGAGAGAGACGGAGAGAGACGGAGAGAGACGGAGAGAGACGGAGAGAGACGGAGAGAGACGGAGAGAGACGGAGAGAGACGGAGAGAGACGGAGAGAGACGGAGAGAGACGGAGAGAGACGGAAGGGAGAGAGACGGAGAGAGACGGAGAGAGACGGAGAGAGACGGAGAGAGACGGAGAGAGACGGAGAGAGACGAGAGAGAGACGGAGAGAGACGGAGAGAGACGGAGAGAGACGGAGAGAGACGGAGAGAGACGGAGAGAGACGGAGAGAGACGGAGAGAGACGGAGAGAGACGGAGAGAGACGGAGAGAGAGGGAGAGAGACGGAGAGAGACGGAGAGAGACGGAGAGAGACGGAGAGAGACGGAGAGAGACGGAGAGAGACGGAGAGAGACGGAGAGAGACGGAGAGAGACGGAGAGACGGAGAGAGGTAGATAGATAGATGGCTAGACTATGTATATATTATAAATGGATTATAGGTAGATTATAGACGGTTTATAGATATATTATATATATGTATATATATATATATATGTATATATTATAAATGGATTATAGGTATATTATAGACGGATTATAGATATATTATATATATATATATATATATATATATATATATATATATATATATATATATATATATGCATAGAGGCAAATTTCGTGCAAAGTCAATGCTAGTGTATATCGATTAAACTTCTTTCATTTCGCACGATGTTAGATTTTAAAGTTTATTTATAATGCCTGGAGGTGGAAAATATTACATAAAAGCATCTGCGCCATTCTAGTTGGCACGGATGTAATTTAGATCATCGCAAAGTTGTGTCTATCCAAAGGGATAGTTCAAGCTTATGAACCTGGAGCTATCGTCCTAAACCACCGGTCTGAGCCTGGACTCATCAGACCCACCGTTCCGAACTCAGTCTGGACCCACCACCCCGGCCCAATCCGACCCGTGCACACCTGCACAGTACTATGCAGCTGTGACCAGGTCACCAGGTCACCAGGCAGTGACCATGTCACCAGGCCACCAGGCAGTGACCAGGTCACCAGGTCACCAGCACGGTCCGCACTGCGCCGCCGAGTGCAGCGCCATCGCCACCGTCGGCATCGACAGTGCAGGCGGCTATTGATCTGCACAAGGCCGCTCATTATCCGTGTCGGTACAGTTTTGATGGAGAAGGGCGGGGCCACCGCTCCCGTCGCACATGGTGGCGCGGTCATGGCGAGCGCACATGGTGGCGCGGTCGTGGCGAGCGCACTCGGTGGCGCGGTCATGGCGAGCGCACATGGTGGCGCGGTCATGGCGAGCGCACTCGGTGGCACAGGCCGGATCAGCTCCAGACAATCTGACGGGATCACCGGACCGGACCAGCTTCAGACACCCCCGACAGGACCGGACCAGCTGCAGACACCTCCAACAGAACCGGACCAGCTCCAGACACCCCCGACCAGCTCCAGACACCCCTGACAGGACCGGACCAGCCCCAGACACCTCCAACAGGACCGGACCAGCTCCAGACACCCCCGACAGGACCGGACCAGCCCCAGACACCTCCAACAGGACCGGACCAGCTCCAGACACCCCTGATAGGACCGAACCAGCTCCAGACACCCCCGACAGGACCGGACCAACCCCAGACACCTCCAACAGAATCGGACCAGCTCCAGACACCCCTGATAGGACCGAACCAGCTCCAGACACCCCTGACAGGACCGGACCAGCCCCAGACACCTACGACAGAACTGGACCAGCCCCAGACACCCTCGGGCAGAACGGCCGGCCAGTTTTGGCCGGGTGGTCACAGGTGGTCAGGCTTGCCTGGAGTGCCCTGGCTGAAGTGGGTGGCCATTCCTCGGCGGAGGCCGGCACCACGAACACCCGGCGGGGTTATGCACTCTCACTTGCGGAGAGCGGCTGTCAGGTGTGACGCAACTTGTCCGGCGTGATTAAGCTGAAAGGAACTGCGTGATGCGTGAGACCATGCATCTTCGCAGCGTTGCTGTCGGGGCGTTTGACCGGTCGCGGGTTTGGGTTGTGGATGTGGATGCATAAGAGCCATCTTGAAGCAATTTGTTTGCACGCATCGAAAATACTTTGCGAAAATATTGGTTGCTGGGCTTCTGGGAAGCTCCCTATGTGGCCGGGCGTCATTTGATACAACCAGGTCAGATCCATGGAACTGTTCGTGTGTTCGCGAAATCCGGCCTGGTATGACATAAGTGAATTCTGTATCCAAACTTCCCTATCTTCAGCATACTGCACGTAAAGGAAATTTTCGTTGTAATTATTAATATATAATATCTATTAGCCCGTTTTGATGTGCTGCAGAGTTCCAATTAGCTGTTTTTCAGCTAGTATGAAACGCTGATGTGGAATGTTTGCTCAGTGGTGTTTATCGGGCGCAATAAGCTTGACGAGTGTCTGGCCCATGACATCAATCAGACGTATCTGGAGTCTGTGGCGCCGTATGCAGTACACGGCACCAGCGGCGCTGGTGATGTCCAGTGTGGGCGGAGACCGACGGGCTCAGATCGGGGGGGGATGGCAGACCCGGCGGCTGGGGTGACCGACGTGTGGGCGGCGCACGCCGTACGTAGTCCGTGCGCCCTGTCCGGGATGGATGGTGACGCCACAGCTGTCCTGCCGGTGGGCTCCAGCTCTGGCGGCGGTGGAGCCACGCAGCTCGAGGTGGCGATGACTGCTCCGGCGCCGACTGGCGGCGGCGATGTTGTGGGAGATACAGAGACAGCCGGTAGCTCGGCCGGCGCCGACTGGCGGCGGCGATGTTGTGGGAGATGCCGAGACAGCCGGTAGCGCGGCCGGCGCAGGCTGGCGGCGGCGATGTTGTGGGAGATGCCGAGACAGCCGGTAGCGCGGCCGGCGCCGACTGGCGGCGGCGATGTTGTGGGAGATACAGAGACAGCCGGTAGCGCGGCCGGCGCCGACTGGCGGCGGCGATGTTGTGGGAGATACAGAGACAGCCGGTAGCGCGGCCAGCGCCGGCGCGGCGCACGTGGCGCTGCAGCGGCGGCGCGGTGTGGGAGATGTCGAGACAGCCGGTAGCGCGGCCGGTGCCGACTGGCGGCTGCGCGATGTGGGAGATGCCGAGACAGCCGGTAGCGCGGCCGGCACCGACTGGCGGCGGCGATGTTGTGGGAGATGCCGAGACAGCCGGTAGCGCGGCCGGCGCCGGCTGGCGCCGGCGATGTTGTGGGAGATGCCGAGACAGCCGGTAGCGCGGCCGGCGCCGGCGCGATGTGGGAGATGCCGAGACAGCCGGTAGCGCGGCCGACGCAGGCTGGCGGCGGCGATGTTGTGGGAGATGTCGAGACAGCCGGTAGCGCGGCCGGCACCGACTGGCGGCGGCGATGTTGTGGGAGATACAGAGACAGCCGGTAGCGCGGCCGGCGCCGGCTGGCAGCGGCGCGATGTGGGAGATGTCGAGACAGCCGGTAGCGCGGCCGGCACCGACTGGCGGCGGCGATGTTGTGGGAGATACAGAGACAGCCGGTAGCGCGGCCGGCGCCGGCTGGCAGCGGCGCGATGTGGGAGATGTCGAGACAGCCGGTAGCGCGGCCGGCGCCGGCTGGCGCCGGCGATGTTGTGGGAGATGCCGAGACAGCCGGTAGCGCGGCCGGCGCCGGCTGGCAGCGGCGCGATGTGGGAGATGCCGAGACAGCCGGTAGCGCGGCCGGCGCCGACTGGCGGCGGCGATGTTGTGGGAGATGTCGAGACAGCCGGTAGCGCGGCCGGCACCGACTGGCGGCGGCGATGTTGTGGGAGATACAGAGACAGCCGGTAGCGCGGCCGGCGCCGGCTGGCAGCGGCGCGATGTGGGAGATGCCGAGACAGCCGGTAGCGCGGCCGGCGCCGACTGGCGGCGGCGATGTTGTGGGAGATGTCGAGACAGCCGGTAGCGCGGCCGGCGCCGGCGCGGCGCACGTGGCGCTGCAGCGGCGGCGCGGTACACGGCGCGCCCACGCGGCGCCGACCAGTTGGCAGCGGTGACGACACGACGGGAGAACGTGAGCGATGACGTCAGCCGGGGGGACGCGTGATGGCGCCTCGGCTTCCGGAGGGAGAGGCTGATGTTTCCGCCTGCCGAGGCGAGGCCGATACTTCAACTGGCAGCTTGTCAGCGCGACGACGCAACGGTCAACGGTCAACGGATGTCGAGAGCTCGAGTGGAGGCCACCCATCGCGTGACTGCCCACAACCCACCCGAGTCGGATTGCTCTGGAAAGTGGAGGCCGTGATGTGCCCTCTAATGCGAAAGTGCGTATTTCCCACCTTTTTCGGAACGAGTGTGAACTGTGAGGTTTGAGGTTTCGAAGAACCGGGCCAGCGACTCTTGTCCCACATGAAAGCTGTTGCACCTCTGGCGGAACACTCGTCTCATGAAAGCTGCGACATCTCTGGTGAAACCTTCATCCTTCAAGAGGGCTGTGACATCTGTGGCCGAACCCATTGACGATTCAGATTCACTGAGGGCCTCATGGACACTGGGATTGGATTGCCCTGCCTTGCTTAACGGATTAGCCTTTAGAGATCACAAGCCATGATACCCGCTTTCCATCTGGCCATGGTGTCATGTCGTTCTATTTCTCTGGAGGGGCTCGAACTGCTCCGACCATAACAAATCTGACATGGTATCCTACTGTCGGTCATCCAGTGTGCATTAACGTCATCTGCTGTAGTTGCTGCTACTGGTCCTTCTCATTGCCAATTACGACGCTCCGCTCCGGCTCGAGTAGTGTGGTCCTGCACAAAATAGTCCTCCACGCTGGTCCTCTTCTAGTACTCTGAGCTCACTGCAACCCAATCACGATCTGATGTATTCTTTGGAATCCTGAACTTGGATGCAGTACTTTTCGGGTATTCCTTTGCGGAGTTGTATGATTCTTTTCTGTTTCAAAAACTCCTTTTGGTACTAACTGGTTAGTTTCAGGTATGCCTCTGAAACAGCAATGCATTTGCAGTTATTTTTATAACATTTCCATTACTTTGTTGACGAACAGAACGGTTTTTTCTTGTCGCACAGGAGAATGTGCTGACCGACAACAATTCAAGACAAGGCCGTAGTTTGAACCCTGGCCACACTTAGATGTAGCGGTGTATGACGTTTAGTTGAATGACATTTTCGGCTATTTTAACGCGATTTCTGCGGTATCGTTAGGGGATGAGTAGACTTGGGGTAAGTTCCCCGTCTCACAATCGAGAGATTATGGGTTCGAGCCTCACTTGCCACTATTCTTCACCCGCGACTAATCGGCGTAAGAGATTGGCGACACTACATAACTCAACGGTTGCAGTGTCGCAAAGCCGATAAGCACCTGCGGTGCCATTGCAGACATCTGGAGCAGACCAAGTCGCATATTTGTATATGAAAATCTGTAAACGGTTTAACGCAATAACAGGACCACGACGACATACATTACGCGTGTATTGCTACATGAGCAATACATTCGACTCATTTTAAAGCCTCCCCTCTCCCATATTACGCGCACAAACATGATGCGCATGTGTACAGCTGTTGTCGGTGTATGTATAACAACTGATAAATGTAAGACGCATTCTAAGTGAGTGAGAGACGCATTCAGAGTGAGGTATTAAGCGATGACTGAAAAAAACCATTGCATAATGCAATTGGAAAGGATATAGAACAGCTCACAATATGCTGTCTGATCCAGCAAAAGGGCATTAGAATATATTGGGAAATTTTAGTACCATCAAGTTCCAATGAGGTCTTAAACAATGCGCACCAACACACATCCAGAGATCAGTGCAAAGAAAAACAGCGATCCGTTGACTATAAGCACCGTGCATTTCAGCTGTACCAAGCTGCGCCTATATCTGTAGTGGTCAATTGTAGCCCGGTATGCCGGTGCGGCGACCGGCTAGGTCGGTATAAGGAGGCCCGGGCTAGCCCCGCAACAAGCCGGCACCTGGCTAGGGAGACAAATCCCTGAGGACTATCTCCCGAGTGAATCGTCAGTTGTGGATGTCAACAGACTTGATGGTCAATAACTTACAAGGAAAGTTGGTCAAGTGTCAGCAAAACCAAGACCAATTCAGAGGTCAGTTTGTGACTGTTCTGTCGTGGGACGAGGTGTTATTCCGTGTCGCTGAGTCACCGTGAGTGATGAAGCCGAGACTGGCCGTGATGACGAGACCGTGGAGGGCGCGTGGACGACCCGCTAGAAGCTACGATCAGCTTAGCTTCCGTTCTCGGCTTCGGACCGTTTCGGAACCGATACATTGTATTATAGGTGCAAATTAGTCCTGTGAGCCATATCTCAGCAGTACATCTTGGCTCAATTTTAGCCACTTAAGACATGCAGATATTGAATTTATTCTGCGTGATGATTATTACGTGACATTTGCAATGCATGATGCTTGCATTACAAATACTAAATGCAACTTATTCAAAATATAAGAGCCAATGGACCTCGGCCACATCATTGTGATGTCACCATGCGTGACCAAATATGGAATTTTTGTACCAAGGCACCCGTGGTACACATGTTGGTGTGTCCCAAGTTTGAGCTGCGTATCTCAATTGGTTCCTGAGACATTTAGGCAACAAAATGAGGGGAGGAGAGTTCTCCTATCACTCCGGTACATAGGACCTCTAGCATTGGTGGGTTATGCAATCTTTATGAAAATAGAGCCTCCAAATCTGTTCCAAATTCCAAGCTCTTTCGATTAAGACCAAAGCGGCATTACCACTGCAATTGATGCGCCATGAAAATCCAATAACCAACGATTAGGAACAAAATCGTCCCTGTTCGTTGAACGGAAGGTGGGGTGTGCTTGAGCGTTTGACCGAGAAGTCCATTGAACGGGTGGTGGAGTGCATGAACTTAACCTCCCCAGAGCATTTTTCTTTTCCTGGTCAGAGAGATGTGGCCTTTCCATCGCGTGTGTGTGTGTGGGTGGGGGGATGTTTCCGCAATCCCTCTCTCCTGTATCCGCTCCTGGCGCATGTTAATGTCTTCCGTGACTATGTGTTCAGTGCTCGTTTTCCATGGTCCCGCGCACTGCATTGCACGATATATCTGTAAGGGGATGTGGCGCGCCTACCTCCGCCCGTGCCCGGCGGTATGCGCCATGAGGACCAGGCCCGCACAAGGGCAGCATCAGCGGTGTGGGTACGGCCGGCGGTGCAGCAGGCGCCACGTGTTGTGCGCGCGTGCTGCTGCACTGGGTGCGCCTCTGCGGTGACGCGCCCGGGGCCATTCGGTGGTGACCTCGGTCGTCTTCGCGGAGGAGCGGTGGTCGGACTCAGGACGCGATGGCGCGAGGTGGTCGGTGCGGTGCGCTGTCCGGCTGCGACCGGCCGTGACAGATCTCATGATTGTGTAGCGAATACAGGAGCTGAAGCCCAGAAGCGTGGATCGGAGCCTACGCACGGAACCCTAAGCATCGGAGCCTTACATATCTTTGATATATTCGGGAATTTGAGCCATCACAATAATTTTCGTAGCACGGCACCCCTGCCTGCTTGGTCGACATCCTGGAACCAATATGTTTTCCTTCTCCTGCAAGGATCGCCTCTTCTTCCTGGTGGTGCACCTCCCCCAGTCACATGCAAATGTGCCTCCATACGCATGCCTTCGACACCTATGTGAGTCATGGCTTCCTTAGTAGAAAGTTGCACTGTCCTGGTCCGTTGTTTGTTCCTATCCTGGCTCGCGGTCGTCTCTTGTCCGGGGTCCGTGGTCGGCTCCTGTTCTGGTCCGTTGTTTGTTCCTATCCTGGCTCGCGGTCGTCTTGTCCGAGTCCGTTGTTTGTTCCTTTCCTGGTCCGTGGTCGGCTCCTTCCCTGATCCGTTGTCGGCTCTATGGCTCTTCACCGTGTCCCTCTGGTGGTGTCCGTGGTATCAGTTCATGTTCAAATCTCCTGGCCGTGCCCCCCCCCCCCTCTGGTCGTGTCTGTGGTGTCGGCTCCTGCAGCTCATGTTCAGGTCTCCCTGCCATGCCTCCCTCCTCTCTGGTCGTGTCGGTGGTGTCAGCTCATGTTCAGGTCTCCCGGCCATGCCTCCCTCCTCTCTGGTCGTGTAGGTGGTGTCAGCTCCTGCAGCTCATGTTCAGGTCTCTCGGCCGTGCCCCCTCTCTCTGGTCGTGTCGGTGGTGTCGGCTCATGTTCAGGTCTCCCGGCCGTGCCCCCCTCTCTCTGGTCGTGTCGGTGGTGTCGGCTCATGTTCAGATCTCCCGGCCATGCCCCCCTCTCTCTGGTCGTGTCGGTGGTGTCAGCTCCTGCAGCTCATCTTCAGGTCTCCCGGCCGTGCCCCCCTCTCTCTGGTCGTGTCGGTGGTGTCGGCTCATGTTCAGATCTCCCGGCCGTGCGCCCCTCTCTCTGATCGTGTCGGTGGTGTCAGCTCCTGCAGCTCATGTTCAGGTCTCCCGGCCGTGCCCCCTCTCTCTGGTCGTGTCGGTGGTGTCAGCTCCTGCAGCTCATGTTCAGGTCTCCCGGCCGTGCCCCCTCTCTGGTCGTGTCGGTGGTGTCAGCTCCTGCAGCTCATGTTCAGATCTCCCGGCCGTGCCTCCTCTCTCTGGTCGTGTCGGTGGTGTCAGCTCCTGCAGCTCATGTTCAGGTCTCCCGGCCATGCCCCCCTCTCTCTGGTCGTGTCGGTGGTGTCAGCTCCTGCAGCTCATGTTCAGGTCTCCCGGCCATGGCCCCCTCTCTCTGGTCGTGTCGGTGGTGTCAGCTCATGTTCAGGTCTCCCGGCCGTGCCCCCCTATCTCTGGTCGTGTCGGTGGTGTCGGCTCCTGCCGGGATGTCCTGGCCGTGCCCCCTATCTCTGGTCGTGTCGGTGGTGTCGGCTCCTGCCAGGATCTCCTGGCTACGCCTGCTCTGCACCTGCTCTGTCCACACCCGGCTGCAGCTGTCAGCATAACCAGGCCACGCAGCTGCGACACCACCGCATTTAGTGCAGACGTAGGTCGTCAACCTGAGCCTCTGAGCGTGCAGCTGACTACTCTACTTACACATTGCCACTCAATCTCCGCTGCAAAGCTTGCACACTCACGGAGTGTGCTGGCCATTCCACAGTGCGCCGCTTCTCATACCGCTGGGGTGCACAGCTCCGGGGCCACGGTAGCTCAACGGTTAGGACATTTGATTTCTGATTCCACGATCGTGGGTTCGAATCCCACGGCCGGCAGGACTGCCGAGCGTACCTGCGACCGTTTGGCATGAGAGGGTGGCGACACTGTTATGCCATCGCAGGCGAGTGTGTCGTAAGCCCAAGGTTCTTCTTGGTTCTAAAACCCAAGCAACCAAATCATAGTGGCAGGACCAAATCAGTGTTGCTATCTTGGGTATCGATACTCCGCGTGCCCCTTCCTGTACAGCCAGGGTGATGAGTTAGGAATGTCGGCCATTACCGACAAAGTAGTATGTTGCCGACTTTTGTGCGGCAAATTGGCACAATCCAGATTATTCCTCAAAATGTCCATTATTTGTTCCATGAAATATTATTTGAAAATTAGTTATTCAAGGCTATCTCGTTTTGTTCCAATATGTACCTTTTATAAATGCATCCCCTGTAATGTATTTTCATAAAAAAACGAGTGGAAAGTGACCTGGACCCTTCAGTGAACATACACCACAAGACACTCAAGACACCTATCAGACACCTCTGTAATGAACACCCCGGGTGCGCTACCATAATACATCCACAGTGACAGAGCGCAGACGAAGTGCTGACTATTGCCATTACAGCCTCCGCCGCTCCCCACCCGGACCAACGCTGCCAAACGACGGGTCGGCTGATCTCCACTTGGCGCACAGCTCACAGCACGCTCACACAACTCACAGCGCGCTGGCACAACCCAGAGTACACCGCTGTGCACAGCACACCACAGCTCACAGCTCGCTAGTACAGCCCACAGCACACCGCTGCTCACAGCACCCTAACAGTCCATAGTGCACCATAGCTCACAGCCCACCACAGCTCACAGCACGCTCACACAACTCACAGCGCGCTCACATAACTCACAGCGCGCTGGCACAACCCAGAGCACACCGCTGCTCACAGCACACCACAGCTCACAGCTCGCTAGTACAGCTTACAGCACACCGCTGCTCACAGCGCCCTAACAGTCCATAATGCACCGCAGCTCACAGCACATCGCAATTCACAGCGCCATAGGTCCATAGTGCACTGCAGCTCACAACTCGCTAGTAGTGCCTACAGCACACCGCGCGGAGGTCGAGACGCCAGCGCAGGCGCCTCTATGACTGATGCTCGGGTGTCGTTCAGAACCACTGCCGATGCGTTCTCAGAGCTGGCGGGGTGGTGCACGCCTCCCCACTTTTGTCAGGCGAGATGTGGGGTGGACCTGATTGGAACTTGTTCAGCTGGCGGTGTTGTGCTGTGCCGTTCGCGGTGGTGCTCTCTGCGGCCCATTTCACCCAGGCGGGCTCGTTCTCATTACACCGAGGCGGGCTCGTTCTCATTTCGCCGGCCGAATGGACCGTGTCGCTTGGCAGCCGCGTTCGGCAAACAACCGATAACGGAGGTCGGAGAGGTGCAGCGGCCGGCCACGCGCACCGGAACTGACGTCACCGCCAGCTTCAGTCACCTACGTGGACCACACGTGTTGGCGAGGTGGTTAAGCACGCTCATCGTGCTGAACGATAATAATCCAACGGCCATAGAGAAGCAACTGGCTCAGAGAAGATTGTCATCGGATTTATCGGCACTGGAACATCTTAACCACATCTAATTCATTCGAGAGCCGACTTTAAGTGTTCCCCTCATGCGGTTCATTTATACCCGTTAGGTCGCTGGTGACGTCATTGGTAACTGCCGTGACGGCGAAGGATTGTCATTTGAAGTGAGGTGGTCATCTGCTTCAGCTGTATCGACGTCGACTTCTATCACTTGTCCATGCCATGGAATCTGCCGAAAAGACGATGCAGACTGCCACGTGGGGAACTGTAAGGGGGGGGGGGGAGAGCAAGTTGCCAACCACACAAACCACACGAGCTTTAAAATTAATCCTATCTGTATTGCATGGACGTCAACGATTTCGTATTGTTTTCTCCATACTCGATATACATACCACACTCCGGCGCACGAATGCTCATTTGGTGGACGAATATTTTTTTGGTATTCTAACCTGCGCCTATGGACGCTTCATGAGAGCAATGGACACACAAGTCTGGATTTACCTGCTGCCAGTACTGTCACTTGTGAAACATATGGCTCCTAAAGTGTCTAAGAGTGGCTCGGGTCTATGTTTAAAACGGGGGTCTGTCGTCTGTTCCTGCTGTGTCGGCAGTGGGGGGGGTCTGTGGTCTGCCCCTGCCGTGTCGGCACCGGGGGTTTGTGGTCTGCTCCTGCCGTGTCGGCAGTGGGGGTTTGTGGTCTGCTACTGCTGTGTCGGCAGCGGGGCTCTGTGGTCTGCCCCTGCCGTGTCGGCAGCGAGGGTCTGTGGTCTGCCCCTGCCGTGTCGGCAGTGGGGTTCTGTGGTCTGCTACTGCTGTGTCGGCAATGGGGATCTCTCTGCTCCTGCGTCGGCGATGAGCGTCGGACTCTTGATCGCAAGATTGTGTGTTCGAATCTCACGAGCGACGGCATTTACCGAGTTCACCCGCGACCAATCGGCGTGAGAGGTTAGCGACGCTATATTTATGTGTCTGCTTTTATGACTGTTTGTAGACGTTAACTGAATGTATGATACCTTTGCCGACCTCTTTTTTTATTTGCATGACGTGAGGCTATAATAGCCACGAGCTAATTGTGGATGGCCTTAATACATGTCTGTCTATAGGACCGAGCGTGTGACGGCGCCAGAGTGTGTATGGGATGCTGAATTTAGTGAGCGAAGCTAACGTAGTCGTGTACTGTAGCGAGGTTGATGCTGTGGCGACATTCGCCCTACCGCGGCTTTTATAAGTGAGAAATGGCGCGATCGGAGACAGGAGAGAGGGCGTTGGCACTTGTTCACTGGTCCTTGCGCTCGAGGAATGTGTCTCCATAAAAGTGTTGGAAATAATTATTATATAGCTGCGAAAACACTAATAATGCCTTACCAGATTGTTAATGTTTGCATTATTATCCCATGAAGTAGGTGTTGGCTTACCGATGTGGTCAAAGTGAATCAGAACATGTTCGGCGAGCAATGTTGTGCCGTTATATGAAATGGAATAGAAACCTGTCATTACGGTATGTTTTGCAGGTTTTTACGTAAAAACATACGGCAAATCCAATACTATCCTCAGAATTAGCATGGAAACCAAACTGGCCGTTACATAGCGGTTGAATGAGTTGTAAAAGAACCCAAGATTTTTCTTTGTCGTCTGTTGACGGCTGGAGCAGGCGGGGGGGGGGAGGGGGAGGCTACACAGTCGCACGGCTCTCGGCCTGGGCGTCTAATGAGCGTGCCGTGAAGGCAACAGAAGCCGCGGGAATGTCCCGCGGGAATGTCCCGCGGGAATACCAGATCCCGCGGGAATGTCGTCCGTCACCGGCGGAGCCGCCTGGATTACTGATTGGAACGAGGGCTCACTCCCAACTGGCTTTCGCCACGCTTATTAGAGGCGCCCACCAATATCTGGCCAGCTCTGGGCCTGGGAAAAAAGCGCGGGTGTTAATGCGGTCTCAGCGATGTGACATCGTAGAACAAAGCTGCGGACTTACCGCAAAGGGAAGCAGGTGCGCCGTGCGACGCGTAATAGTGGTGTGGAATCTGTGCTGCCTGCCACGGAACAACCTCTCCACCGAACTCTCCAGATAGATTAGTAAGACCACCGAACAATGCCTGGCCAGCTACTGACCTGTCAGTTACTTGACCGTGTCAGTGACTTAATTTGTCAGTAGCCTGACTTGGCAGGACGGAGAACAAGGCAGAGGTGGTAGCTGGTGGCTGAGCTCGATGCATGTGGGTTATGCCGTGCGGCTAGCCATAGGTCGGCAACAGCTCCAACGTGTCGGACGGAGATGGCGAGACGGCGGGGTGTCGGTGTCGGACGGAGATGGTGAGACGGCGGGGTGTCGGTGTCGGACGGAGATGGTGAGACGGCGGGGTGTCGGTGTCGGACGGAGATGGTGAGACGGCGGGGTGTCGGTGTCGGTGTCGGACGGAGATGGTGAGACGGCGGGGTGTCGGTGTCGGTGTCGGACGGAGATGGTGAGACGGCGGGGTGTCGGTGTCGGACGGAGATGGTGAGACGGCGGGGGTGTCGGGTGTCGGACGGAGATTGTGAGACTGCGGGGGTGTCGGTGTCGGACGGAGATGGTGAGACGGCGGGGGTGTCGGTGTCGGACGGAGATGGTGAGACGGCGGGGTGTCGGTGTCGGTGTCGGACGGAGATGGTGAGACGGCGGGGGTGTCGGGTGTCGGACGAAGATGGTGAGACGGCGGGGTGTCGGTGTCGGACGGAGATGGTGAGACGGCGGGGGTGTCGGGTGTCGGACGGAGATTGTGAGACTGCGGGGGTGTCGGTGTCGGACGGAGATGGTGAGACGGCGGGGGTGTCGGTGTCGGACGGAGATGGCGAGACGGCGGGGTGTCGGTGTCGGACGGAGATGGTGAGACGGCGGGGTGTCGGTGTCGGACGGAGATGGTGAGACGGCGGGGTGTCGGTGTCGGACGGAGATGGTGAGACGGCGGGGGTGTCGGGTGTCGGACGGAGATTGTGAGACTGCGGGGGTGTCGGTGTCGGACGGAGATGGTGAGACGGCGGGGGTGTCGGTGTCGGACGGAGATGGTGAGACGGCGGGGTGTCGGTGTCGGACGGAGATGGCGAGACGGCGGGGTGTCGGTGTCGGACGGAGATGGTGAGACGGCGTGGTGTCGGGTGTCGGACGGAGATGGCGAGACGGCGGGGTGTCGGTGTCGGACGGAGATGGTGAGACGGCGGGGAGTCGGGTGTCGGACGGAGATGGCGAGACGGCGGGGTGTCGATGTCGGACGGAGATGGTGAGACGGCGGGGTGTCGGTGTCGGACGGAGATGGCGAGACGGCGGGGTGTCGGTGTCGGACGGAGATGGTGAGACGGCGTGGTGTCGGGTGTCGGACGGAGATGGCAAGACGGCGGGGTGTCGGTGTCGGATGGAGATTGTGAGACGGCGGGGGTGTCGGTGTCGGACGGAGATGGTGAGACGGCGGGGTGTCGGTGTCGGACGGAGATGGTGAGACGGCGTGGTGTCGGGTGTCGGACGGAGATGGCGAGACGGCGGGGTGTCGGTGTCGGACGGAGATGGTGAGACGGCGTGGTGTCGGGTGTCGGACGGAGATGGTGAGACGGCGGGGTGTCGGTGTCGGACGGAGATGGCGAGACGGCGGGGTGTCGGTGTCGGACGGAGATGGTGAGACGGCGGGGGTGTCTGTGTCGGACGGAGATGGTGAGACAGCGGGGTGTCGATGTCGGACGGAGATGGTGAGACGGCGGGGGTGTCGGTGCCGGACGGAGATGGCGAGACGGCGGGGTGTCGATGTCAGACGGAGATGGTGAGACGGCGGGGGTGTCTGTGTCGGACGGGCCAGCCGACACACTCTACATGTTGTGCAGTTCACGACACCGATGGAATGCGCATTTATAGCGCCCCCCATACCCCACCCCGACCCGGTGACATCAGGCAAACACTGGTGAGTTTATAGTCCCCGCCGCCCTGTGGGACCAGACGCTTGCGGTCTCTAGCCTCCTATTCGACCACACGTCCGGTGTTTCCAACCCCGGTGGGACGAGAGACATTTGGAAGTCCCAGGCCCCCGGCGGGACCCGAAGCTGGGGAGTCCCACCGTCTTGGCGCTATATCAGTCCCGTCGGATCGGTCGATGTCTGCGGAGGTCGTGTTAGCCCGTCTGTCGGTGGGTTGACACGGTCCATGTTCCAGACTGTCTCGTCCCACCATACTCAGAGCAAGCAGTATGGTGACAGCGGGCGCGATGAGCCGTCCTGCAGGCAGAAATGCAGCTCAGCTCCAAGGTGTTCTGGTACTGCTTTCATTCAGCAAGTGGTGAATGGTGATGAATGATTTATAGCTTTTGACAGTTCATGGTAGTAGCGCCCCTTTGTCGAACAACCCTGAACAACTCAGTCGAGTGGGGTGCGCCGTTTAAAAAGTCAACCGGTATAATGGCCCAGCGCTAATCCTTCCTTGTTTGTTGTTTTGCCACATACGTTGTTGGAGAGTCGGATTGTCCGTCGTTTGATCCTTGCTTCTGTAGCCAGCAGCTGTTGCGCAGTCATGCCGCCGTGTTTCAATACAACATACACCATACGTCACGGCCGGTGTGTCGACAGAGAGCTGCCATATTCCATCAGAAAACCCTGTCACAAAACACCACTGCCTAGATGTTCACAATACTTCGCTGTTGATGAATTGTTGGGCTGACACGGGAGCAGTGGACACCGCCGCTGGTGTTGAGCTGCCACATGAGGGCAACAGTGGGCACCGCCGCTGTTGTTAATATGCCACGTGAGGGGAACAATGGGCACCGCCACTGATGTTGAGCTGCCACATGAGGGCAGCAGTGGGCACCGCCACTGACGAGACTGGACGCCTCGGTAGAGTTCGGTCACTAGCGTAGCTGCAGGCACGGGGTCGGTCCTGAGGTGGGCGGGGCGGATTGTCAGGTCAGCGGGGCGGATTTATGGACTTACTGTAGTGACGAGTAGAGGCCTCGGTAGCTAAGTAGTTGTGCAAAGCGTCTGGAAAACCCGAGGTACAGGGTTTGATCCCAATCGATACCCGCCCTTCCGGCTGGGGCGAGAGGCAGGCAACGCCATGTAGCCTCGGCTTTTGCATTGTAAAACCACACAAACACAAACGTAGCCGCGGTCCGTCGGCACCCCTGAAGCCTCGGCGGTCAGTCGACCAGGGCAGCCGCGGTCCGTCGGCACTTCCTGAAGCCTCGGCGGTCAGTCGACCAGGGCAGCCGCGGTCCGTCGGCACTTCCTGAAGCCTCAGCGGCCAGGCGATCAGGGTAGCCGCGGCCAGGCTCCCCGATCTACCCGGCCAAGCCCTCCAGCCCACCCTGTCGAGTTGCCCACTCCATCCGGTCCGGCTCTCATGCCCACCCGGTCATACTCCCCAGTTCACCGAGCCGTAATCTTACGCCCACCCAGCCTGGCTGCGTTTTTCCCCTCCGCGCGGCGTATCTGGTCCCGTTTGGGTTGTGCCCGCTCGGTGGCGTGCGCTACACCAGGTATTAGTCACGTCGCCTCGGCTCGTGGTGCCGCCGCCCACCCACCTCTGTGCGTCTGCCGCAACTCGCTGCACGCCTGCACGCCGTTCTCGTCGCGACGCGCCGTTGATTGCCGCAGTTGCGCGATGCGATTGGCAACGGGAATGTAGCAGCCGTTCGTCGGGAGCCTGGAGCCGGGGTGACCTGGTGCGCGTCGGGGTGACCTGGTGACGCGCCGGTGTGACCTGGTGACGCGCCGGTGTGGCGCGAGTAGCTCAGCCGTGCTTCGGGAGGGAGCCTGGAGCCGGGGTGTGGACCGGGGCCGGTGAGTCACGGTCGGTCGGCCTGACACGGACGGTCGGGTGGCTGCGGCCACTGACGGCCGGCCTGACACGGACGGTCGGGTGGCTGCGGCCACTGATGGTCGGCTTGACACGGACGGTCGGGTGGCTGCGGCCACTGACGGCCGGCCTGACACGGACGGTCGGGTGGCTGCGGCCACTGACGGTCGGCCTGACACGGACGGTCGGGTGGGTGCGGCCACTGACGGTCGGCCTGACACGGACGGTCGGGTGGCTGCGGCCACTGACGGTCGGCCTGACACGGACGGTCGGGTGGCTGCGGCCACTGATGGTCGGCCTGACACGGACGGTCGGGTGGCTGCGGCCACTGATGGTCGGCCTGACACTGACGGTCGGCCTGACATTGACGGTCGGGTGGCTGCGGCCACTGATGGTCGGCCTGACACGGACGGTCGGGTGGCTGCGGCCACTGATGGTCGGCCTGACACGGACGGTCGGGTGGCTGCGGCCACTGACGGTCGGCCTGACACGGACGGTCGGGTGGCTGCGGCCACTGATGCTCGGCCTGACACGGACGGTCGGGTGGCTGTGGCCACTGACGGTCTGCCTGACACGGACGGTCGGGTGGTTGCGGCCACTGACGGTCGGCCTGACACTGACGGTCGGGTGGCTGCGGCCACTGATGGTCGGCCTGACACTGACGGTCGGGTGGCTGCGGCCACTGATGGTCGGCCTGACACGGACGGTCGGGTGGCTGCGGCCACTGATGGTCGGCCTGACACTGACGGTCGGGTGGCTGCGGCCACTGACGGTCGGCCTGACACGGACGGTCGGGTGGCTGCGGCCACTGATGGTCGGCCTGACATTGACGGTCGGGTGGCTGCGGCCACTGACGGTCGGCCTGACACTGACGGTCGGGTGGCTGCGGCCACTGACGGTCGGCCTGACACTGACGGTCGGGTGGCTGCGGCCACTGATGGTCGGCCTGACACGGCCGTGGCGCGCCAGTCGGGTCGGACGACAATGACAAAGCTGGGTCGGCTCGGAGCCTCACACCAGGCCTGCCCAACAGTGGCCGACTGACTGCTTGTGAGGTGTCCTGTTTGGTGTTGAGCTGTCGGCCGCCGCTCGGTTTGGCCGTTCATGACAACGGCAACGTGACGCTGATCGCCTTGTACAAATGTGGCCAGTAATGTATGGGCTTAATTAATACTCATACGGCATGCACGACACTAAGTTGGTGGCGGGGCATCCATGAGAGCAAGTATTGGCAAGTCGGACGAAACGACCTGTCCTGAGGATGGCCTGTCCTGGCTTGTCATGACTAGCGACCTGTCATGAGGTGATGTGTTCCTGTGGTGATCTGTCCGTGTGATAAAGTTTTCTTTGTAGTGTCCCACCTGCCCGCTAGCGTCCTTCTACTGGCGATGGGTCACCCGTTGGCAGTGACCTGCCCGTTGGTGGCCTTCCCCTGACAGTGACCGGCCCCTGGTGGTGACCTGCCAGTTGGTGGCCTTCCCCTGACAGTGACCGGCCCCTGGTGGTGACCTGCCCGTTGGTGGCCTTCCCCTGGCAGTGACCGGCCCCTGGTGGTGACTTGCCCGTTGGTGGCCTTCCCCTGACAGTGACCGGCCCCTGGTGGTGACCTGCCCGTTGGTGGCCTTCCCCTGACAGTGACCGGCCCCTGGTGGTGACCTGCCCGTTGGTGGCCTTCCCCTGACAGTGACCGGCCCCTGGTGGTGACCTGCCCGTTGGTGGCCTTCCCCTGACAGTGACCGGCCCCTGTTGGTGACCTGTACTGTACAGGTGGTGACCTGGAATGACCTGGTCCGGTGTGTTCCAGGATGACGGGTCCCCTGTCGGATCGGTAGCTGGCAGCTGAGTCCGGACAGCGGTGGCGAGATGGCAGCCAGTCGGTACACAGGCGGCTGGCAGCCCAACCCGCGCGCGGCGCCGTACGTGCCGCGCCGCTCTGTCGCCGCTGGCGCCGCCCACCTGACGCTGCCGCTGACACTGCCGCTGCGACCGCGCCTCATCTCCCGACTGTGCAAGGTGGGCTGTCGACAGCACGCCGAGCAGGCACGACCGCCCACACACAGAGGCCCACAGCATGTCGAGAGCACGCCGAGCAGGCACGACCGCCCACACACAGAGGCCCACAGCATATCGAGAGCACGCCGAGCAGGCACGACCGCCCACACAGAGGCCCACAGCATGACGAGAGGACGTCCAACAGGCACGACCGCCCACACACAGAGGCCCACAGCATGACGAGAGGACGTCCAACAGGCACGACCGCCCACACACAGAGGCCCACAGCACGACAAGAGGACGTCCAATAGGCACAACCGCCCACACACAGAGGCTCACAGCATGATGAGAGGACGTCCAACAGGCACGACCGCCCACACACAGAGCCCACAGCATGACGAGAGGACGTCCAACATGCACGACCGCCCACACACAGAGGCCCACAGCATGACGAGAGGACGTCCAACAGGCACAACCGCCCACACACAGAGGCCCACAGCATGACGAGAGGACGTCCAACATGCACGACCGCCCACACACAGAGGCAGCATGACGAGAGGACACCGAACAGGCACGACCGACCACACACAGAGGCCCACAGCATGACGAGAGGACGTCCAACAGGCACGACCGCCCACACACAGAGGCCCACAGCATGACGAGAGGACGTCCAACAGGCACGACCGCCCACACACAGAGGCCCACAGCATGACGAGAGGACGTCCAACAGGCACGATCGCCCACACACAGAGGCCCACAGCGTGACGAGAGGATGTCCAACAGGCACGACCGACCACACACAGAGGCCCACAGCATGACGAGAGGACGTCCAACAAGCACAACCGCCCACACACAGAGGCCCACAGCATGACGAGAGGACGTCCAACAGGCACGACCGGCCACACACAGAGGCCCTCGGCATGGTTACTGGCTTGCTCACTTCACGCTGCCACGCTAAGCCCTCCCAAAAGAATATAATCAAAATATGATGAGTCGCATCCAAATTTGTATGTTCAGCTTTCCAGAACTATGCTACCTTAAAGGTGCCGAATACAGACGTTTTTCACCTCACTGTAGTCATGTTATGATGTGTGAATAATATACCTTTGTGTCTTTTCTGGGGAAAGATGAAGCTTTGGTTAGTCAGCCACACGGGTCATCATGGATGACCTACCACATTAACTCTGGCGTTTTGCTTGACCTTATTTGATGCCACCGTTTGCTTCTGATATATCTTTGGAAAAATAAATCACGAGAAAATGTTGAGCCCACAAACACCGGATCCCATGGGTTTAGCAGGTATAGACGTGAGCGTTATTGATTCGGAATTCCAAAGTTGTGCGTTACCAAACGTGTCTTTATACTTTGGGCGCGCCTTCAAACATTGAGGCCGGGAGCGGTGGCACTGCATAATAGGAAGATGGTCAATACATTTGCATATACTCCCGCTGATGTCGGTTCATAAACAAGCACATCATACATGAGCAGTGTCAGCGACTTAGTGCGGAATTTATAAGGTGGGAAATAATTATTAAAGAATTCAACGGGGGTCGGTGCGCGGATGCCAGAAAACACAAACGCCACTTTAATTAAACTGTGAAACTATTCGTATTGAAAAACAAATGCAGGCAGAAATGTGGCGCAGAGATTAAACGTGCGGACAAGTATAATATTTAGAATGCGATGGGAATTAATTACGTGGCGGCGGCATATGGCAGGAACTTAACCGGATTCCTTTCAGGGGTGATTTGTGATAAGCTGGGATTGTGGAATATGGAAAGGAGATTGCGTGAGAATGAGATCAAGGGTTATAGGAGATAGCAGGAAGACAATTGGACAGCTATGGGGATGTACTGATGCAACCTGGACGTCAATATTCTGAGAACAAAGTTCGGCTCAGCGAGTTACTGCGCCCTGAGTACGCTGGTCACCATAGCCGATAATTTTCGTGGTTTCAAAGTGAACTCATCCCAGGATTGTAAACATTGTCCTGCATGGTTTTCATCCAGAGCATTAGCCTCCAGCTAACATTAGCCTGAAGCATTATTCCAGAAAGTCATCCACTGCTTTTCATCAACGGATTGAATGTTGCTTGATAATTACTGCACATATATTACTTTTTTATTATCATGCTTGAAACTGATTTGTAAGCTCAAAACTATGATTTTTAATGTCAGAAGCATAACACATCATCTCTAATTTGGAATATTCGAAAATTGTCCTCTGTAAATCAAGGATTTGAAAGCAAATGTTCAAACTTTCCTCATTCACCGGAATCTCGCATAAGTAGTGAGACGATGCTTTCTCATCCGCTGTGAATCGCAGGATATCCAGCAAACATGCAGTTGACACTGCTGATATCTAACGCCGGACTTCGTAGCCAATCAAAACGACGGTCACTGAAAAAAGGAGGCGGTGGTTGGCGGTCTCAATAAAAATAAATAATTTTAAATATACTACATTTAGAAAATCGATATGCGATGCCGGCGACGGGTCAAAATGGCTTTCGTAGTTTATAGTACGTCTTCCCACGCATGATACACGTTACAGGAAGAAAAACAAGAAAATGCGAAGTGAAAACGAAAGTTCTTTGGAGGAGCCAATATCTGATGACACCCGAAGCAATAGCTTGCTTTGATCGCATGGCTCCCGGAGTATCGTAGTCATGCACCACCGCAAAACCGAGGAGTTACCAGAGGTAGTCAAGTTTCGAATACACAAATAACCTTTCGTAGGAAGCCAACGTCATTCATCTGCGTGTGTCGTAGGGTCGTACGTCTTCGCCTTGATTTGCTACCCTATTTCACTGAGATCTGTATAGCTTATTAGGTCTGCTCAGACACGCTTAAGCTGGTTGGCTGGGCCGGACATGAGTAGCTGAGTTTCAAATGACTAAGTAATTACTATTTCTAATGAGATACATTGTCCACGCGACTTGACAATACATCGTCCATGATGTATCAAACGGCGACAGCGTCCTGTAGTGGACTAAATAAGGTATTCAATGGCGTCAACTGCGTTTGGCCCTTGCGCTTCTTCCCAAATTGTTTTGAACTTGGTTTTATAATCCCTGCCAACAACATGTGTTGGAGACGTCGACAGAGGGGTGAAGTTAGCAGTGTCTGCAGTCAGCCGGCTGCTCCCAGTTCGGTACGTGTCTGGCTGATTGTGAACCAGCGCGCGGCCTGTCGAGACGTGCGGTCCGTTCGGTTGGCGGTCCATCAAACACATCCCCGGAGATCCGATCGCCTGTTGTCAGCTCACCACAAACAGCAGCCAGCTATCAGGACTGTTGGGCGGCCGCGGCGCGCGAGTCTCGGACCGATCATCCTGACAGCAGCCCGGGGGTCTGGCCCTGACGTCGCCCACGAGACGCTCATGTTCTGAGGTGGACTGGTCTGTAACTGCACACAGTGGAGTAACAATGGGCGCTGTATGACCAACGCAGTCGATGCGCCCGTAAGTCCAAATATCCAACCAACCAACCAACAGTGGAGTAACACTCGTGCGACTGCTGTCGTCGCGACCAACAGCGTGGGCCGCGTCCTGGCTGGACGCACAGCGTGCAATGTTCACTTTTGCTGACCGTTTTCTATTGCTGGCGACGTTGTTAGGGTTGTGTGTGTGGGTGGAGGGGGGTAATTCCTCCACTAAAATCCATAAAATTCTCCGAGTGGGACAGCAGGAGGCAAATAACAGAATAGCATCGACAGAACCCACATATAGTTTAAAGCGTCCTTGATTACGACTGGAATGTGAAGGCCGGTGCAAATATCCGGAACAGGAGACTGCGGAAGAAGCTCTGTGCAAATCTGCCGATAAATGCAACGCCAAAGCCTTCAGGACACAGTAGTACTGGTGAAAAAGCCCCGCATAGATGAGGGGCAGAAGGATACAGGCGACCTTGTGTTTTGTGTCTGGGCATTGTTGTGACGCTTGTTCAGCCACCCACCCGCTGCTCCGAACCGTGAACAGTCACGCAATGGGACACGCCGGTTCGCGAGCGGTGGTGCCGGGTGAAGTCGGATACGACGGTACGACGGTACGACGGTACGACGGTACGACGGTACGACGGTACGACGGTACGACGGTACGACGGTACGACGGTACGACGACGGAGGTCTCACTGAACAGCCACCACAGAAGCTAAGTATGGCAGCGCCTTCAATGCTGAACAGCTGCTGCAGATTCGAGTATGGCAGCAGGTGCAGTACTGAACAGCCACTGCAGGTCTGGGTATGACAACAGGTGCAGTACTGAACAGCCACTGAAGGTCTGGGTGTGGCAGTAGGTGCAGTACTGAACAGCCACTGAAGGTCTGTCTATGATCGGTGTCTATGTGACGGTGGCGGTGTATTTGTGCTAATATTTGTCCTCTTGAGCTATCCTCTCACACAATGACTACCTCATTTACTTGTTCTGGTGATTAAAATTATTGTGTTCAGACTTAGTGAGAGCCACAAGGGCCTATTCAGTTAAATCTGTAAATAGAAGGTACCATAAGCCCGGTAAAAAGACCCACCCCAACCATCGCCGCATGCTAAGGAAACCATCCACCAACATCCCACGCACCTATCAATGCCTATCTACCCTTGCTATCCACCCCTAACACGTTGATCCCTCTTAACACATGTGGATTAAATGCATTGCCAATAATGTTCAAACTGCATCCATGCCTACCTACAGGGGTCTGTGCCGTGCACACTTACTTAACATTAATGTCACCCCACCCATCAATAATTAGAACTCAAAAACAGTATTTTCCTTTCTAATGATGCATCCACTATACTTTTAAATACATTCAATGAGGAACTCCCCACAACACCAACAGGCAGCCTATTCCACTGATCAACAAACCTTTGACTGAATACCTGTTGTCACTTAACTGTCCTACACCTCAGCTAATCTAACCTGAATTGATGACCCATACGTGATTCTGTAAACCGAAGAGCGTCATTCAAATTGACCTGATCTAGCCCTTTAACAATTTTGTACATTTCAATCATGTCCCCCTTAATCTCCTATGCTTGAGTGAATACATATAATGCCATAAGCCTTTCTCCATATCGTAAGTTACTTATTCCACTGATGAGTCTAGTGGCTTTGCGCTGCACTCTTTCTATCATCTATATCTTTTTTTTAAGGTAGGGGCTCCAAGCTTGTACAGAATATTCCAAGTGGGGTCGCACTTGGAATATTACATTTTTTACATTTTTTTAGTACATTTTTTTGCATGACTTCCTTGCTGTTATATCTCACACTCCTGTTAATGAGTCGCAGCATTCTGAGTTCCTTGTACATTCTGAGATACAATGTTTTCTGCTTTAAGGTCTTTTGAAACCAACACACTTAAGTCTCTTTCCTTTTCAATAACATTCATTCCCCTTCCTCCAATTGTATATATGAAGGTCTCACCTTCAGACCCCAGATGCATAACCTTACACTTATCATAGTTGAAAAACATCTGCCATTGATCAGCCCACTTTGTTAGTCCCTTCAAGTGTAGTTGAATATTGCTAGATTGATTACTGCAGTTAGCGACTCCTACCAGCTTGATGTCATCAGCAAATTTGAACACTATTTATCAGCCCTGCCTCAATGTTATTCACAAAGATGATAAAGAGAAGTGGCCCTAGAACGGAGCCCTGTGGTACTCCACTCAGAACATTCTTCCAATCAGATTTACATGCACTTAACACTACCCTTAGTTTCCTTCCCCTCAACCATGCTTCAATCCAACGTATAACTTTCCCAACAATCCCATGTTGCTGTAGTTGATGAATAAACCTTACATGTGGAACTTTATCAAACACTTTGCTAATGTCCAAGTACATAACATCCATCCTGATTTGTCTACTTTTGTAGTAACATAATCCATGAACTCCAATAGTTTTGTTAAACAAGACCATCGATATCGAAATAAATGTTGAGTATCCCTTAGAAGACTGCCTATCAAGACGAATTTGAGCATTCTATTTAGCCAGATTTTCTAGTACCTTGCAAACTATTGAGGTTAAACTCACTATCCTGCAGTTTTCTACACATTTCATTCTTCCCATTTTGAACATTGGCTCTACGTTTCCATTTCTCCAATCTTCAGGTACTTCAGAATATTCCATAGACCTCCTGAAAATGATACCTAGGGGAACTGCTAAAGCTTTAGCACACTATACTAAGATCCCGGCTATCTATAAACTACGATGATATCTCTACTAAGATATCATCTGGTCCAGAAGCTTTATTAGGTTTTATATCCTGCAACTGCTTTTCTACAGTGTCTGTAGTTCTTGTAAGATCCTGCAGCCTTATCACCTGTCATGGCATAACCTTTAGTTGTTTCTACCGTACCAGAATCATCTTTAGTAAAGACTGATGATAATTGCTTGGTTATGGATTTCACTATATCACAATTATCAACCACCATTTCCCCATCTACCTCCATTGGTCCTACTCTACACTTTTTAGCCATAGATTTGTAGAAGCTAAAGGATCTCTTAGCATTACATACTGAACATTATCGAGCTAATTTGACGTCAGACAGTCTTTTCGATGTCCTAATATACCTAGTTTTATTTCTAGCCATTTTATGTGATTCGAGGTTTACCTCAGTTAGCATTTTTGAAGTTTCTTGAATGCCTGTTCCTTTGACTTCAGTAAGTGCTTTACTTCCCTGGTCAGCCATGAAGGGTGCATAACCCTGGTTAATTTGTTTTGCCTATTTGGAATGAACCTATCCTGATCTTGAAATAGTTTAACTTTTATTATTATCCACATTGGATACGCATCTAAGCCCATCAATATGTCTTCCCAATTAATTTCATTCAGGAAGATCCTGAATTCACTGTAATTCCCTTTATCAAAATTTGGAATCAATGTTTTATTGGTTCCTACACTTCCGACATGCAATAAGAAGTGTATAATGTTGTTTTCATTATTACGAATGGTGTCTCCTTTGTTCACATTTTGTACACAATTTTCCTCATTATTAAGCACTGGATCAAATATTTCATTTTCTCTTGTAGGTTCATGTGTCATTTGAAAGAAGACATTTTCCTTAAAACAAGCCATGAAACTTCTTCTTGATTTGCTAAGACCTATGGTTTTGTTTCCCAGTCCTGTTATGTTGAAATTTCCCAACAAAACAGTTATCTCCTGCACCCTCTTACTTATCCTGCATTAACCTGTCGGTGTTTTCATTCTGGCCTGGAGGTCTATAGAATGTCACAATCCTAAACCTTGTTCCATTCTTCGCGATTATATCTAACCGCAAAGGTTCTACTCCTTCAGTATGCACACTATCTTCTATGGAATGACATTTCATTACTTGCCTGTAGTTTGTGTATTTTGGGATGCCACGCATGAAGTTGGCGATGCGTAAGCTTCCCAGAGCGTGTTGTGCAATGCTGCACTGGTTTTGTGCATTCTAATTATGCAGAAAAAAATTGTTCGGCTCCAAAGTAAGGGAATTGTTTTCGACTATGTTGCATGAAATATTGCCAATAGTACGGAATTTAAGAATGGAATTTCCCAACACAAACGTGCCATGCATGATTGCATGTTTAGTTGCTACCACTACACCAAGCTACCGTTTACACCCTTGGTTTCACTCCGTTTGCATGTTTCATTTCAACGATCAGTCACACATTTAATTCCACCTGTCTATTACCATCTTGACTCCACCCCGAGCTGTAACACGTTGAAGTCCGTCCCCAGTTACACGTTTAATGCCAATTGTAGGTCACACGCTTAATTTCACCCGACGGTTAACGCTTAAGCACGTACTTGGTATTGGACTGACATAAATTTCCTGCCATCGTGCGATTTACCAGCCGGAAATACCAATGCTTGCGACAGAAACACATGCGTGTATTGTGCGCTAAATGTCGAGAGGCCAGCTGTCGTGAAATTTAATTGCTCACCTCTATAATTTAAATGACGGGTCACATCCTGGTTGATTATGAAAACGATGGCGACTTAAGAGGAGGCTCCGTTTAATTAAGGCGTGCGTTCAGAGCAAAGGCGTGCTGTTATGAGCGAGCGGTCTGTTTTTGGAAGAGACATTGCCCGCACTGATGCTGCCAGCCGACATCACACTTCCAGTCAGCTGAGCGTAACAAGCGCTGGTGTGACTGCTGTGTGGTACTGGACCCTATCGTATGACTACTGTGTGGTACTGGACCCTGTTGTGTGACTACTGTGTAGTACTGAACCCTGTGGTGTGACTACTGTGTGGTACTGGACCCTGTGGTGTGACTACTATGTGGTACTGAACCCTGTGGTGTGACTACTGCGTTGCACTGGACTATATGGTGTGAGTACTGTGTGGCGCTTACTGGATCCTGTGTACTGGACCCTGTGGTGTGACTACTGTGTAGTACTGAACCCTGTGGTGTGACTACTGTGTGGTACTGGACCCTGTGGTGTGACTACTGTGTAGTACTGAACCCTGTGGTGTGACTACTGTGTGGTACTGGACCCTGTGGTGTGACTACTGTGTAGTACTGAACCCTGTGGTGTGACTACTGTGTGGTACTGAACCCTGTGGTGTGACTACTGTGTGGTACTGGACCCTGTGGTGTGACTACTGTGCAGCACTAGATACTATTGAAAACGGTCACTGGATTGGAGGAGTCGAATTAGCAATTTTGGAGGGTGTAGGATCGTGGTTGCCCAGATTGCCCTAACAGAGCTTCAGGTTTGGTTCCTTAGGCCATACCAATAGTACGGAGTTCTGAGGCCGTATCAAGAGTGGAGTCCTGAGGCCGTGCCAAGAGTACAGACTCCTCGGATCGGCGTATTCCGGGAGTTACGTGTCGACAGCCGTCTTAGCTGCCGAAACGTTCGGGGGATGGGAGAGGAATCCGATGCTCCAATATTGAACTCCTCCATCACACGTGCTAAAGGAAACATCAATTGCAGCGAAACGTGTAAAGCTTGTTGTATCCGCGTGCAATGAAAGACGTGCGGAATCTACAGACCTGGAGAGGCCCAGGGCTTTCCCTGATCTTCAGAATCAGCCCTGGGCGTACCGGTGTACGCCATCTAGCCAATGTCAGCCTTGTGCGCACCGGGAACCCGACTGATCATTTTCATGAAACTGCACTCTTGTCGAAATGCGTTGGCAAGAGTTTTTGCTGGATTAGCACGATTGCTGGATTGCTGGATTAGCATTCATGCAAAAACAGTGCATTTTGGCTGATACTGTGAAGATGCGTTCCCGCGATGCGTCACCACGAAGAAACGAGTCCCCATGATCCAGGGCGGTAACGACGCCCATGACTGCCACACCCCCATCGAAAGCAGCTGTTGGTGGCGAGCGGGACCCGCATCGGCCGGCCGCCTTCTCCCCTGGTGTAACGCGGCGGCTTCGGCGCCAGCTGTGAGAAGTGATGACGATGTCGCCACGACACGACAGCGTTACGTCACCCTCGACACCAAGGTGTCGCCTCCGAGACGTAACCACATCACCGGCCGCCACCGGCACAAATACACAGAACGCCGACACAGGGCGGCGGCGGGGGGCGCGCGCCGCCGCCTGCTGCCGCCGCCCAGCCGTCGCCCAGCCGCCGCCGCCCGGCTGCAGGCGCCAGTGAAAGTGGCGCCCTTGGTACGTCTCCGGCCGCTACGCTCATTGTTTCTGCGCGCCAGGAGCGATCGGCCGCCGATGACGTCACGGCAGGGACGGTCGGCTACTAGTGGCGTCACATCAGAGTCTATTGGCTGTCGGTGATGTTACACCAAAAGTGATCGGCTATCCGTGACGCTGCGACAGAAGTGATTGCTTACTGGTGGCCCACACATCGGTCTTGGTATTGAGGTTAAATATCCTCTATCATTTTCGAAACGTTGGCTTGTTCAAATTATATGTAAAGGGCCACTGTTTTTCCTTAAAGTCTGGGCCTTTTTAGTCAAATTTTCCTCGTCAAGATTTGAGCTTACCTCAAATTGTTGAAACAAGATTATCCTCATGGCGTTCAGCCGAACCGATCTGTTTCCTTTGACGTGGTGGCAGAAGCCACCGGTCTCGGCAGACTCGTCTCCATTGATGAGAACGCCAGTGGCAGGTGGCGGCAAACCGGACTCGCAGAACGCCCTTGGTTTCTGCCGTAATTTCCTTCCCGTAATTTGCTAGTAGCGCGAGGGTGGAGGCGTTTGTATTTCTGTGCACCCTGCTGTTGATAACAAACTTGCATTTTACTTTGCAACATTCTGCTCATGGTGGAGAAAGTGCCCCAATTTATCCTTTGGGGGTGCAAATTGGAGTTCTCGACGCGTCTACTCACACACATATGCTTAAATATGCACTATTGTGTATCCTGCGGCGTGGAGTTGTTTTGATTCGCTGCCCAGTCTCTCTGTGTGTTCAGCTTCGTTTGCCGTCGGTCGTTGTTCGGATCGTTCCTGAAGACCGTAGCTGGCGCAGTGCGATTCATACCGCTGCTATGAAACATAATGATTGAAATGAAGGGTCGGTTCTTGTTCTTTTGCTTAGTATGTCGTAAATACGTAGCGGCTCTCCCGCTTGAAGGGGAAGGAGACCATGATTGTCGGGACATCATCGTGACGTGAAGAAGAACACTAATACTGTATTCTGCGTCAGCTCACCGTCATGTACCTTCCGTGACATATCATAGACTTGCTCAGGCACATGCGTGTAACCACGGATTCCAAATTGAGGGGGGGGATAAACCATGGACGCGGTAAGTTTGAACGGGATGGAAAAGCCTGCACCCCTCTCCCCGATAAAAATCCTTGGATTTCAGCGACTTCTTTTTCAATGTCATTTTCAGCACACTTCAAATTTTATGTGATTTATAAACAGTTTGATAGAGTACCACACGGCACGTCGAATTACTCTATTTGATGCAAATTAAAGACATAGCGACGTGGTGCGAGTACTTCGAACAACTTAAGCTAGCCTTCTGTCTTGTGGTTTGGCATTGACATATCCCGGTTTCAAATGGTACTCGAGGTGCTAAACCACGTTTGACCTCGAGTAACAGAATTTGACCTTCGAGGTGCTAAACCACGTGCTAAATCGGTTTGACCTTTGACCTTAGAAATTAGTTCTATTTTTTACCATTATAATACAGCACAGGTCACGCCGAATGACACTTGATGCAAATTGAACCCATAGCGACGAATCGCGAGGACTTCGACAAATTCAAGCCTTTGACCTTGAGGTTTGACGTGACATATCCCGGTTTTAAAAACAACGTTACTCGAGGATTCACGACGGGCTGTTGCTTGATAATGGATCTGGGTAGGCTTTGGCGGAAACCAAAAACAAATGTGAGGCGACCGAAGAAATCCGCTTGAATTTTCACCAGTCGATATTATTTATGATATTGCACAATAAGACAACACGAATGACAACGCGAATGACCTACATTTTCTGCAAATTGAAGCCATAGCGACGAAACGCAGTGACATCGAAGAACTCAATGAAACCTTTGACCTTGACATGTCCCGGTTTGAAATGTTACTCGATTGTTCACCGCTGGTTACTTCTTGATACCCAATTTGGATAGGTTTGAGAGAAAACAAGAAAAATGGCGACCGATGGATCAGCTTGCCCTTTGTCGTTAACAAATAATTCGATTGCTTAGCTTTTTGATGCTGCATAGTGATGTCGAATGATGTCGAATGATGCCCATTTGATGGAAATTGAAACGCAATCAACTGAACCTCGTGTTCGGTCGATATCGCTTTAATATCACCATCTAATAAATGAAGCTAACCTCTGACCCAGAGGCTTGACCTCTGACCTCTGACATTTCAAATCGGTGACATGCACCGATTTTAAATGTTGCAGGATGGTTCATCACAGTCTATTGCTTGATACTAGATTTGGGCAGGTTTGAGTGCAAACGAAAAACAATGGGAGGGGACCGAAGAAATCGGTTTGCGTTGAACCTTGATCGTTAGTGGTAATGTGAGACATATACAGTTGTTTCCGGCGTATTCAGTGCAAGCAGAAGTATTTGTGGTAATTGATTCGAACGATCATAATCCCATCGCTGAATACCGATGCCAATACAAATACGCCTCTGGCGAACTCGTCGCTGAATGCGAAGACGAATACGACGTTAACTTGACGTACGAGCTTAAGGCTGCTCATGACTTCCCTCGATAGTTTTGAAGATATCAAAGAACACCAAGAGACGCATTTGTTCAAAATATACCAGTATATAGGAGAATGCAACCTACGACGTATAAAGCGTTGCGATGATGTGAATTTGTTGCCTAGCAGAGCACAATTTTCAGCCCAAGCGAAAACAGAAGATGGTTAACCCGCGCCGTCTTTCCGGTCAAATCTTCACACCCCGTCTCAGGGGGTGTGAGGGTTTTTAGAGGGGGGGGGGGGCGGTTGAAGACCCCCTCTAAAATCCAAACTAAGCATCGCACGAAAACGAAAGAGTTGTCATCGGAAAGCGCTCGACGGGTAGGATCCGGGTCCTCCCCCAAAACAATTTTCCCCCAAAAGTGATGTCACCAGGGGGGCTAGATTTTCACGACTTTTCACGACTTACATTATGTTTTTGGCTCTGGGGAGTTCATTTTGGGGATATGGGGATATATGAGAAAAAAGACTAATTGGAGGGAGAAGGGACGGCGAAATCGACCAGGACTCTAATTTTTTTGCCCCCCCCATTTTTTAAAAATTTCAAATTTAAGTTCAAGTTTTCTTTAATTTTCCTTTTCCAGTGGATAGAGCAGACCGAGAAACGTTGTTGGAAGTCAACTTGCCCTAATAAAAAATGCTTACTTTAGCCAGAATCCTCGATTTGAACTGCAATTTGGCAAATACGCAAAATTTATATGTAGTCAAAAACTAAAAAAAGAGAAAAATTCCACTCGTGCGTTTTGTTGCATCCCTAAAGATAAGCAAACGCTGAAATTTCATTAAATATCTGTATCCGTTAAAGCGTGACGACTGGTTGAACATTTTTGGCGGTGACCTCATTTGACCCTGACTAACTCGTTAACCCCAAGTGACCTGAATTCCAAATTGTAAACCATCGTGCCAAATTGATGTGGGAAAAGGTATGCCAAATTTGGGCGCGCTACCGCATGCCGTTCGTCCACTATCCGCGAGAAACCTGAGGGGGGGGGCGGTTGAAGACCCCCGAGACGGGACGGGTTAAGGTTCATGTTATTCACGCATAGCCTGGAAGCAGAAATTTCTAGCGTTTGCTGATTTACCAGTCAGAGATTTTGCTACGACAGATAGCCTGTGAAGTTCGTTGATTGGCTACATCGGCTTTTAGTGGTGATTCTCTTGCATGTGTATTTTTACTTTATAATTGATTAAGGTGAGTTTTACGGCGATGATATTCAGGTAGCTGAAGCTTGGAGGGACACGGAAAAAAATTGAGGGGTACAAATCGCCACTTTTCAGAAATTGGGGATACATGTCCCCCCAGCCTCCAGTGGTTACACCCACGCTCAGGCAAGCATCACCATGACATAAATTAATCAATGACAGGAATTTGGACACTTGACTACCACAACTATTAAACTGTTATTATATTTCCACCGAGTGTATGTTACTCCGTATACTCGACATTTTGGTGTTTGTGCCAGGGTGTGCACGCTACTTGGTGATGAAACACGCATAATTAGCCTTGTAGCGACATGGAGCACGCGAATGATTGCGATTATAAAAAGTACAAGAACGGAATCGGCGCATCGGTGTAACAATTTGAGCCGCGTTGCCTGTCGTATTATCATCGAAGATAACCCAGACTAGCCCTGTGGTTGGCAAAGCAATTTCATCAGGCTGCCACTCTCTTCGTCGTTAATTCGTCACATCGTGCAATTTCAAGCTGCTTTTCTTTGATCCTCCCGTCATACGAAGTGGGCAGGTTCCTGCAGCTTTTCGGTGCGGGAATAGTTTCGATGGTGTGTCGGCAGCGGATGGTCCAAGGCTCCTCTTAAAACCTCCATTCCTTAAGGAATGGAGTTTTTGACCGCCTGAGACAGCTGACAAGACAGCCTCGTGTTCGCGCCGACATCACCAGTCACGCTCCACGCGTGAACATCGCCACGACCAGTCACGCTTCACGCGTGTACGTCGACGCCCCCAGTCAGCCCTCGCGTGTGGATGTCGATGCCCCCAGCCACCCTCCACGCGTGGACGTCGACTCCCCCAGTCAGCCCCCACGTGTGGACGTCGATGCCCCCAGTCACCCTCCACGCGTGGACGTCGACTCCCCCAGTCAGCCCCCACGTGTGGACGTCGATGCCCCCAGTCACCCTCCACGCGTGTACGTCGACTCCCCAATCACGCTCCCCGCGTGGACGTCGACTCCCCAATCACGCTCCCCGCGTGGACGTCGACTCCCCAATCACGCTCCCCGCGTGGACGTCGACTCCCCCAGTCACGCTCCCCGCGTGGACGTCGACTCCCCCAGTCACGCTCCCCGCGTGGACGTCGACTCCCCAGTCACGCTCCCCGCGTGGACGTCGACTCCCCAGTCACGCTCCCCGCGTGGACGTCGACGCCCCCAGTCGTCGGTCCTGCGCCGGCGGTGGGCGTCAGGCACGCGCTTTGTCCCGCCCCGCTGGCATCTGTTGTGTACAGTTACACCGGCACAACGGCCGGCTGGCGTGCAGCGGACGTGTGTTGTACGCAGCCGTGGCTGCATGCAGCACGTGATCACACGCCAGCATGGCTGTGCAGGTGCCGAGTCGCACCTCGCGCTGCCGACGGCGGGACCGACGGGCTTTCGGTTTCAGTCGTCTGGCCGCCGCCAGCTGATATTTATTCCAAGATGATCCGGTTAAGGGCACTCTTTATTCTCAGATGCTGCGGTCAGGGGTACTGTCAGATATCCTGCCCACGCAATCCAAATGCTGTCCACCCTTGTGGGGTGTTGTTGTTTTTTGTATTGCCTTATTATCCTCTACTTGATGGTGTTATACGCCTTACGGCGGCGCATGAAACGATCTCGATATTCTAGACAATGACGATTCGTAACCTGCTTTGACAAATATTACGTGACACACGAACGTGATTTAAGGAAGACTTGAACCACAACCTATGCCAGCTTGACCTGAAACGATCGTCAGTCCAACATCAGCAAAACAATCCAAACATTCCCGCCTGTGGCACTGCGGAGCAGCGCCGACCTTCCATGGCATCGATTGGCAGGAGGACGGTCCATATATTGACTGTGAGACTCCGCAGCATGGAGGAAGACTCCATGAGATGCAACGTTAGCTTCAGAAAATATTAGGGGTGGGAAAATGAACCTTTAGGGGGTAATGGCCTACCTAAAATAATTTTAACAAAAATCACACCTTTGCCGCTGATGTAGTATACCAACATGATCCTACCCCAGACGGCAAAGTGTTTTTGGCTTCCGATAATTCTGCTCCTTGCCGACACGCACTCTGCTTAGCTTAGCTTCAAATAAACTAACTTGCTTGAAGTATGGAGTAAAATTAATGAATGGATATCGCCTGCGATCTTTTTTTCTGATCGCGGACAAGACGTTCGTTGCTATCAGCGCATACAATGGAGTTGCGAAACTGCAGTCACTGAAACCGGCCTGCTTCCTTTGCGCTCCAGTTACTCTGTTGTAACTTCAGTATGGGTACAACAGGCTTCTAGTTGGCTCCGTGTCTATACATGTAACAACCCGTCTTCAGTTTTTGTTGGGCCACAGCATGCGTGCTGAGGTGTGGGTCATGGGTAATATTGCCACTAGCTCCAGCTTCCAGGTTGGGTCCAACTCCGATGCGCAGGGAAAATATTCAAGTTAGAGGCCAAGAGGCGCTGATTAAAAAAGTCCCGGTAGGGTCATGACTCCAGGAATCCAAGCAGTGGCGATGCAGATACTCGTGACTTCACACCAGTTCGCTTGTTCTGGGCGCTGCATAACCCGCACAGTCGATGTGCCACTAAACCCCAATACCAACAACACCACTTCGCTGGTTCAGCAACCCTACGGTTCGGAGGACCGCGGTTTGCTGTTGCTGTTGCGCGTTGCTGTTGCGTGCTGCGTGTTGCTGTTGCGTATTGCTGTTGCGTGTTGTTGCGTGTTGTTGCGTGTTGCGTGTTGTTGTTGCGTGTTGTTGTTGCGTGTTGCGTGTTGCTGTTGCGCGTTGCTTTTGCGTATTGCTGTTGTGTGTTGTTGTTGCGTATTGCTGTTGCGTGTTGTTGTTGCGTATTGCTGTTGCGTGTTGCTGTTGCGCGTTACTTTTGCGTATTGCTGTTGTGTGTTGTTGTTGCGTATTGCTGTTGCGTGTTGTTGCGTGTTGCTGTTGCTGGCGGCGTTTGACTGCGTTCGCTGTCGGTATGAGCCTTCACTCAGTTTGACGAGTGGTTGCTGTGTGTTACCTGTGTTGTGGCGTGTTGTGTCGAACCCGTGGTCGCCATGTGTTGCCGTGTGTTGTGTCGTGCTCGTAGTCGCCATGTGTTGTGAGCCCACTAATCCAAACTGCGGCAGTCTGGCGTGTGCAGATTTGACCACCGTAGCTGACACTTCTGCTGCGCGAAGGGCTTCTCGTCGTTCTGCATTGCCACCTATCTTGGTGTCAGGCATGCACGATACGTCAGATTGCTATGCCATTTGTTGAGGTAGAGAAATGCGGCCGGGACGGGGGGCACCATCTCAATGTGCGTACGTAATAACGGGCACAGCTAGTCCCCTCTGTGGTGGGGGGGGGGGGGGGGAGAGGTGGCACGGCGTTCCCTCGCCAATGCAGCCCTTAGTGTATCGGGCAGGATGTGACGCGTTTCCGATAACGACGACGTGACACTGTCACCGCCTGTACTGGGCTGGCAGGGCGATTCCACTCCAACAAGGACGTTCCGCTCCAACAAGGACGGTGAAAGCGTTCCGTGCCGGAACGTGCGGAAACCTTCCGAAATTACGTCCGATGCACTCAGGAAACGAAAGATCCAATTATTTCCCGTCTGTTCGCCATTGCGGCTGTAACCATGACTTGCTGGTGCAGTCATGCTGGGAGCCTGCTCATAGCCAACACGAGCGCTGGAGACCCCACCGACAGCATTAAGCATATGATGTTGTTTGTGGTGTTGTTACAAAGCAACACCGACACTCTGCTGAGACTCCACCGACAACAACAATCATATGACGTTGTTTGTGGTGTTGTTACACAACACCAGCATTCTGCTGAGACTCCACCGACTACAGCAATCATATGATGTTGTTGTTTGTCGTGTTGTTACACAACTACACCAGCATTCTACTGAGACGTACATACATACAACATTCTTTAGCATTTTTGAAGGGTTACCACCACTATGATTATCCTCGCTGTGTATCACCAATTTCTTCATGCTCCTGTCCTTACTTCTGGAGTTCTGCAAATGCTGAGTCAAACCAGTGTGATATCAATCTTATCTCAGCTCCGGCCCAGCCCACATAATGATGAGGATATATGTTCATACTATTTTGTTTGGATACGGTAATTTAATACTCATCAATCCATGTGTTTATCTTGTACGATCGTCTTTTCAGGTTGACGCCAATTCCATTTTGCTACTATTCGTCCCCATATCACTTGATTGGTCTATTTATGCGCACCTTACCTAACCTAGCCTAACCTCACTTCACATAGCCTTTTCCGGTGTAGACTAACCTGACCTAACCTCACCTCACCTCACCTCACCTCACCTCACCTCACCTCACCTCACCTCACCTCACCTCACCTTACCTCACCTCACCTAACCTAGCTTTACCTGTTCTAGACTAACCTAACAACCTGACACAACTTAGCCTAACGTAACCTAACCTAACCTAATCCAGCCCAACCCAGCCCAGCCCAGCCCAGCCCAGCCAAACCCTGCCAAACCCAGCCACAGTGATCAGCAGCTGTGTACCCTCCACGTGGATGTGAGTAAAGCGCATAACCATAGCGACTGTGTTTTATCTGATGCCAAGATTTGACCGCGTTTGTCGAATTGCAGCGTCGTCAGGCCTACAAACCCCTTCTGACCCACTTCGCCTGACCTGACACGTCACGTGACGTATTGCCTGGCGTGACCTGGTGTGTTGAGTTGACCTGGTGTGCTGACTTGGCGGCTCGGCCGCCGTCTCCGCTCGTGCCGACGCCATCAGCGGATTGGCGCCTTCGCGGCACGCGCTATCTGCTATTGTGACGGCCGTATCTGTTGGACGGTCGCTGAGTGACGTGTGTTTGCGCCACCGGTCGGCCTCACGCACACACGAGCGGGCCGGCGGTGTCATTTGTTTGCGCTGTCGGCACCACAGCCGAGAGACGTCTCCCCGCCGCCGCACTGATGCACAGGCGAACGGTCCGAATGGCTGACATCAGAAAATAGCGGCAAACACGGCGCCAGAGCGGTAGCGCGCGAGACGCCGAGCGGAGTCGGATGCAGAGTCGGAGAGTCGAGTATAGTGTCGTCTAGTGCGGTCTAGTGTCGTCTAGTGTTCTCTAGTATGGTTTTGTTTCGTCCAATGCGGTCTAATGTGGTCTAGTTTAATCCAGTGTGGTCTAGTGTGGTCTAGTCTTGTATAGCGTGGTTTTGTGTGGTCTAGTGTAGTCTAGTGTAGTATAGTGTAATGTAGTGCAGTGTAGTGTGGTCGAGCCGAGTCGAGCCGAGCAAAGCCGGCAGCGAGCTCATCAGTATGCATGTGCGGATATTTGCAATTACCTTCCAAATCACGTTGGATTTCCAGGTATCTCGTCAAGCATCACGGGCTGTGTCAGCAAGGTAAACATGGTTTACCCATGCGCATAAGCAGGGTGATATTTCACAGAAGTTGTTGCAGTTAAAATGAGTTCAAATGTACCCCGAATATATAAGTACTTGCAGCACATTTTCTCCTCTTTTTTTGCCTGACCCATTATTTTCTCAGAAAAACATAAATGATTAGTGCAACTATGAGCCACAAGGGCCTTTCTTGGTTGCACTTGTGGCTCATAGATGCTACCTGCAATACCATGGGCCTGAAGCTGTATCATTAACCGTGTATGGGGTACTTTGTCAAAGGTCTTACTAAAGTCAAGATATGCTACATGAACCTAATTTCCCTGATCAAATTGTTCTGTGGCGAAGTTAAAAAAGTCCAAGAAATTTGGTAAAGGTTCCTAATTTCAACAGAGCAGACTTTGACTGCATGAGAGCGGCTGTGAGTGCCATAAGATGAAAAGAAGAATTATCCAATTTAAATATGAGATGTGGGAGCAGTTCAAATCTTACTTGAAAGAAATTCAGATTAGACATGTCCCCAAAAAGCAAAGGCACAAAAGAAAGGTAGGAATTCCAGCATGGCCTACACCAAACTTGATAACAGCAATTGAAGCTAAGAAAGCTGCATTTAGAGTGTTTAAAGAAGCTTCAAATGTCGTAAATCATAGGTCGTATCGAAAAGCTAGAGACATTGCGAAGCCAAAAAAAAACAGAGCAGCAAAGCGAGCAAAAGAACTGGATTTGGGTAGGAACTGCAATGCGGACAACAAAAAGTTCTTTAGTTTCTACAAGCTGAATTTTTTAGCACAATTGGTCCGCTGGAAGTAAATGGCACTATATAGGGTGAGGATAGTGAGATGGTTGAGGGGCTGAGAAAGCAGTCTAAATTAGTGTTTACATTGGAGGATATGACCAATCTGCCGACCGTACACTATAGTTCAGTGACATGTGATCGGATAAATGATGTTGATTTAATTGATAGCGATGTAGTTTTCAATCATATCAGGAAAATAACGTCAAACAAGGTAGCAGGATCTGATGAAATTTATGCTAGGGTTTTGTGGGAAGCTGAAAAGGAACTGGCATGTCCACTTAGTATAATATTTTGTAGATCAGTTTCACAAAATTACATTCCAACAGATTGGAACAGAGCAAATGTAGTTCCTATTTTCAAGAAAGGAGAAAGAGGGAAAGTTGAAAACTATAGGCCAGTAAGTGTCACATCCCTAGTCTGCAAAGTACTAGAATCAATTATCAAGGATAGAATAGTTAGTTATCTGGAAGGAAACATATTGATTCAAGATACTCAACATGAGTTTAGAAAAGGGCGATCGTGTCTCGCAAATGGGGCACAAGCTTCCATAAAAAGGAGCACAAGCAGGAGAGAGCCTCGCTGCGGCTGGTTTATCTCGCTAACTAGAAAAACACCTGGATTGACAGTTTTTTGCTAGATTCACAGACCCAACGGAGGGTGTGTTTGATATGCAGCTTGTTCCAAAATGAATGCAATTGAAGCAATTGTAAAATCTGCAAAGACACTTAATTTTCTTTCTTGTGAACATATGTCGCTAATACATATTAACATATAAATGGTTCTTATGTTGCCAATATCGTTTTTAGACCAGAATTTAGTTTCATAAACAAGCATAATGTCACCGAAAGAAATCTGAAACATGCCCAATTTCGTCCGCAGACAACCAAATATGCACCTGATTTAGTGTGCAGCTGGCTGGACTGTTGCGGTGGAGCAGGCGGTCTCCGATAGGCACTAATGGCGTTCTTTGAAAACGGCTGTGTGTGGTGGTGTAGGTTGGTGGGGGAGGGGGAGGGTAATAGGAAGATTTTAGTACATTTATGAAAAAGAGGCTATCAGGTTACTATTAGCCCTCGCTTCGTTGCTCCAGGAAACATTTGTTCAGTGAGTAAGCAGGCTGAATGGATAGCATCCAGGTTTCCGATGTCAGCAACGTAGCCAGCTGAATGCAACTAGCGCCAGCAGTGTGCACCAGAACAAAGGATGGAGTGGAGGTGCCGATTCATTGCTGACTCCGGACATTTCGCGGTGGATGGTGCTAATGGAGATGCCAATCAGGGACCAATTTTACTGACATCATCAGGGATGTGTTTCGATAGTCTGATGAAGGCGTGGATTCCAGGCAGTCCAGTATTTTGCGTTTGGAAGGATGATGTGCTGATTCATAGGTGTCATCAGGCAGGTATGTGTGTAGTGAAGGCGCTGATTGAGGGTTATCACCAGAACATTGTGTCAATGTAAGGAGCGCGTGGCGGAAGTGATGGATCCAGGGAAACTCTCGATAATCCACAAGCAGACAGAATGGACCGACTGAGTGACCGAGGCCGGGAATTTGTCTGGAGGTAGTGGTGGCAGTACCGATTCAAGGTCGATTCAATATTTCATGGCGCGAAGGATGAGATGTCTGTTCACGTGTTTCACTAGGGGTTGTCTAAAGGTCCTTCCACACATTGCGATGTGAGGTACTAAATTGGATATTCATAGTCTGTTTTGTTTTCAGTATGTAAGCCAATTCACAGAGCGGTAAAACGCAGTAGTGGCGAGACGTTATTGAAGCGGAGCTACTCATTCCATGTTGCTTACCTATTTCTGCATACCATGCGCTACACTTGTAAGACATAGACAATAAAGCACTCCATTACAATTAACAGTGATTTGAAAGCAACAAGATGCTACGATGACGCAAGCTGCAGATGCGAACAGACACTTCGAAGACTAATGAGCAGGTGCCACTAAAACATTTAGTGCTACCTGTCCATTTTAGTAAAATAGACTTGTTGGGGATATGTACTACGACCCATTCGACGAAGCACACATTCAGCAATCAACTTTCTCGGTAAGGCAGGGTTACATCAGCTTTGTTTAATGTTGCCCTGGCTACATCAGCTGCGCAGCTACCACCTACCACCCACCGCCCACCGCCCACCGCCCACCGCCCACCACCCACCACCCATCACCCACCACCCGCCACACACCACCCACCACCCAAACCGCACGCAGTCACCACCCACCATCCACCACCCACCACCCACGCCGCGCGCAATCACCACCCACCACCCACCACCCACGCTGCGCACAGCCACCACCCACCGCCCACCACCCACCACCCACGCCGCGCGCACCCACCACCCACCACCCACACCGCGCGCAGCCACTACCCACCACCCACTACCCACGCCGCGCGCAGCCACCGCCCACCGTCCACCGCCCACCACTCACGCCGCACGCAGCCACCACCCACCACCCACCACCCACGCCGCACGCAGCCACGCGGTAGCGATGCTGAAACGTTTCGACACTGGAGTACATTAGATCGCGACTACCTGCACAATTCCGCTAGCACGCATTGTTAATCGCCGGCTGTTTGTGGTTCCAGAGAGGTCTGGTGGCCGTCATCCTGGTCACCATCGTCGTCTACATGGTGTCGATCCTCAACACGACCATGAAGCTACGAGGACGCTCCCGAGGCATCGGTAAGAGTTGCTATGCAAAGTGTGGCAATGCACGATGTTTAAAATGAAAGTTACGTTTGCCAAGCATACTCACCAACAATGCTTCAGTTTTTTTTTCATCAGCTAATTTGTCATGATCGTCTCCTATTGCAAAAATGGACAGCCATGTGGTGGGGGACACGGGCAGGAAGTGGTGCTCGATACATGCATGTCTATACAGTCGTGTTCTATACATGTATGCTAGGTGTCTTCTGATTTCCTGAAGTTCCAAGCTCGCAAGGGCCTACCCACTCAATCTGTGCCAATACGGGTAACCATGAAATATGTGAAGTTTGATCGCGATCGAAGAACATTTAACCATACCGCATCGCACCAGAAGATGTATAAAATCGTGGATTTTAATGAAGTTCTCACTTTTTACCGCACTGGATGCTCATCGCTCTTTCTTATACCTACCTTTATACAGCACATGCTCGCTTGTAACTTCTGAATTCACTGGTGCCATTTTCATCGATATCCATAACACATTGGCGGTGTTAGCCCTCGTCAAGTGTTTGAGCCAGAGCCTTGCGCTGGAGATATTGACAGGAATAGCAACTTCCTACTGAAGCTCATTTCAGCCTCGATGTTTTTTAACTGTCATTCTCGAACTTCCATGTGGAATGCCCATTATGAGTGGTTGCCAACTTATAATCGAGTCTCTAAGCCATGCTTCTTTCCACCTCTTCCAACTCACTCCGCCCTCATCTGAATTTCGACTCGTGCCAGCTATCGCTGCTACACGGCTGGAAGCTACCTTGAGAGTTTGTGGCTGAAATTGCTGTTGCTACTGTTTCCGGTGCTCTTTTTTGTTCTGTCTGTTCGTTTTGCCGTCTTCTTGTCGGCCGCTACTATTGCCACCGTCGTCACAGGGGGGTGCAGATATCACTTAGGCATTAAGGATGGGGAGTGGGCTTGTGCCCAATCCCCATCCCTAATGCCTCTCAACAGCATTGAGGAAGTGGACTTATTGACGGAACATGTGCCCCTTCGGGATCAATTTACGAGGGATATGACCTTATCGCGAAATGCTGACATAACTTAATATGCACCATGCACTTTGCGACAACGCCAACTGCATCACCCCTCTAATGTGGTCAGGTCAGCCTACGCAGGCCTGCGTGTCGATTGTCGAACATATTTAGCCAGCCTGCTTTAAGATCGCATCATGTTTTCTGACTGACCGTCGTGTCTTCATCGCATCGCAGCGGCAGCTCATAGTTCATATGTTGTGTCTTTCTGCTTGTTTGACATTTGACATTTTATTAATTAGGCGCTTCGGCCTCCTAACACTCTCTGCTTGTTTCGGCCCGGCCTCTAAGGTCTAGCATTTCCAGTGTGCTGTGTGTGTGTGTGGTTGAATTTTGGCAGCCTGCCACCGCGTGGTGATATTGGCTGATCCAGTTTGCTATTCTTCCCCGTCTTAAGTTATAATTGAATACGTTTTTGGGGCTGGTCCAGTGTGCTATTCTTCCCCGTCTTAAATTATACTTGAATACGCTTTTCACTGTCAAAGCTTCCGACACTCTTTTGTCCGCCAATGTTATCACTACTTCTGCAAAGGTAGCAACGGCGAAGGTGGCTACGGTAGCGATTGCAGTGACGGTGGCAAGAGCAACGAAGGAAGAGAAGACGGTAAAAGGAGCATGAAGAACAGAATGGAGCACCGGAACAGCAGCAACATTCGCAATACGATAATTGAGGTAGTAGTCACTGGCCGCGTTGTAGCGACAACAGGCACGAGACGGAACTCAATTAAGGATGGGTTTGTTTGAAATGGTGGAAGGATGGCTATGGCATGGTTTAGAAACTTAATTATAAGTTGGTAATTATTCGTATACCTTTAAAGTGACAGTTTGAGTATGACGGCAAAAAGTCGGAGGCTGAAATGTGTCTCGGTAGGAAGTTTGTGTTTTTGTCAAAAGATGGTGCCGCCAGCGCAGGGCTGTTACAAAAACTTCCGGAGGGCTTCTTACACTTCCGGTATATATATATATATATATATATATATATATATATATATATATATATATATCGGAACACCGACCAAGCAAAGCCTAGTCTCGCAACATTTTGCTTAACAGGCAAAATATTGCGCTCGGTTCTCTGGGACGAGCTCACCCGCTGAGACCATGTTTCGTCTGGAAGACGAAAGGCTCGGAAATGCAGGAAGGATTCGGAGGAGGTAACATCAGTCACCAGTAGCAGATTCAGTCCCGACAGGTTCAGTTTCAGTCCTAGTGCTGGATTCGGGAGCTGCAACAACGTTCAGCACGTGTGAGGTGCTGAACTATCTCTAGTTATTATTAGCTCTGACTCTCTGTCTCTGTCTCTCTGTCTCTCTGTCTCTGTCTCTCTGTCTATCTGTCTGTCCCTCTATCTATCTGTCTCTCTATCTATCTGTCTCTGTATATCTGTCTCTCTGTCTTTCTTTATCTCTGTCACTCTGTCTCTCTCTCCATCTCTCTCCATCTCTCTCGCGCTGTCTCGCGCTGTCCCGGTCTCGGCCCACCTTCATCTGCAGTCCAGTGATGGTTTCATCTCCAAGGCACAAGTTCCTCTGTGGTTCATGAACATCTCCTTGTGTGGTCTCAAAGTACCTCCAATTTCGGTCCCATGACATCTCCCACTGCCGGTCGATGGCAGCTCCCACTGCGGTTGTCCCATAGCAGCCTCTACTGCTGCTCCATATCATCTTTCACTGCGGTGGCGCTATAACAGCTCACGATGCAGCCTGGGAGCAGCTGCTGGCGCGGTACAGTAACAGCCCGAGACGCCGCCTGTGCAAGCAGGGCCGCCGCCACAGCTCGTCATTGGCGGCAGTTTGACGTACGATCGTGGTGTCCGTACTGCACCCTGGAGACCATTGACGCACCTCGGTCAATTTAGCCAGCATTCGGTGGGCTGCGGCATCGAGCTCGGTGTGCTGTTATGGCGCCACTGGATCCATGGTTGCGAAACTACCTCCGATACAATCTTCCGAGCACTCGCCGCAAGATGGAGCGCGCCATGAAGTACCGAAATATGCCAAGCAGCCGTGCCAACACCGACTCCCCGCGAACCGCTACCTGTTGCTGAGGGGCGTGGGCGGGCGGCGGGAGGGTGGTGACTCTGATGTTAGCGGCGTCGTGCTCTTGGCTGTGTAGCTGCTGTATGGAGGCGATGACGAGAATTAGCCCGAGGATGCACGTTCCACGTCAGGTGCGTGGTTGGTGCTGACAAACAGTCAGCTGGGATGTTGTCCCAGCCGACCATGTGCCGTATGCGTTTTCAAGTTAGGCGCCACCCGACCGTGGTCAGGTGGAACGCTTTTGGTGCACAGGCCGTCCATTATTTAGCAGCGTTCGACCAACCCAGCGCTACTGAAGACTGTCCCGTGCCCTGCTGCAGGCTTCGTGCACTATTTGCTGCCGAGGCCTGCGATGTGATGACGAATCCACCACAGGTGTGGACGTGCAACAGTCGGGTGTTTCGGGAAGCTGTACATCTTTTTGATAAAGTATATCACATTATCACATGCCGACTGTATACTGTTCACTCGCGGAGGCTGCGTACATCGCCTTTGGCCCGGCTATTGCGAAGCTACTTTGCAAAGTTCGTGCATGAGCATATATAATTTCTTCAAGCTTCAAAGAAGGAATAGCCATAAGGCACAAACATTTTAATCTGTAACAATTTCCCACCATGTGCGGTATGCGAGAAATGCAACGATTCGCATGTCGACAGAAGTGATACCCCGCCTGGTGGAGAGCACGCACGTGCGAGCAGAGCCACATTGCGAGCTCCATGGGTGTTAATTGGAAGTATACCACTTCAAAATGACTCTTTGTCTCTCTTCCATCTTCGTGACAGTTCCCGTGAAGCTGCGATGGACATTCAGACCAGCAATGTGCCGCCGGACCGACCGCTGTTGTGCGCCAGGGTCAAGGCCGGTGGGCGGAGCCTGCTGGGATTGTACATGCGCAGAGCGTGTTTGCTGAGTGCACCACCCTCCCTGATGTGCCTGCCAGCGGCTGCGTCACTTAGTTTGGATATAATAATGGGATTATAATTGTGTTCTGGTTCATTCTTTCCATATAGCGCCCATAGGTATCATGACGCAGACTTCACGGCCTTTGGAGGTTACACATTCCTCACTCTTGGCGCTTCCCTTGTTCCCTACATTCACATGCGTGAGATGTTTGGCGTTAAATGGATAATAAAATGGGCGAAGCGCAAAATTACTATGCTGTTTTTTTTCACCTGGGAAGCACCCCGGCGACATCCACTCTTAGGACGCTGAGGAAATCCGACGTAACCCCGACCTAATGCTTTAACACATTTAGTGCACCCAGGCAGCCATTTAATAGCTAATGATGTGTGCAGTTCTGCATATAATTATGCATCTGACCGACGTATTAGATCCCATCGGACGTTCATTAGCGGTCACCTGACCCGGTGATTGCCGGTCGTCGAATGGATAGATTTCGCCGAGTAATCGTTCTGGCGCTGTCCAGACGCGACTCCAGCAGTGGAGTGTACCTGTTCCAACAGAGAGCGGCCGGGCCTGTGGTGGTGTGTCGGCTCGAGGGTTCAAGATGACTAAGGACGAGCAATGGCGCGCTGTCAGAGGCGCCGAGTCACCGGGCCATTCACAGAATGGCTGTGTCATCGAACTGCAGTGTCGGCCTGTGAAGCCAGGCGGTCATTGCTGGGAGGGAACCGTGATTTCGAGTTGCAAGTAGCATGTTTAATTGCAATATTTGTTACGCAATATTAGTGCCAGCCATGGCGAAGCGAGAACGATTCTTCTATGTCTATATGAGAAGAAGGATACGATGAGCGATTAACATGGGCCAGCCTCGGCCTAACCAAACCGTCTCAACCGTCCCAACCGTCACGGTCGATAGACACGGCTTTCCGTAGAATCGCAGAATACACACTGCCACCGACCTCCATTATTTACAGCTGTATGTTTTCATTTACGAGGCCCTCGTACTTATTCCACAAATCATTTTATGTGGAGCATGTTTCCGAGTTCTGAATTTTCTAGCAACGTTTTCTACCGTAGGTATCTGCAGTGAGGAATATGAGTATGTCTTGGGAGAAGGGGGGGGGGGGTACTGCTAATTCATTTGGACGGAGACGCCAGGCCGCAAAATTGTGTTTAATATCGGGCATACGAAACTGACTCTTATTGACAGGATGAATGTTTCTCTTGTGGGGTCGTTACGGATATCCTCCAACTCGCACCAGATTCCAATGCTGCACCGCATGATAATAATTTTCGATCAAGTCTCATGAGAAATGATCAATGCCCGATGCAGTGTAGCGTAAGTCCGAGAGCATACGTCGGCTTTTGGCGCAAGTTGGGTGGCATTTCGAGTGCTTTCAAATAAAGATGGAAGGCAAATTATGCCACAATTTAGGTGGCCATACTTCCCAGTTACTTTTTCTCTGCTATTGCACAGTAGGTGGTTATAGGTAGGGAAATAGCAGAGGTGGCTATAGGATATTTTTTGACAAAGATGCTCAGGGATTGTAAATTTAACTCGGAACATAGTACTCGAAATGTTCATTTATTTTCAAAGCTGCAAAAGTTGCCATAGACCGAGTGCGAGTGCGAGTGAGAGTTAGAGTGAAACCATTTCGTTTTGTACGTATCCATTTGGAGTCCTGTAATACTGGGCTGCACGGACACAGGAATTCCGAGTCGGGGGCAGCGAGAGAGCCGAGTGAAGTCGCTTGGATTAGTGAACGCAATTAGTTTGTAATTAATATTACGAAACATATGCGGCATGCCATCCACCCCTCCCAGAACCCTGTTTCTATGGCCATGCCTCGGCCTAACCGTCCAACCGTCCAACCGTCCCAACCGTTCCAACTTCCAACCGTCCCAACCGGGAAGACTATGCGTCTATGCGGCTATGCGGCTATGTCTTAATTCAAGCTATGCTCGATGCGTCATTTTTAAGCATAATTTTTCTTCTAAATCCATTGGTGATTTTCATTCGTGCAGTAATCGATGTGCGCCGTAGTTTTGTATATTTTATGTTTCAAACACATTTCATGACAATATGTTCATGGAAAAGTATATTTTCAACAATTGCCATGTTATCAATCTTCTTAGTGTGCCCTATGCAATGGTTTACTAAACGTCCCGATGATAGGTTCTTGATCGGCAAATCCTGCATTGGTCCCCCACACGTGCTCCCACAGTTGGCCGGCGCGCCACGGGACCCAGCACCGCACGCCCCACGCGTGCTCCCACAGTGGGCCGGCGCGCCACGGGACCCAGCACCGCACGCCCCACACGTGCTCCCACAGTTGGCCGGCGCGCCACGGGACCCAGCACCGCATGCCCCGCGCGTGCTCCCACAGTTGGCCGGCGCGCCACGGGACCCAGCACCGCATGCCCCACGCGTGCTTCCACAGTGGGCCGGCGCGCCACGGGACCCAGCACCGCATGCCCCGCACGTGCTCCCACAGTTGGCCGGCGCGCCACGGGACCCAGCACCGCATGCCCCACGCGTGCTCCCACAGTGGGCCGGCGCGCCACGGGACCCAGCACCGCATGCCCCGCGCGTGCTCCCACAGTTGGCCGGCGCGCCACGAGACCCAGCACCGCATGCCCCGCACATGCTCCCACAGTTGGCCGGCGCGCCACGGGACCCAGCACCGCATGCCCCCACGTACCCCACAGTTGGCCGGCGCGCCACGGGACCCAGCACCGCATGCCCCGCGCGTGCTCCCACAGTTGGCCGGCGCGCCACGGGACCCAGCACCGCATGCCCCGCACGTGCTCCCACAGTTGGCCGGCGCGCCACGGGACCCAGCACCGCATGCCCCGCACGTGCTCCCACAGTTGGCCGGCGCGCCACGGGACCCAGCACCGCATGCCCCGCGCGTGCTCCCACAGTTGGCCGGCGCGCCACGGGACCCAGCACCGCATGCCCCGCACGTGCTCCCACAGTTGGCCGGCGCGCCACGGGACCCAGCACCGCATGCCCCGCGCGTGCTCCCACAGTTGGCCGGCGCGCCACGGGACCCAGCACCACATGCCCCGCACGTGCTCCCACAGTTGGCCGGCGCGCCACGGGACCCAGCACCGCATGCCCCGCACGTGCTCCCACAGTTGGCCGGCGCGCCACGGGACCCAGCACCGCACGCCCCGCGCGTGCTCCCACAGTTGGCCGGCGCGCCACGGGACCCAGCACCGCACGCCCCGCGCGTGCTCCCACAGTTGGCCGGCGCGCCACGGGACCCAGCACCGCATGCCCCGCGCGTGCTCCCACAGTGGGCCGGCGCGCCACGGGACCCAGCACCGCACGCCCCGCACTAGCTTTCACTGGCGTTCGCTTATAGCGCCGTAATAAACAAGGACGGCGTTCCATTTGAGCGTCCTTGGCTGATAGCAACACAACCTACGGCCGCGGTTGGGTGATTGGTGGATACCAGCCAAAGCATACAATTATAGGATTTATAGACACATCGTACCGCCCGACCAACGACCAGGATACGCGTAAGCATAAGCAAACGGAGGCGGCGCAAAACAACCGTGCAGCGAGTTTTGCTGCACAGTTGTTTCGCGCAGCGAGTTATGCTATACGACCCCATGTTCTGGTCATGGAGAGGCTGGGGAGGGGGTGATACGAAGGGGGGGGGACGAGGTGACGCGTCACACGTCGACAGTATTGACGCAACGTCGGGAGGATCAGACGCGCGCCCGAGCAGAGTAAGGAGACTACCTCGCCCGCTTGTCTCTTGCCTGTCTCTGTCTTGTCCAATTCTCGGCTAGTAGTTATACAACTACCGCCGCGACTGGATAATCGGCCGATGCCAACTAGAGCAGGAAGTCAAAGATAGGACCGAGATACACCGCACCTCCCGACTGACGAAAAGAGTAGGCCTAATGCAAATCGAGGAGGACGATTGATATGTGAGTGACAGCCCTCGTCGATTAAATAGGATTACCAAACTCTGTCATTGTTCGCTGAGTCACATTCATTGGCCACCGAGCGCTAAAGTGGCCGCATACCGTTAGATCAAGACGAAAACAGCCCAGCCGGAGCCATTGCTATACGACAGCTCGTCATCTGACCAATTATCACAGCCCAGAGCAATGTGCACAGTCAGAATGTCGCCCATTGACGATACCATCTCCAGACTGCTGGACCATTTCCGGGCAGTCAGATCGTCGTCAAACAGTCCATCCACCTCCAGCCAATTGGACCGCCTGTAATCGCGCCATCTGCCGACACTTGGACCTTCTCCGGGCAGTTCGACCATCTGCAGACAGCTGGAATTCCTCCACACAGGGACATGGCACTCTGGCAGGCGTAAGGCGTAAAGCCCGCCAATTTCCGAGACTGTCGCTGCGATATCCTGTCCCCCCGCCGGCTGAGAGACCACGGCGACAGCGCGTCTTCTCGTCGCAACTAATCACGATGGACGAGACAGCTCCCGGCCTGAAAAAGCCAGCCGGCCGTCCTATCGAGCCGCCCAGCCAGTCGGCCGTCCTATCGAGCCGCCCAGCCAGCCGGCCGTCCTACCGAGCCGCCCAGCCAGCCGGCCGTCCTACCGAGCCGCCCAGCCAGCCGGCCGTCCTACCGAGCCGCCCAGCCAGCCGGCCGTCCTACCGAGCCGCCCAGCCAGCCGGCCGTCCTACCGGGCCGCCCAGCCAGCCGGCCGTCCTACCGAGCCGCCCAGCCAGCCGGCCGTCCTACCGAGCCGCCCAGCCAGCCGGCCGTCCTACCGAGCCGCCCAGCCAACCGGCCGTCCTACCGAGCCGCCCAGCCAGCCGGCCGTCCTACCGGGCCGCCCAGCCAGCCGGCCGTCCTACCGGGCCGCCCAGCCAGCCGGCCGTCCTACCGGGCCGCCCAGCCAGCCGGCCGTCCTACCGGGCCGCCCAGCCAGCCGGCCGCCCTACCGAGCCGCCCAGCCAGCCGGCCGTCCTACCGAGCCGCCCAACCACCGGCCGTCCTCGGACCGCCCAGCCAGCCGGCCGTCCTACCGAGCCGCCCAGCCAGCCGGCCGTCCTACCGGGCCGCCCAGCCAGCCGGCCGTCCTACCGAGCCGCCCAGCCAGTCGGCCGTCCTATCGAGCCGCCCAGCCAGCCGGCCGTCCTACCGAGCCGCCCAGCCAGCCGGCCGTCCTACCGAGCCGCCCAGCCAGCCGCTGTTCCCCGCGTGAGCCGCGCAGAAGAATGCGACAATGTCCATTAAAAGTTTGGCGTCGACCGCCCTCGCGCCGATCGTTGGGTGCCATTCGTCGTCGCTGACGGCGGTCGAGTGCATTATCTTAATGCAGCCACAAACTTGACGGCCGCGACGGCAAGTTTTCGACTCTAGTTTGCGTGTAAAAATGCAATTACGGCACAGCGACGGCTGCCAACGTGGACGGATGGATGGGAAGCCGAGAGCAAGCGTAGAAAGCAACAGGAAGATATTTCCCAAAGGTGATTCTGAGTGCCCAATTCAGTGTTGGCATCCCAATGCTAACTTGATGACGTCAGCGCGCAGTGGTTAGGCTGAATGATTATTATGGGGACTGAAAGCTTGTTGCATATTCTCGAGAGATGATATGGAAAAGCGAGCTCCACCTCGGAGTGACAAGTGAATAAATAGAAGGCAACGCAGCCTGGCTGGTTTAAAGGACACCGCGGCGCACAGTGATCACTCAGTGAGAAAATACACGGGCAAGGCGGCCGTCATTGGAGATGGTTGCCGGTGGCTGGCGATAGCGTGTAAGCCTGCTGTCGCAGGCGATGTTTCAGCACACGCGTGGGTCAGCATCATGCTACGGGTCAGGGTAGTGGCCGTATTGGGTCAGCCGTGTGCACATGTGGCCAGATGTGGACCATGACACTCCGATGAAGTGTTGGACCTCGGCTTCGCTTGTTAAAAATGCACCAATTTCAGCCTGACGTTCAAACTGGTGAAAACGATGCCCAGCAGATAGTTAGATGATCTATTGCTATCTTGTGGATTAGAGCATCTGGCCGTCAGACAGCAGAAGCAGTAGCAGTAGCAGGGCCCATGTGCCGTCTGGCTGACTTCAACAACATTCTGCTGACATTATCTGAACCCGGTGACATTCGGTCCTGGATTTACGCTATTTATATGTTGAATAACTGATCAGTATACAGGAAAAACATGCTTTCTCTTAGATGATGTTTCTACGAAGCTCAAACGTGACAGTACTAATAGTATTCTCTTCTAACCACAAGCCGAAGCCATATCGGCATTATCTTACCCACGCACTTGATCATTCGCACCCAATTGCTCTGTAAGCAAGCTGGCAGGCGGAAACTGAGGAGTTAGGTGGACAATTGCCAGCCAGCTGATTTGTAAAGAACACCCTTACCGGAAGATGAAAGCAAGTGACGAGAGGGAGAAAGCCTTGAAAGCAATCAGCTCTCCATTGGAGAAAGATGAAGAAATTAACTTCAGAGGTGGTCAGCTTGGATCCTCATTGTCCCCCAGGGTTTGGCTGCATGGCTGGGCAGTGACAAACATCCGCTGATCGTGGCGATCCGTTATTCAAATGCATTTTTATCCACCAATTATTGCAATGCTTTCAATTTTTGTAGCTATAGTACAATTATCAAGAGAATTTCTGGAATTCTGTTGCATTAAAATCTAGAGGTTTTGGAAGCCCGTAGGCTTTGCGAACTCCACTATGGAAATACAAATGTTCTCTCCCAAAAGTCTTGCTTTCTGCACATGCACTAACAACAGCTAAGCAGTGAGATGAGTGGTGTATGGACCGCTTACAAGACGCTGACGATGGTGACCCGGGCATTTGGTGGTCGCTTTTTCGAATCAGACTACTCGACAAAGTCCATTCCCAGTCAGGATAGGACCTGTGCGTGCTTGGCCTCACTACGTATCGATGCTGTTTGTTTGGTTCCACACAGTTTTTGGTTTCATCATTAAGATATGATGCCAGCAGACACCAGTCAAACTTCAGTGATTTGCACTTAGGTGTCGTGCGGAGAATAGTATGGTATTATACTCCAACGCTGTTGCGTCAGCAATTTAGCGCTGTATCTTGGCTCAACATAGAGGGCCATGTCGGGTGTATTCCAGGGTACGCGGGATGTACCATCATTAACCCCAGTGTCATCATTGACACCAAGCTCGCATTTTGCTCCCATGTCTGTGGCATTGTAAGTTGTGCCAACCGGGTGTTTGGCATGCTCATCAGATCATTTCTAGTGAACTACAGCAGGACCAAATTTGGTAAAGGTCCTCTAGTGCTGTACATTGTGCAATGTAAGGTCAATTCTGCATAATGCAGTGTGATTTCGAAAAAGACGGCTAAATCCCACACTATGCGGATCGGTCGGAATGCAACACAAATATTTTATTTCATTACTGTTTCACACCCAGACATTATCTCCATGTTTGCGGCATGGTCACCTACGTCGTTTCAAAATCGATTTCCTAGTCTCACAAATCGCTTCTCAGGAGTATCTACCCAAAAACTGAGCTCTCATTTCCTACCCGCGCTTTTTCTTTGTATATGCCAGCCGGACGGATCCCCGCGCGCCACAGCTGTTTGTCGGGCGGCGGCCGCTCGTCCCACCGAGCTGCAGGCGCTCGTCCCCACCGAGCTGCAGGCGCTCGTCCCCACCGAGCTGCAGGCGCTCGTCCCCACCGAGCTGCAGGCGCTCGTCCCCACCGAGCTGCAGGCGCTCGTCCCCACCGAGCTGCAGGCGCTCGTCCCCACCGAGTGCAGGCGCTCGTCCCACCGAGTGCAGGCTCGTCCACCGAGCTGCAGGCGCTCGTCCCACCGAGCTGCAGGCGCTCGCCCCACCGAGCGCAGGCGCTCGTCCCCACCGAGCTGCAGGCGCTCGTCCCACCGAGCTGCAGGCGCTCGTCCCCACCGAGCTGCAGGCGCTCGTCCCCACCGAGCTGCAGGCGCTCGTCCCCACCGAGCTGCAGGCGCTCGTCCCCACCGAGCTGCAGGCGCTCGTCCCACCGAGCTGCAGGCGCTCGTCCCCACCGAGCTGCAGGCGCTCGTCCCACCGAGCTGCGGCGTCGTCCCCCCGAGCTGTAGGCGCTCGTCCCCACCGAGCTGCAGGCGCTCGTCCCACCGAGCTGCAGGCGCTCGTCCCCACCGGCTGCAGGCGCTCGTCCCCACCGAGTGCAGGCGCTCGTCCCCACCGGCTGCAGGGCTCGTCCCCACCGAGCGCAGGCGCTCGTCCCCACCGAGCTGCAGGCGCTCGTCCCCCGAGCTCGCGCCGTCCCACCGAGCTGCAGGCGCCGTCCCCACCGAGCGCAGCTCGTCCCACCAGCTGCAGGGCCGTCCCCACCGAGCTGCAGGCGCTCGCCCCACCGAGCTGCAGGCGCTCGTCCCACCAGCTGCAGGCGCTCGTCCCCACCGAGCTGCAGGCGCTCGCCCCACCGAGCTGCAGGCGCTCGTCCCCACCGAGCTGCAGGCGCTCGTCCCCACCGAGCTGCAGGCTCTCGTCCCCACCGAGCTGCAGGCGCTCGTCCCACCGAGCTGCAGGCGCTCGTCCCCACCGAGCTGCAGGCGCTCGTCCCACCGAGCTGCAGGCGCTCGTCCCCACCGAGCTGCAGGCTCTCGTCCCCACCGAGCTACAGGCGCTCGTCCCCACCGAGCTGCAGGCGCTCGTCCCCACCGGGCTGCAGGCGCTCGTCCCCACCGAGCTGCAGGCGCTCGTCCCACCGAGCTGCAGGCGCTCGTCCCACCGAGCTGCAGGCGCTCGTCCCCACCCAGCTGCAGGGCTGTCGTGTGCGCTCCCGGAGGGGATGAACATGTTTTTGTCGGGTCAGAATGCACGCGTGGATTTTTAAGAATGCGCTTGGTGCTTTCAGAAGTTGTGATAAACAACGTTAGCTTAAGCTAGTCGGTTGCTGCCCAGGAATGTGAATTCGGGAAGTTTTCCATTCAAGTTTTTTTTGCATACCTTGCATTCGAGCTTTAATTGAAGTTTTTTCCTCAGCGTGGTTAGTTTCATGTCCGTTAGCTTTACCGTTTTGTTTCACTTTATCCACCACCGAACTACATTTTTTTAATCGTCCGTTGAGAAGTGTATGTACTATCTTTATCTACCATGGAAATAATTATCCTAACGGAACCACTCTATAGGCAATTGTATGCCTATATAACGAAGCAAATAATAAAGTGAACCGAAGCGGCGCAATTTGTGCGAATTGGGTGTTCTTACATATATTCATAAGGGATCCTTCACTTTGTAAGCGAAGGAATAACATGGAACCCTATAGGCGCTGATACGAAATATCGTGTAATCAAAGTTTGAATTTGTTAATTATAAGATTCGAGTTCACACTGAGGTGTAAAATTATATTCAGTTGCGATGGCTCCAGCCCCCCCCCCCCTGATTTGCAGCCCAGCCCCTCCCCCAACATGGCAGTCAGCCCCCGCCCCCACTTTGGAAGTAAAACTCATGAAAAACTTAAGCAGTGCTGCATAGATGTCGAGTACGACATATTACACGTGTTCAGCCTAGGTAGGGGGAACATTTCCCAAAATTCACAATAAGTGGTGACGATATTCTCGCGGTTCTTCTACTGATAATTTAGCACTGATTGCAATTTGGAGTTTACTATGATGGTTACATGTTGATTCTTTTCATACCGTTTTAGTCTGTTTTAATCCACGGAAATTTGAAGCAACGTACATAACTATCATAAAACAATAGTGAAATTAGGCACAGTGCGAGGTGAAAAATGAAGAAGTCGTTTCGGCATCATGTGGATTCTCCATATTGGGTAGTATTGTTTATTAGCCATTTCCTGATTATTTTCCCCCAAAATTGGCTAAGTTCATGGAAAACTGGAAAAGGAAATGAATAATTATTAATATAATGTTTTCTTTCAAGATAACAAAATATAATGACACAAATCCAGGGAAAAATTGGTATTTGGGTGCACCCTAGGTTGATCGACCGAGGGTTGAGCCTCCAAACTGATATTGCACTCCTACATTCCTGAGTTCACGGTAGGTGATGACCATGTTAGCATTAACGTTTGGACGGCAAGACTTTGCGACCATATGCTTTATAGGATCTGTGACAAATGTGATTTAACCAGGGTTACATCAATTAGAACTCGAACGGCGAGGCGAAGGATCGCACAGCCTAGCGGTCAAATGTTCACTTCTGTGGTGCCTTATCTCGAGGGGAAGCTCGTGAGAGGGGCGAAAGGGAACGGCCTCCTTGACCGCGCAGTCTGGTGACACGCACGGAGGACGACGGACAGTGTACGTCACCAGAGAGCGACATCTTCCCCGCCCATCCATGCCACCACACCTCACACCCCGCCTCTTCTGGCTGCTATCGCAACCGCTGAGCCTGCTTCGGCATGTCGCGAATTTGTCGCGGCGCGGTCCGAGGATCTGACGTCTAACTGCACAGACGACTCAGACACCGTTACCGCGCGATAAGGGATGCGCCGCGACAAGGGATCGGCGAACTAATAGCCAAACTGATTAGAATGTAGTTGGACAACATGACTGGAGTTGTCCAATGATGAAATGATAGCAATAGTGAAGTGATGTTTTGATCTCATATGTTCTTTGGTAATAGGTCCACAGCCTCTTGCCACAGGCGCTGAGTTTTTTTTTAAACGAATTCTATTGAAAGAACGGTACACGAATCATAATCTGCCCCCAAGCATGTGGAAAAACCATTGCGGATAGTCCCATGTTAAATCTGAATTGAGGAAAGTCAACATGGGGAATGTGTCCATAAGATTTATTAATCGATGCGATTGTCCACTTTTTACCGAGTTTTATCTCCTAGCAAATGCATTGCTTGGATATTGCTCCTTTCCTTTCTATTTGAAAACTGGAGAGAGAGAGAGAGAGAGAGAGAGAGAGAGAGAGAGAGAGAGAGAGAGAGAGAGAGAGAGAGAGAGAGAGAGAGAGAGAGAGAGAGAGAGAGAGAGAGAGAGAGAGAGAGAGAGAGAGAGAGAGAGAGAGAGAGAGAGAGAGAGAGAGAGAGAGAGAGAGAGAGAGAGAGAGACGGAGAGACGGAGAGACGGAGAGACGGAGAGACGGAGAGACGGAGAGGGAGAGACGGAGAGACGGAGAGACGGGAGAGAGGGAGACGGAGAGACGGAGAGACGGAGAGACGGAGAGACGGAGAGACGGAGAGACGGAGAGACGGAGAGACGGAGAGACGGAGAGACGGAGAGACGGAGAGACGGAGAGACGGAGAGACGGAGAGACGGAGAGACGGAGAGACGGAGAGACGGAGAGACGGAGAGCTTTCTGATCATGCTACCTTCGAGGCAGTGAGTGTTGTGACTTCAGCGTTTCTGCTACCACGCCTTGAAACAGTACCTAACGGTATTGCACAGTGAAGATCTTGGTCAAAATATGTGAAGCAGTTTCAACCGCCCAGGCATTGCGCTATGACTGGAACAGCTGGAACAACAGCATATAATGCAATGGAAGACATCGGCTAGTGCTGCTCATTACCATTCTCTTGTGTTTAGTCAGCTTGCATCGACATTTCTCAGGATTCCTCCGTACGTCCTTGAAATCGTCACTGAATCTTAATTGGCTTCAGCTATGCTTGAACGCGATAATTAAGGTAACCCTGCCTGCACTGAACAGGATTTCAGCGCTTCAAGTCATCACTGATCATACTCAGCTGAACTCGAGTCTCCTCACGTAATGCATATGCTGGACGGGACATCGGGGCATTGGCATGTTCAACCGAACTTGTCCTGCACTTGAACGGGTTTGAAGCTAGCACGATTCGGACGTGATGGGTTTCTGTTAATTATTGGCCAATAGGCGCGCTTTGATAGACGCGTGCGACTGTGCTTGGAACGAACGAGAGCCCTATCTGAGGGTCTCACCTGTGGCTGTTATCGACTGTCGGGCAGATAGGGAACAGATGTAGATGTGAATATACTCACTCCGTTTTTGTCGAACCGAAGGCTACGCTGACATGCGAAGGGCAATGTAAAGAGACACAGTGAAACAGTGAAAGAAGATGTTATGTTTCTTGGCAATGCCATGCTAAAACCTGGGCGCTTCATGACCGACGCAGTCGCTGCGCCCTTAAACCATAATAATCAGCCAACCATGCTAAAATCCAAAGGAGCCTTTACTTGAAATGGCAACTGATGTTACGTTTCCTCATCGATGCCATGCGTAAATCAAAACGAGTCCTCACTGGGAATAAAGGTACATGCTAGGTTCTCTGACGAATGCAATGTCTTGCTGAAGTTGAATGGCATCCATTCTGGTAACGAAAGGTGGCATTCCGTTTTTACCTTGGAACATCCTGATTTTAATACATGCCTCCACTTACATTTCTTCATAATTGCTACCCAGGAATGAGTTCACTCTTCTCACCATTATTCCTCTTACTGGATGCAGTCAAGCTGCATCGTTCCATCAGTGTGTCGGATTATAAAACCACTCTGCAAGCGTACGACGTACATAAACAAGAAAATTGCATCGAGCCGACAGCTTCCATGGTCGATCTGCTACCGCTCGAAATGAGAGTACGGCGCCCGGAAATGAGCAAAGAAATGCTAAAAATCTACCCGGATTGACTCAGCTATGCCCATCCGACGCTCACAGGACCGTGTCCGGTCCTGACAGAGTTTCCCCTTCCATCAGGCGGGCCAGGACAGGTTATCAGGCGGGACTGGGTGGCTCCTACCGCTACCCTCTGGCCGTCAGATGGAGAGAGTGGCTGTCGTCACCACCTGACGGCCAGGTGGGGAGGGTGGCTGTCGTCACCACCTGACGGCCAGGTGGGGAGGGTGGCTGTCGTCACCACCTGACGGTCAGATGTGGAGGGTGGCTGTCGTCACCACCTGACGGTCAGGTGGGGAGGGTGGCTGTCGTCACCACCTGACGGCCAGGTGGGGAGGGTGGCTGTCGTCACCACCTGACGGTCAGGTGGGGAGGGTGGCTGTCGTCACCACCTGACGGTCAGGTGGGGAGGGTGGCTGTCGTCACCACCTGACGGCCAGGTGGGGAGGGTGGCTGTCGTCACCACCTAGTCAGTGGGGAGGGTGGCTGTCGTACCACCTGCGCCGGTCGCCACCACCTGACGGCCAGGTGGGGAGGGTGGCTGTCGTCACCACCTGTCACCACCTGACGGTAGGGGGGAGGGTGGCTGTCGTCACCACCTGACGGCCAGGTGGGGAGGGTGGCTGTCGTCACCACCTGACGGTCAGGTGGGTCGTCGGGAGGGTGGCTGTCGCCACCACCACCTGGGAGGGAGGGTGGTGTGTAGGGGGGGGTGGCTGTCGTCACCACCTGACGGTCAAGGGTGGCTGTCGTACCACCTGACGGCCAGGTGGGGAGGGTGGCTGTCGTCCACCTGACGGTCAGATGTGGAGGGTGGCTGTCGCCACCACCTGACGGCCAGGTGGGGAGGGTGGCTGTCGTCACCACCTGACGGCCAGGTGGGGAGGGTGGCTGTCGTCACCACCTGATGTCCAGGTGGGGAGGGTGGCTGTCGTCACCACCTGACGGTCAGGTGGGGAGGGTGGCTGTCGTCACCACCTGGCGGCCAGGTGGGGAGGGTGGCTGTCGTCACCACCTGACGGTCAGGTGGGGAGGGTGGCTGTCGTCACCACCTGACGGTCAGGTGGGGAGGGTGGCTGTCGTCACCACCTGACGGCCAGGTGGGGAGGGTGGCTGTCGTCGGAGAGGGTGGCTGTCGCCACCACCTGACGGCCAGGTGGGGAGGGTGGCTGTCGTCACCACCTGACGGTCAGGTGTGGAGGGTGGCTGTCGTCACCACCTGACGGCCAGGTGGGGAGGGTGGCTGTCGTCGGAGAGGGTGGCTGTCGCCACCACCTGACGGCCAGGTGGGGAGGGTGGCTGTCGTCACCACCTGACGGTCAGGTGGGGAGGGTGGCTGTCGTCACCACCTGGCGGCCAGGTGGGGAGGGTGGCTGTCGTCACCACCTGACGGTGAGGTGAGGGAGGGTGGTGGGAGGGTGTCGTCACCACCTGACGGTCAGATGAGGAGGGTGGCTGTCGTCACCACCTGACGGCCAGGTGGGGAGGGTGGCTGTCGTCACCACCTGATGTCCAGGTGGGGAGGGTGGCTGTCGTCACCACCTGACGGCCAGGTGGGGAGGGTGGCTGTCGTCACCACCTGATGTCCAGGTGGGGAGGGTGGCTGTCGTCAACCTGCAGGTGGGGGGGGTGTGTCGTCACCACCTGACGGCCAGGTGGGGAGGGTGGCTGTCGTCACCACCTGATGTCCAGGTGGGGAGGGTGGCTGTCGTCACCACCTGAGGGTGGCTGTCGTGCCAGGTGGGGAGGGTGGCTGTCGTCACCACCTGATGTCCAGGTGGGGAGGGTGGCTGTCGTCACCACCTGATGCCAGGTGGGGGGGTGGCTGTCGTCACCACCTGATGTCCAGGTGGGGAGGGTGGCTGTCGTCACCACCTGATGTCCAGGTGGGGAGGGTGGCTGTCGTCACCACCTGACGACCAGGTGGGGAGGGTGGCTGTCGTCACCACCTGATGTCCAGGTGGGGAGGGTGGCTGTCGTCACCACCTGATGTCCAGGTGGGGAGGGTGGCTGTCGTCACCATCTGATGTCCAGGTGGGGAGGTTGGCTGTCGTCACCACCTGATGTCCAGGTGACACACGTCGACTGATCGCCGCCACCCACGCCACTGGCGCTCGGCGTTTCCGCTCCAGGGGCCAGCTAATGGCGCGTGGTCGATAATATCGGCCGCCGCACCACCGCCTCGTGCCCCGCCACCGCAACCCCCACCAACCGGCACACTCCGCAGCCGGTTGGTGGCCCCTCCCTCCCTCGGGGAGTTGCAGCCGGCGCAGTAGTCACGCACTCATCAGCCGCAGCCGGCACGGTCACATCTGCCTCAGCCACAGCCGGCACGGTCACATCCGCCTCAGCCACAGGTCACGTTCCCTCAGCCACAGCCGCCACGATCACATCCCCTCAGCCACAGCCGGCGCGATCACATCCGCCTCAGCCACAGCCGGCACGGTCACATCCGCCTCAGCCACAGCCGGCACGGTCACATCCCCCAGCCGCAGCCGGCACAGCCGGCGCGATCACATCCCCTCAGCCGCAGCCGGCACGGTCACATCCCCCAGCCGCAGCCGGCACGGTCACATCCCCCCAGCCGCAGCCGGCACGGTCACATCCCCCAGCCGCAGCCGGCCACGACGTCGCATCCCCCAGCCCAGCCGCACGTTTTCAGCAAGATGATTGTGCGCCAGACACGCCCTGTGTGGGTCCAGCCGGTCCCAACTGACCCTGTGTGTGTCCAGCCGGTCCAAACTGACCCTGCGTGGGTCCAGCCGGTCCCAACTGGCCCTGTGTGGGTCCAGCCGGTCCCAACTGGCCCTGTGCGGTCCGGGCCCTGTGCGGTCCGGGCCCTGTGCGGTCCGGGCCGACTGTCAGCAGCCGCCCGTGAAACGTCGTTGGGTCAGCCGCCTCCCCACATAGCTCGGTCCAGCCCGGCCCGGACGTCGGCAGCCGCCCACAGCCCTTATTGGGTGTGCGATCCGTCATCTGCCGCGCGATCCGTCCAGATCTAGGACTGAGCCAACATCTACGACCTATCTTTTACCATCCAAAATTATTCTAATCGGATATGTAACCAGTAATATTATGATGTTCCTGAGCCCAAATGCTCGCGCACTGTTCAAGTTCGTACTGGAAGATCTCGAGAAAGCAGCGTGTGATGGTTAATTACGGGCGCAATATACCCCAAGCAGCCGACGCGCTCAACGATCCCAACTGCCACAAGTCCGCGTGTGACATGCGTTGTGTGCACATCATAAAAAAAAAAAAAAAAAAAAAAAAAAAAACACAAACCCAAACCCCCCCCTTCCTTTTTTTTTTCTCCTCTAAACATCTACCCCTTCCCAACCAATCATCCCCCTTTTAAAAAAATTACATCAGCCTTGGCGGTGCTGGATCTTCGGTCTTGTCTTCTTGTCTTGGTGTTCGTTGAACTTATCGGCAATCCACGGACGTTGCTGGCCGGCGCTGTGTGCTGGACGCACCTGAGTTTCACGGACGTCGCTGGCCGGCGCTGTGTGCTGGACGCACCTGAGTTTCACGGACGTCGCTGGCCGGCGCTGTGTGCTGGACACACCTCAGTTTCACGGACGCCGCTGGCCGGTGCTGTGTGCTGGATGCACCTCAGTTTCACGGACGCTGCTGGCCGGCGCTGTATGCTGGACGCACCTCAGTTTCACGGACGTCGCTGCCCGGCGCTGTGTGCTGGACGCACCTGAGTTTCACGGACGTCGCTGGCCGGCGCTGTGTGCTGGACGCACCTGAGTTTCACGGACGTTTCTGGCCGGTGCTGTGTGCTGGATGCACCTGAGCGGGCTCCGTCCGACTGCATCCCCATATCTGATGGGCTGACGGCCATCGCCGGCGCGGCGGCTGTCCGCCGGCCGTTGGGGACGGCCAGCTCGTGCAGGCATGTCCCCAAATATGTGGCCTGTCCAGTTGGGCTGGTCTGTGCGCTCTGCGCTTGCCAGGTACGCCGCTTTCCAGCCCCTGGGCCCTCGCGGCCGGTCGGCCTCAGGCGACAAGCGACGGCTGCACGGCGTTCAGGTGTCTGGTTCAGATGTGTCGGCTACTCAAAGGTGTGGGCGTGGCAGGTCTGACGCTGGCCTCGGAAGACGCAGCCGGTGTTGTTCTCAGGTCGTATCGCTCCGCGGAAGTCAGCTGTGACGATGACAAATTGGGGACATTTACAATTGGAGAAGTGTCGCCAGGATTAACAAACAGTGGGCGGGCGGTGCCGGCGTTGGCGGACTGCGTGTCAGTGGCGGAAGAAGGGGTCGACGGCGGCTTCACGACGCCACTGGAAGCCTGTTGGTAGGAGCAGCAAACCGGAAATGCAGCGGCAATACTGCCAACCCGATTGGAACCGAATCGACATGAGATGGGCTGCCACGTTGCCTCCCCACCCTCATTCACCCTCACTCTTACCCTCACCCCCTCATCCAAGTCGCCATCTGTACGCGCCTGTGATGGCTGCAAGGCTCATAGCACTGCGTTGTATGTCACCTCAAAGTGGGTAGCCGCTCAACGGAAGGACCGTTGGCTCAGCTACTCAGACCGCACTGACAGCTGTATATGCGGTACTCTGGATACGCGGCGCCCGCCGCCTTCACGCCGTCTTCACGCTGTCTTCACTCCCGTCTTCACGCTTGAGATCTTGACCCTTATCTTCACGCGTCAACTGCAGCCTGACCGCCACTTCTCTGTCCGTATTCCGGTATTCCGACCGCACAGCGGTCATCTTTGCGCCAGTTGTTTTCAGCTGAATCATTGTGTCGACGCCATTCGCCGTCCCACTCCTTGCACTTGACTCTCCCGGTCAGTCACATTCTAAACACGTGTCTCCCTCACTCCTGCCATGGGGGGGGGGGGGGGCTACGTGTTGGATGACAACCCGATGCGTTGCCGCGGAGAACGCTGCCGTTGTCCGCGGTTTGCTCGTGCTGTTGCACGTCATATTCTGGTCAGGTGACAAGTAAGTCAGTGTCGAAAATGCCGGAGGCACCTGTCGACGGTCAGCTTGAGCCCGTTCCAGCTCTTGCCCAGTTTTTGGTGAATGATTGATGATTGGCGATTGGAATGACTGGTGATTAAGTGCACCGTAGTTAGATTGTTTCGGGTTTGGAATCACGCTCATGCGATAAAAATCCAGTAATTCTCCCGTTTATGATTATGATCTGGATCTTGTTTACGCCCACGGTCCGTATCTAGTTCATAATTGTGCTAGGGATCTTGTTCATGCTTATGGTACATAGGATAGGAAAGACTAGGAGATAGTGACCAGAACATTTATGCGCCTTTCCTTATATGTTTGAAGTGCCTGGATTATCATGATAATGAGCATCAGGTCAAGAGTTCTAAGAATAGAACCTTCGAGCAGAAGAACAATGTAACAGAACAAGGAACGGGATGATTACAATGTTATGAATCATTAACAGGAGCGTTCAATATAGAAGCAAGGAAGGTGTAGGAAGAAATTGCACTTGATCTATGTGCGACCCAATTTGGAGTTTCGAGTACAAGCATTGAGCCATTATTTAGAAAGGGATATGGGCATGTTAGATAGAGTGCAGAGCCGAACTACTAGGCTTATCAGGGAACTGTGAAATGTAAAATATGAAGATGCTTATATCATTAGATATGTACTCACTCAAGTATGGAACATTAAGAGATGATATGATTGACCTGTTTAGTATATTCAATGTTTACGTAATGTTTATCTCAATGATGTTCTTTTATATATGAAACCTCATAGTGGTCATCAGTTCAAGATAGCAAAGTCAAGGTGCAGGGCAGTTAACGCTGATACGTGTTCATCTGGAGTTTGATCAATGGATGCCTGCCGATGATGTGGTGAAAAGTCCCTCGCTGAATATATGGAAATGTAGGATATATACATTGTCAAAGAACCATATTTTTTAATAATAAGTTTTACAATTAGGTGATGGGAATTAGGGTGGATGGAGTCAGATTTGTCCCAAATGATGTCCTAGATCATGTTCATAAATGTGGACTTGTGCTGTTGATGTTGATGGATTTGTTGATGACAGTAAGTCCAGTACCTTTCTTCGGGTATCTGATCTGATGAAACTGGCCATGGAAACAACGGGTAGAAGTTCCTTGAGAACTCATGATACATCATTGATTATGATTTTCAGCTCTGTCTCTTATAGTATCTTCCATTTATAGGCTTTATCCAGATGGCCTGTTGGCTCCTATTAAGCCTTAAACGTCATAGCTTTATGACTTTATAATTTACGTCGGTATCTAATTCACACTCGAAGTCTCGAAGTAGGAAATCCTAACTTACTTCATTATATTGTTTCCGATCGACGGATTTGATAGTGAATGTATCTTCGGAGGGGAGTGGAGTACCTTCCGACGCTTTTGAGCCTCGGTTCCGTAATTACGGACTTGCGAGAAACAAGGGGTTAGCAACAACAACAAAACCCAGTGTTCTGTCAAAATTGGCGAGTTACCAGGCCCTGCGCCTGATGACTTTCCATCTCTGCAGAATATTTCTTTAATTACCACGTCATGAATAGCATTTTTGGTGTTGGTCCGCTACCATGAGCATTTGCCGTATGTCATTTTTCCGATACTGCATTTGCTTACACTTTGCACTGCCAAATTTTCTTGACACTTGCATCGTTCTTGCCAACTTTGGCAACGTTCTGGAACTTGGTACCCGCCGGCTTGCGGAGAGTTTCCGCCTGAACGAAAGCCTGCAGCCGCCACTGTCTCTATCGATCCGCCATTGCACCGTTGACGTTGCGTACTATGGTGGCTAGGCTAGAGTCCAGGCGGCGGGAGAACACCGCCAGAGGTGCCACAGGGTGCCGGCCAGTGGCACCCTGTGGCACGGCCCTCCTTTGTGTCGGTAAAACCCAAACTGAATTAAAAATGATATTTGAAACCATAATTGTGACCGCCCCCGGGCCATCGGAAAATGGCTCCCCCGCTAAATTAACCCGAGAATCAATTCCGCACTGGCGCCCCGGTGCGGAATTGATCTTGCCGCTGCGGCGGCAATATCGTGCTGAGAATGAGCGATTCCCATTCACGCCGCTCACCGCGCCCGCTTCATCGCGCGTCTTCCCGCCGCGATTGCGACGTTTTTGTGCCGGCTGCCGTTTTTGCCGCCGCGGCGGCAAGAGCAATTCCGCACCGGCGCGCGGGTGCGGAATTGATTCTCGGGTTAATTTAGCGGGGAGCCCGGGGAGCCCGGCTGCGGTCACAATTTTGGCTGGCGGCTCGGCTGACTCGTGTCAGACGGTCGGATGTGGGACGGCGAGTAATTCGGTCTTCTCGCATCGTCAGGATCTGAAAAACACGGACTCGCAAAGGTTTGGTGTTGAAATGTAGGAAACGTCAATATCCAAACTCCAGCTCTTGTAGTGTAGTTTGCACATGGATATGCTAGCTAAGCAGAATGCTTCAGACGCGGATACATGCGTGAATGGGCACCCAATCGATTGTTCATGGACCGGCTGCGGTGAGTACCCACATTTAGTACAAAGTCTGAGGCTGTAGGCCCTGTCACTGTCCTTGTCTCCGTCCTTTTAGCATGAGCCTCGCCACGGTTGGAGACGGGTGAAATGTCCCAAAACTATGCAATTGGCCACTACACCTGATACTTTACATGACAAATATCGGCCGAAAAGCCTTCGTTTCTCCTCGCCTGTCCAAGATCTGTGGCCGCGCCCACGCCTTACAGCCTAGTTTACCGATGTTAATGGGCTAGCCTGTGTTCTGACACATTGATCTGTGTGCAATTGTTCGTGACCCACGGATTTCCGACGTCATTGACGGGCTTCGCGAAGCTGCATTCGAAGATACCACTTTAGTTGTCAAAAATGAAGTCGAGGCCACTGAAGTGTACTGATATGTTCGACACAAGCTTGTAACTTAGCTGTGCTATCATTTCTTCCGGTTATTGTTGGACGTCATGTAGTTGATATTCTCTGTTGGAACGCACCATCCTGTCGGTGCGGGATCTTGTACGTCGTCTACTTCTCATTTCGGGACGTTCGGTCTTCTCTGCGTAACTTCCTCGCAGGTCCAGTAATGTCGTCACAGGGCGCACACGTGACCGGGCAATGGCATTGGGTTCAGGTTGGCCAACTTAACATTGCAGTCGCCATGCCAGAGCATTGCGATGACGCTAGTCGTAGAATTGGTGTCGTCACGCACGCTAGTCTCGTCGACTGGCTTCGTGGATTTCATTTCAATAAGAACATGTATTTTGTTGCATGCTTAAGTGCCTATGCCGGCCATGTACTTGCAGGTTTTCTGTTCAATCCACCCGAGTGCCGTTGTAGAATACAAAGCGCAAGTATTATGTTAAGCTAGCAAACCTAATGACTTACTTGAGATTGGAGCGCTCCGAATCAAAACAGCAAGATATATACTCACTTCGTTGAAAAGTGAACACAAAGATCCTTTGATGCAGCGAGTTGTGATAAAGTCAACTAAACAAACTTGTCAGACTGGTAGACGTACAATCTAACAAGTCCAGTCTAACACGGACATAGTGACTGGTAGACGTCCGGCCAAGTGATACACGAAAACATTTTAGGCAAGAACAAACATTCCTATGCCTCTGACCGTTACAATTGCTGCGCCATCCATTTAACCGACAATGACGCTTTTTCTCTCGATCCTCGTCCTGCAACATTCCCATATGGGACTTTCTATCCGCTGCATGTTTTTTTGTGCTTTATAAAGCAAGGTGGCGGTGGTCTCAATTGGATATAAATTGCCCCTCTTCCATCCGCTACCAAACCGTACCAAAAGGAGCCTCATGCCCAGTTGTATTTCCGCCACCGGACCCGGTGGCCATGGACGCGACGATTATTGTTGTGCTGGTGCGGCTACGGTGGACACGACTCTCCCGCCGTGTTGGCGGTGTGGTGTGGCTGTCCCGCGTGTTGGCGATGTGGTGCGGCTGTCCCGCGTGTTGGAGGTGTGGTGCGGCTGTCCCGCGTGTTGGCGGTGTGGTGCGGCTGTCCCGCCCGTGGAGGCCGTGTGGTGCGGCTGTCCCGCGTGTTGGCGGTGTGGTGCGGCTGTCCCGCCGTGTTGGCGGTGTGGTGCGGCTGTCCCGCCGTGTTGGCGGTGTGGTGCGGCTGTCCCGCGTGTTGGTGGTGTGGTCGTGTTGGCGGTGTGGTGCGGCCGTCCCGCCGTGTTGGCGGTGTTGTGCGGGCGTCCCGCCGTGTTGGCGGTGTGGTGCGGCTGTCCCGCGTGTTGGCGGTGTGGTGCGGCTGTCCCGCCCGTGGAGGCCGTGTGGTGCGGCCGTCCCGCCGTGTTGGCGGTGTGGTGCGGGCGTCCCGCCGTGTTGGCGGTGTGGTGCGGCTGTCCCGCCCGTGTTGGCTGGTGTGGTGCGGCTGTCCTGTGTTGGCGGTGGGGCTGTCCTGCCCGTGTTGGCGGGTGGTGTGGTGCTCGGCCCGTGTTGGCAGTGTGGTGCGGCTGTCCTGCCCGTGTTGGCGGCGTGGTGCGGCTGTCACGCCGTGTTGGAGGTGTGGTGCGACTGTCCCGCCCGTGTTAGCTGTTCCAGGCGAACCCGACGTTGTATTCTGTTGCGGAGATCATCCCAACGTGACCTGCTGCAGGAACCATAGCATTGCTAAATGTCCTGCTATATCCTGCTAAAAGGAACACCGACCTGTCACGTTGCAGGAACCCTGACGTTGTGTTTTGTTGCAGGTTACCATGTTATGTTGTAGAGGATCATGATGTTGTGCTGTCCTGCGGAGGACCCTGACGTTATACCCTGTTGCATGTGACCATGCCCTGTTGTAGATGACCCTGACGTATACTGTTGCAGGAGACCCTGACGCTGTGTCATGTTGTAAGGGACCATGTCCGGTTAAAGACGACCCTGCCGTTATATCCTGTTGCAGGTGGCCATATCTTATTGTAGAGAATCTGGACGTATCCTGATGCAGGGAACCTTGACATTGTCTTATTGCAGGGATCCTGACTTTGTGCCTGTTGCAGGAGATCCTGACGTGTCCTGTAGTAGGGGGCCCTGACGTCGTGAACGGTTCCAAGGGATCCTGACATTGTGTCCTGTTGCAGGGGATCCTGACGTGTCCTGTAGCAGGGGATCCTGACGTCGTGAACGGTTGCAAGGGATCCTGATGTTGTGTCCTGTTGCAGGGGATCCTGACGTTGTGTCCTGTTGCAGGGAATCCTGACGTGTCCTGTAGCAGGGGATCCTGACGTCGTGAACGGTTGCAAGGGATCCTGACGTTGTGTCCCGTAGCAGGGGATCCTGACGTCGTGAACGGTTGCAAGGGATCCTGACGTTGTGTCCTGTTGCAGGGGATCCTGACGTTGTGTCCTGTAGCAGGGGATCCTGACGTCGTGAACGTTTGCAAGGGATCCTGACGTAGTGTCCTGTTGCAGGGGATCCTGACGTTGTGTCCGGTCATGGCAACAGCCTGCGGCTGCAGCAGAGTCCAGCCAAGAGTCTGACGATAGAAGCGTTCTCCAGTCAAACGAGAGCCGCTGTTATGGCTGACGGTGCCACGGTGAGTAAATTGGCTTATGTCTCCTCTACTCTCCACCTATGAGTCAACCAGCTCCACCGTCTCCACACAAAGTCACCGAGCTTCTCCTGCTTCCCCACGGGAGTCGCTGGTCGGTCGTTTGCTTTCGGCACGAATGACGACCCAGTGAGCTTTCCTGAGGCGGCCACTGATTCATGTTTAGTGCTTCCTTATCTGAGATCATCATGCTCACTGCTTCATTTGGCAGGCACCCACACTTTCCTTGAGCCGCAAGATTGTTCGTGATTTCCTGCACTACCGCCTCAATCATGTCGTGGGGATCATGTTACTCAACTAGCAATGAAATAAACGAGCGCATAAACCTTGAGGATCTATGTGTTCACGTCGATTACAAGGCACCTCGTTTGTAGCCGCCAAACGGAGCATGAGATGTGGCCGAAGCACGTAGCCAATACCACCAGAGATTTGTGCCCTGTAAGGTGCACGAGTCTGCCGTATTGCCCTCATCGTGATAGTGATGTCTTTGTCGGGTTGTTTTATTTCACCCCTTTCAATGGTGATTTTGCTAGATATACAATTTTCGTGTAGTCCACGCCAGCGCAAGTGGAACTCTCAGTGGATCAACGGCCTTTGACTCGATGAACCAACGCGCACACACACACGCACACACGCGCACACACGCACGCACGCACGCACGCACACACGCACGCACACACGCACGCACGCACGCACATGCACTTACTTGGTGATGGTATAGAAGACTGGATGAGAGCGCAGGAGACAGGTTACTAATACATATCAATGCTCAGTGGCCTTAAGGTTACTTAATGTTCAGTGACCTTGGAGTTTTCTCGTGACTTGTGTATGCTCAAATGTAATTCAGCATACAAAAGTCTTGTGTATACTAATCGTGCTTTTAGAGTTCAGTGAACATTCACAGCTGTTTACCCGGACCTGAGCTGGCCTGGCCAAGCTTGACCTTACCCGACCTGATCCGACGGTCACGCTTTTGGAGCCTAAATAGCTTTGTGTGGCAGCACTAGACGTCCTGCTTCATTCACCAAGGATTGCACTTCGTTCTTTTAATGTTAGTTTTTTAACTTGAATTACGGCATCTCCTTTCGACAAGACTCGTATTCCTTGTTCCAAATAAGCATCATGTGACGACACTTTCCGCTTTGTGGTTTGCCGCGTCCGTGATTTCTTTGGTGGCCTAGCATTAAGATCATTCATGTCGCGCGTTGCTAAGATAAGGGAGTTGCGGTTCGTCCAACGTTCCTGCCGATTACGACATGGTTATCTCGGCACCATGTATTATGGGACAGGGGCCATGTCGTCTGCCTACTGGTGACACCCGTCCAGCGTGGCAGACAGCGGCCCGCTCTGCTCTGGACGAGCAGTGATCGTCAGACAAGTGGCGGGCCATTTCCATCAGCTTGTCTCGGTCGGTGGCGGGCTGCTCAGCTGTTGCAGTGACGTCACCACGGCGTCGGCGGCGCCAGCGTCACGTGTTTACCTCAGCAGTGCCCACTGGCGCCCTGCCAGGCGACGCATTCCGTATCAGTCACGGCGTCCAAGGCGCCGGGTGTCAGCGACACTGTGCCCGCCAGCACTGACCCCGACCACTGCTGCTGCAGAGAAACGTGCTCAGCTGGTGCTCCCAATCGAGGTGCAGGGCCGTCCGAGGCGAGGCGACGAAGCTGGACTGTTGAGGGGCCAGAACTGGTACTGCGAACTGGGCTGAGCTGGGGTGCCAGACCTGAGGCATGCGAACTGAACCGCACTGGCTAGGTGTCTGAAGTGAAACCTTAGAATTGAGCGAAAGAAACTGACTCTGAAGAAAAATGAAGACGGAAAGATTGCTATTTTTTGTGTGATGAAGTAGGTAATGCAGGCAAGGATGCCTCCTCGACAGGCGCAAAAGTTCGGGTAAATATATTGTTCGTGGTGGATTGAAGTACTTTAATTTCAATGAAGATTGCTACAGACGATGAACACAACATATCATTATTATGTAAATGCTCGCACAAAATGGTATATACGATAGGAATATTGTAAACATTCATCCCGAATTTACTGACAAATTTTCCTGCAGGATCTCCTGTGGAAATGATGAATCTTGCAGGATAGCTTAACTCCCGGCGTCTGCGTATCAGTGCATGGAAGAAGCTTCCAGGACCCAGGCCCCCAGTTCGCTCTATGTTCTTTCAGAATTCAAAATTTGGGTCAGTCCTAAATGTCGTTTTACCTAGCTGTTTTGTTCTTCGATGTTCGAACGGCTTTCTTCTTGCCAAGATTGTTCATGAGCCAGATTCCACTATTTGGTTGCTGAAGCATGCTGTTTCTGACTGGTCGGTGGCATTGGCATCCTGATAGCATAGGTGTGAGCTGGCGATCAGAGCTGAATTTGTGCTTTACCTTCCTGGATATGGAGAGCAAATATTTTTCTTTCTTCTGCAATCCAATATGGTGATTTTTTCAAACCTGTGACAGGATCTCAGGGTGCATTTTCCAGTGAATCTTGGCCACCTTATTACAGAGCAGCTCATTTTCAAACAGCCCCATCCAACCTTCAATCGATAAAAATGAAAAGATAATTTACTGCAAAGGGCAATGTTCGCGATGTCATATCAAGGAACAACCTGTTTTTTTCAACACTGCTGGGGATAGTGGGTGGTAATATTCTCGGATAGTGCGCGAATAACTTTCAGTGCGGTAATAAGGTTATGGGCAGCTCAGCTCACATCCACCACCAGCACCATCATAGTACGGCGATAAAGGAGTCTGTAACTCAGCTCACAACCACCACCAAAGTACGGCGATAAAGGAGTCTGTAACTCAGCTCACAACCACCACCATAGTACGGCGATAAAGGAGTCTGTAACTCAGCTCACAACCACCACCAGTACAGTGCGACAGTACAGTGAACTATCTCATCATTGAAGGTGACGGTGGCCTCGTTTTTGGGGCATGGGCCGCCTCCACGGAGCTCTGACTAAAACTCGTATTCGCCGACAACTCTAGCGAATTTCGGGACCTGAAGTGGGTACCAGTGAGCAACTGGCGAGCATAAATTTGTCGAATACTTACGGGTTTACTGGGCGCCAAACTAGTTGTATTCGGTGCCCATCCTAGTCTTCCTAGTTTGTGCCGTACGTACGGTGACTCCAGCAACACGCGCCTCCAATTCCAATGATCCAAGGAAAGCCAATGGTGTCCGCCATTTGCATGCATAAGATGTATGGCTCATAATTCTGATCCAATGGCTCAGTAATCAATCTATTGTGACTCCAATCAATATGTCGTGGAAAAATAGCCACAAAATTGGAGGATCTCTACTCGGCATTCAGTTAGAGCGTCCCCTATGACTTCCACAGTTGATTAACCACGAAATGGCGCCGGCATAAATTTCCCTTCGCCATATATCTGATACTCACGAATTATACTGATGGGCTTCCTGTAGCTATCTCGACAGCGACGACTATGAATGACCGGGCGATCCGTCTCAGAGTGGTCGTTACTCGCTGCCCGATCCGTCTCAGAGTGGTCGTTACACGCTGTCCGATCCGTCTCAGAGTGGTCGTTACACGCTGTCCGATCCGTCTGAAGGTGGTCGTTACACGCTGTCCGATCCGTCTCAGAGTGGTCGTTACACGCTGCCCGATCCTTCTCAGAATGGTCGTTACACGCTGCCCGATCCGTCTGAAGGTGGTCGTTACACGCTGCCCGATCCGTCCCAGGGTGGTCGTTACACGCTGTCCGATCCGTCTGAAGGTGGTCGTTACACGCTGCCCGATCCGTCCCAGGGTGGTCGTTACACGCTGTCCGGGCGATCCGTCTCAGAGTGGTCGTTACACGCTGTCCGATCCGTCCGAGAGTGATCTTTACACGCTGCCCGATCCGTCTCAGAGTGGTCGTTACACGTTCACGCTGCCCGATATCTTCCAGTCGCGTCTCCACCACCGCCCTTTCCGTCATCCTGATATTGCGCATGTGGTTTGTGGTGCCACTCGGCTGCTGCCAATCGGGGCAACTGGAGTTCTTCTGGAGACTGGTGTCCGAGCACACAACGTTCTATTATTCAGGTTTGGGTTTTGCTGACTGACGGTTTCAAGTTTAGTGCAATTTCATATGAATCAGCAAAAGAAGCTTTTTCCATCGAATATTCTTTCGTATTATTTTTGTTCCCGAATCTTGCTTTCTATGGTCCGTAGCATTCTATGTATGAATGCATTAAAAAAGAAGCAGTTGGTACACTAGGGCCATTGTTGTGATTCATGACCAGGTTGCAATTTATTCCCGCCTTTTCCTACATACTTTGGTCACTCATTAATTCCTCCGCTCTTTGTCCGCGCTTGTTTTGCTTTGTTGCTATGTGTCGTGAAAAAATGATGAAACTCCAGCGTCTCAAAATTCTGCTATAGTACTAGTCACTAGTACTATGCGGACCAAATATCCAAATGGAGTCGGAATATCATTTTCACGTATACAGACTAGTAGCCGTGTGATATGTGGCTGAGCAAATTATGAACCAGACGATGGTAGTTTCATCGAAATATTGTGTGATGTCTCCATTTTCTCATCAAGCCCTGACGTCTTTGCGAGGAGTTAGCCACAATATTCATGAACATCGCGGAAAATCGAGCATTAAAAAGCTGATTTTCCCTGCACCTTGCAGCCGTTGATCTATCACCAGTTCTATGTATTTATGGCCAAAATGTCGGTATGAATTAATAATGGCTCATGTAGTGAAAATAGCATTTCAAAGACAAGCACATCCAACGTACGCACATACAATCTGACGCCTTGTTCTACACCTTTCCCGATTTCTGACATACGCATTTGCTGGAATTCATGATCGGACCGCTAGGACTGAAACTTAGCTCAAATTGATATGAAAGTGATCACCGAACGAAGCAGCGGCGGCCGACCGAGCCGGCCGACTCAATACAGGCCTGTAGCCGTCACAGTGAACCCAGCCGGCCGACCTGACACAGGCCAGTAGCCGTGATGGTGAATCGAGCCGGCCGACCTGACACAGGCCTGTCGCCGCCATAGTGAATCGAGCCGGCCGACCTGACACAGGCCTGTCGCCGTGATGGCGAATCGAGCCGGCCGACCTGACACAGGCCAGTAGCCGTGACGGTGAATCGAGCCGGCCGACCTGACACAGGCCTGTCGCCGTGATGGTGAATCGAGCCGGCCGACCTGACACAGGCCAGTAGCCGTGACGGTGAATCGAGCCGGCCGACCTGACACAGGCCTGTCGTCGTGATGGTGAATCGAGCCGGCCGACCTGACACAGGCCTGTCGCCGTCATAGTGAATCGAGCCGGCCGACCTGACACAGGCCTGTCGCCGTGATGGTGAATCGAGCCGGCCGACCTGACACAGGCCAGTAGCCGTGATGGTGAATCGAGCCGGCCGACCTGACACAGGCCTGTCGCCGCCATAGTGAATCGAGCCGGCCGACCTGACACAGGCCTGTCGCCGCCATAGTGAATCGAGCCGGCCGACCTGACACAGGCCTGTCGCCGTGATGGTGAATCGAGCCGGCCGACCTGACACAGGCCAGTAGCCGTGATGGTGAATCGAGCCGGCCGACCTGACACAGGCCTGTCGCCGTGATGGTGAATCGAGCCGGCCGACCTGACACAGGCCAGTAGCCGTGATGACGAATCGAGCCGGCCGACCTGACACAGGCCTGTCGCCGTGATGGTGAATCGAGCCGGCCGACCTGACACAGGCCTGTCGCCGCCATAGTGAATCGAGCCGGCCGACCTGACACAGGCCTGTCGCCGTGACGGTGAATCGAGCCGGCCGACCTGACACAGGCCAGTAGCCGTGATGGCGAATCGAGCCGGCCGACCTGACACAGGCCAGTAGCCGTGACGGTGAATCGAGCCGGCCGACCTGACACAGGCCTGTCGCCGTGATGGTGAATCGAGCCGGCCGACCTGACACAGGCCAGTAGCCGTGATGGTGAATCGAGCCGGCCGACCTGACACAGGCCAGTAGCCGTGATGGTGAATCGAGCTGGCCGACCTGACACAGGCCTGTCGTCGTGATGGTGAATCGAGCCGGCCGACCTGACACAGGCCTGTCGCCGTCATAGTGAATCGAGCCGGCCGACCTGACACAGGCCTGTCGCCGTGATGGTGAATCGAGCCGGCCGACCTGACACAGGCCAGTAGCCGTGATGGTGAATCGAGCCGGCCGACCTGACACAGGCCTGTCGCCGCCATAGTGAATCGAGCCGGCCGACCTGACACAGGCCTGTCGCCGCCATAGTGAATCGAGCCGGCCGACCTGACACAGGCCTGTCGCCGTGATGGTGAATCGAGCCGGCCGACCTGACACAGGCCAGTAGCCGTGATGGTGAATCGAGCCGGCCGACCTGACACAGGCCTGTCGCCGTGATGGTGAATCGAGCCGGCCGACCTGACACAGGCCAGTAGCCGTGATGACGAATCGAGCCGGCCGACCTGACACAGGCCTGTCGCCGTGATGGTGAATCGAGCCGGCCGACCTGACACAGGCCTGTCGCCGCCATAGTGAATCGAGCCGGCCGACCTGACACAGGCCTGTCGCCGTGACGGTGAATCGAGCCGGCCGACCTGACACAGGCCAGTAGCCGTGATGGCGAATCGAGCCGGCCGACCTGACACAGGCCAGTAGCCGTGACGGTGAATCGAGCCGGCCGACCTGACACAGGCCTGTCGCCGTGATGGTGAATCGAGCCGGCCGACCTGACACAGACCAGTAGCCGTGATGGTGAATCGAGCCGGCCGACCTGACACAGGCCAGTAGCCGTGATGGTGAATCGAGCTGGCCGACCTGACACAGGCCTGTCGCCGTCGTGGTGGATCGAGCTCCGATGAACCGTCCTTTTTTTCGACAACACATTTCAAAGCAAAAACTGGCATCCATAATTCGATCTGAATGAGCGACAATGACTTGTGCTATGTGCCGTTTGTTTGCCCGTTCTGCCGTCCTGTCTGCTGAGCGGCTCTGGCGTCTCGCGCAGTCCACGTCTGGTGTCGTGCCAGGGCAGACCCAGACGGATCGGTGGCGGCCAGACTGGACGGCCGCCTATAACCGATAAGGAGGCACGCCGCGCCACGACCTCTGACCAGTCCACGCAGTCCACGTCTGGTGCCGTGCCAGGGCAGACGCAGACGGATCGGTGGCGACCAGACTGGACGGCCGCCTATAACCGATAAGGAGGCACGCCCCGCCACGACCTCTGACCAGTCCACGCAGTCCACGTCTGGTGCCGTGCCAGGGCAGACGCAGACGGATCGGTGGCGACCAGACTGGACGGCCGCCTATAACCGATAAGGAGGCACGCCCCGCCACGACCTCTGACCAGTCCACGCAGTCCACGTCTGGTGCCGTGCCAGGGCAGACGCAGACGGATCGGTGGCGCTGGACGGCCGCCTATGACCGATGAGGAGGCACGCCTTGCCACGACCTCTGCCCCACATTATGGCGCGCCGACGACATTCAGACCCCGGCGGCAGTCCCCCGCCGCCGTAAGGCGATCGGCCGCCTCGCGTTCCCGCCGATTCTTCTGCGGCGGCGGCGGCGGCGGCGGCGGCGGCGGCGGCGGCGGTGGGAACGGCAGGGAGAGGGGGGAGGAAAGGGAAGGGGATGGGCTCGGCCGGAAATGCCGAGTCGCCAGCCTACCACCTCCGTCTGCGGTGTTACGCAGACGGCCACCTCACCACCTCCACGCTGTAAGCCGTACAGTGCCGGCTCGGGGTGGGGTCCGGTCCGAGACGCCCTGCTGTATCGGACACCTGATGCTCGACTAAGCCGTACAGTGCCGGCTCGGGGTGGGGTCCGGCCCGAGACGCCTCGCTGTATCGGACACCTGATCCTCGACTGAGCCGTACAGTGCCGGCTTGGGGTGGGGTCCGGCCCGAGACGCCCTGCTGTATCGGACACCTGATCCTCGACTGAGCCGTACAGTGCCGGCTCGGGGTGGGGTCCGGCCCGAGACGCCTCGCTGTATCGGACACCTGATCCTCGACTGAGCCGTACAGTGCCGGTCTAGAGCGGACCGTGACGCCCCGCTGTATCGGACACCTGATCCTCGACTGAGCCGTACAGTGCCGGTCTGGGGTGGGTCCGGCCCGTGACGCCCCGCTGTATCGGACACCTGATCCTCGACTAAGTCGTACAGTGCCGGCCTGGGATGGCGTCCGGCCCGTGACGCCCCGCTAATGTTGTTTAACATTTTATTAATAATAGTTTTTATTGAAATGTTTTATTTACATTTAAGTTTAATTTGATGTGTAATTTTTAATTTAATCATTTTAATAAAATGTTGATTATCAATAATGCCACATCCCGTCTAATTCCAATGTAAGCCCTCTACAGTCACGGCAACCTTTGCAACCAAGTCGATAAATTTATCCTGGCAGAAAGGTAATCCGAAACTTATTGATCCGGATTTTGGTATTCATTTCGATCGTCCTGTACTTAGCTGTGCCACAGTTCTGCAAAAAAATGGAATGATGGAATCGTGGAATCATTTTTAAAAGGATCGTTGCTGCCTAATCGTGTTCTTCTAGCACCACCTAATGTCTGATGGACAACTCGTTAAAAAAACGCCAATTGGAAGCTGAAGCTTAACCAATGCAGATTGTTTCCACGAATTTTCGGTGAGATGTTATGAGCTTCGCTGGAGAACACATGGGTCATCTGAATTCCACCTTTTCTGACAAATGATGCCTTAATCTATTTACAGGGGCGAGTATATGGGTCACTGAGGGCATGTCCCCCCTCCCCCGTGAAAGGTGACTCTCCTCCAGCCGGGAAAAGCTGGAGGAGTATCCTGGCCCTCTCGCCCCTCCTGGCAGGGTCGAGTGCACCACCATCCCGCCCATCCCCTTCGAATTTTCTTCCAGAAGCGCCCCTCTTAGAAGAATACGCACTCCTTCAGTGTGCTAGAGTGCACCCTTCCAATTTTGTTTTTCAGCCAGGGGCGCCCCACCAGAGACTCCACTGTCTGTCACGCGTCTCCTGCTGTGCACACGTGACCCCACGACAATTCCTGGCGCCGCCCTGTCACACGTCTCCTGCTGTGCACACGTGACCCCACGACAATTCCTGGCGCCGCCCTGTCACGCGTCTCCTGCTGTGCACGCGTGACCCCACGACAATTCCTGGCGCCGCCCTGTCACGCGTCTCCTGCTGTGCTGCAAGTGACCTGCAAGTGACAATTCCTGGCTCCGCCCTGTCACGTGTCTCCTGCTGTGCTGCAAGTGGCGACAATTCTTGGCTCCGCCCACCTCTTGAGCACAGCATCGAAAGCTTGGGATGCAGTTTTCTCCTGTATCGGTTGTATGTTTGTATATGGTCGGGGTGCACCGGCCGTGCATCCGGCTGGTTTGGGCCGTCCAGCCGGCATTACATGGAGATCCCGTCACCAGCAGCGACGGACGGCGCTCTGTGGCGTGACATGGAGATCCCGTCACCAGCAGCGACGGACGGCGCTCTGTGGCGTGACATGGAGATCCCGTCACCAGCAGCGACGGACGGCGCTCTGTGGCGTGACATGGAGATCCCGTCACCAGCAGCGACGGACGGCGCTCTGTGGCGTGACATGGAGATCCCGTCACCAGCAGCGACGGACGGCGCTCTGTGGCGTGAGATGGAGATCCCGTCACCAGCAGCGACGGACGGCGCTCTGGCGTGAGATGGAGATACCGTCACCAGCAGCGACGGACGGCGCTCTGTGGCGTGACATGGAGATCCCGTCACCAACAGCGACGGACGGCGCTCTGTGGCGTGAGATGGAGATCCCGTCACCAGCAGCGACGGACGGCGCTCTGGCGTGAGATGGAGATCCCGTCACCAGCAGCGACGGACGGCGCTCTGTGGCGTGAGATGGAGATCCCGTCACCAGCAGCGACGGACGGCGCTCTGTGGCGTGACATGGAGATCCCGTCACCAGCAGCGACGGACGGCGCTCTGTGGCGTGAGATGGAGATCCCGTCACCAACAGCGACGGACGGCGCTCTGTGGCATTACATGGAGATCCCGTCACCAGCAGCGACGGACGGCGCTCTGTGGCGTGACATGGAGATCCCGTCACCAGCAGCGACGGACGGCGCTCTGTGGCGTGAGATGGAGATCCCGTCACCAGCAGCGACGGACGGCGCTCTGTGGCATTACATGGAGATCCCGTCACCAGCAGCGACGGACGGCGCTCTGTGGCGTGACATGGAGATCCCGTCACCAGCAGCGACGGACGGCGCTCTGTGGCGTGAGATGGAGATCCCGTCACCAACAGCGACGGACGGCGCTCTGTGGCGTGAGATGGAGATCCCGTCACCAGCAGCGACGGACGGCGCTCTGTGGCGTGAGATGGAGATACCGTCACCAGCAGCGACGGACGGCGCTCTGTGGCGTGAGATGGAGATCCCGTCACCAGCAGCGACGGACGGCGCTCTGTGGCGTGAGATGGAGATCCCGTCACCAACAGCGACGGACGGCGCTTTGTGCAGTCATCTCCGTCATATATATCCCACCATAGATGAACACTTTGCGGAATGATTGGTGTTGTTTAGGTATGATGTGCGGGCAGTCGTTCCATGCGACGATGCATGGACCCAGTGTAAAAAATTGGAGTTATAAGCTTTGCACTGACTTCATATATACCATTGTCTTTCACGGAGAAAATGGCACTTCGTATCCTCAAATTGTGTGGCGCATTTCCTGGTCACAAACAAATGCTTAGCTTAGTCCTCTGGGCATTTTCTAATTTCATATTATCCCTCATCGGCATATTTCGATGGACGTTTTTTTCCATCAATGCTGACGAATTCAAGATGTTGAATGACAACCATATTTCAATTGGTGCTGTATATTATCGGTACCGGGAAGTGTACAAACCTCCAAACAGCGGTGCCGTTGTATGCTTTTTGGAGGGTATTTGCCCCTGAATGATGATTTTACCCCCTCAATAATCTCAACTTTTATAATTGGACCCTATGTGGTATTCACCTCCCCAAGCCATTTGGTCCGCACATTGCATTCATATATTGTGCCCTCCCAATAATTATCAGAAACATACACCTATCCCTCCATCCTTGCACTGGACCCAGTATGAGAAAGAACTTCCTGTGAGTTTAGCATTACTAGGTCTGACAGTGTGGCTGCCTTTTCTCCGGCGTCGAAGCCTTACACATTTCCTTGCAATTTGTCGTATGTTAAGGGCCTCATTTGTTCTGGCTGACACGTGTTGGCTGATTCACTCCAAGTAAGCGTGGCACTTCCACCTGGAGCGTGACTTGTTATAGTTGTTATAGTTGTTAATATGCAGACCTATTCGTGCGACCGTCAAGACAAACTCAGCACGGCCGTTAAAGTCTTCAACTCTTGAAGTCGGTCTTGCGCCATGTCTGAAGAGTTTTCTTCATGTATGCACGCTCTGCGGAACGATTGGTATCCTGAAGGACGCGGCGTGCCGCCGTGACGTGGCGCCGTGACGTGGCGCTGCCGAACTAGCCAGCGATGCGTGCAAATGTCGCCCGGGATGTTGGCGGATCTGATCTGAGACTCCGGACCCGACGTCATGCACCAAATGCACACCGGTATCTGCACGAGCGCTCCTGTCACAGCCATCACTTCAGGGTCACACAGCCGTCACTGCAGTGTCACACAGCCGTCACTGCAGGGTCACACAGCCGTCACTGCAGTACCTCACAGCCGTCGCTGCAGGACCACACAACCGTCACTGCAGTGCCACACAGCCATCACTGCAGGACCACACAGCCGTCACTGCAGGATCACACAGCCTTCACTGCAGGATCACACAGCCGTCACTGCAGGGTCACACAGCCGTCACTGCAGGGTCACACAGCCGTCACTGCAGTACCTCACAGCCGTCGCTGCAGGACCACACAGCCGTCACTGCAGGATCACACAGCCGTCACTGCAGAATCACACAGCCGTCACTGCAGGGTGACGTCAATACGTCACTCTATGTATTTGCCCATATATTCTACCAATCATGTGAAGTGAAATGTACAATGTTCACAAATTAAAATATACTTGGCATGCTATTCATCAATCATGTATCAGCTCCATGTCATACCAGCTTCATCATGCATAAACAGCTTCTGTTTTGTTGAGGGGAAGCCATGGTGTCTGTTCAGCTAAGCTAACATAATTTGTCCTTATCTTTCCAATTTTTGTACTCATTTTATCCATAAACGTAGTACAATCTTTTGCTGTTTGGACACATCGCATTGCGTCGGATTTGAAACACAAATATTAGTTTCCATCATAATAGATTACTGACCCTTCCAAGCTTCATATTTTCGTTAAAAAAATCCTCGCCTTAGTATCCATGACGCGAGCCGGTTGAAAAAATTCGCATGAAGCAATCCAACGTATGTCTCTCTTTAACCCTTGACCTCACGAATGAGAACGTTTGTGCAACACAGCATTGAAGATCAGATGACTAATATTATCATTCCATCACGTGGCTGGAACATCAAAAGCCTTGTATTTCAGTAATACACGATTCACGATTTCACGATTTCAATTCTCCCGTAAACGAAAATTTCTAAATAATAAAATGGTGCAGGGGTCATCGTGAGTTCACCGATATATACATTTGCACAATTCAGATTGCTCTTCATTGAGTTCAAAACCTCAAAAGACACCCTTGTTAGGTGACATCTCAAAGATGACAGAGACTATAACTCCTTGACTGTTGCTCTGATTTTGCTAAACATGGTGGATTTAGCGCATCAGATAGCTCCACACCAATATCCTCATCAAAATATAAAATATTGTGTGTTATTTTGGCAATTTCATTCGCCGATTTATCGTGGAATGGGCCAGCTGTCATTGCAGAACCACACAACCGTCACTGCCTGGTCACACAGCCGTCACTGCAGTGCCACACGGCTGTCATTGCAGTGCCAGTACCACACGGCTGTCACTGTAGTACCACACGGCTGCCATTGCAGGTGGGTAGTCGTCACTGCAGAACCACACTGCTGCCAGTGCAGGTGGGCAGCTGTCACTGCAGCATCACACAACCGTCACTGTATGGTCACACAGTCGTCACTGCAGTACAACACGGCTGTCGCTACAGGACCACACGGCTGTTATTGCAGGACCACACGGCTGTCACTGTAGGTGGGAAGTCGTCACTGCAGGGCCGCACGGCTGTCACTGCAGGGCCGCACGGCTGTCACTGCAGTACCGCACGGCTGTCACTGCATGTGGGAAGTCGTCACTGCAGTACCACACGGCTGTCAGTGCAGGACCGCACAGCCTTCTCTACGCCACCTCACAGCCGTCGCTGCAGTGCCACAGCTGTGCTCGCGGCCGTCGCCAGGACTGGAGTTATCGGGCCCGACCAGCATGCTCCGATAAGCGGCGTCGTCGTCGTCGTTGACCAGCCCGTTGGCACGTCCGTCGCCTAGGCTGGGGTGGCGATCCATCCATCACCGACTGCCGCTCCTTCGCTCGGGTGGGGGACTCACGTACCGCATTCACAGCTCCTGCTTTGTCCACCGCGCCCTGTCTGCTGTCCCGTTCGCTGCCCTGTCCTCCTCTGCCGTCTTCCCCCCGCCTACCTACGGCGCTGTCCAAGCCCAGCCCACGGACTGTCGCGCGTCCCCTGCTGTGCTGTATCGTCAGCTGCGCTCGGAGCTGATCTCAGACCGAAGCTGGCAGCTTCCTCTCAATACGTGGCACCCTTTGTTCGTGTTTAGGGCGACGTCATTTGTCGTGGGTCATGAAGTCAATCGCTCGACGTCTCAGGCTTCGGTGAAATGCAATATGCGACTGCGTTCGGTATATTTGTTCTGTCATGTGAAGGTGAATCATCTATGCTGGAAACTGGGTATCTGCATGGTTTTCTTTCGTGCCATTTGAAGATCTGTTGAACACATGTTTGGCATCGCCCGGATTTGCCAATGTATTGTACAATTCTGCACGAATCTATTTAATGTTTACATTAGAGCATATATATATATATATATATATATATATATATATATATATATATGCGCATATTTGTATTCATATATATATATATATATATATATATATATATATATATATATATATATATATATATATATATATATATGAATATATATATTGATTGTTGAATACGTATTTAACAGCTTAAGTCGTTTAGTGCGTCCAGCGGTTTGACACTGAGTATCTTTATGAACAATGCTAAAACGCTCGAACCGCCAGGCTTTCGCCATTGTTTTACTCGAGCAGACCAAGCACAGCTAGCATGGATCGCAGGTAACACAGAGCACAGGTAGCACGAAGCCCATGTGTACGGAGTCAGAGTAGCATATAGGAGGATGTGAGATATGATTTAAGCACGTAAAATAATCTAGCTTTGAGGTTAATCTAGAAGCATGTAGGATGTGAGTCAAGTTCACTTGAATGCTTTTGTTGGGACAACTGCTATATATTATAGTATGTTTCTACTTGATGGCCTTGCTCCATTCACACAATGACATAAATTTGGGGATTTTTGGCGCAACGATCTTGGTGGTTTGAGCTTTTTTAATTGGTCCTGGGGATATTAAGTATCAGCCATCCAGCACGGTATTTCTGTCACGCAGATGATTGCATCATGGTTCGGGAATTGCTTGAGATGCAAAAGCCTTTGGTGCCTTGAAGCAATCAGATATCGATGACGGCGTAGTTATTTGATCGACGTGATCTTGGTGTTGACATATGTGGTGTATAATGGGCATCACTGTCAGACCCAGGGTGATGTCACCATCAGTTGCTCGGCCTACAAACACTCAACATACAACAGACCATCCACCTTTGTCAACACCAACCGACAGCAAACAATATTATACTCCAACAAACAAAATCCGCTTACTATCTCCCCATTCTACCCATCATGTGAAGAGCACGGAGTAAAAGAAACGAAAGAAAACAAAAGACAAAAGCGAAGAAACCCAAAACGAAGAAATATATAAATAAAATAGCAAAAATAAACAATAGGCAAAAAGTTCCAATTGCAATGCATAAGTGTTTATGAAATATCAACTGGGATTGCGATGACCCGAAACCGACTCTACACCCCCTACCACACTCCGGCTCCGTCCGAACCACAACTTGCATTCAACTCATCGCGATCTGTTCACCACTACCAGGTGAACTTTATGCCTTCATCACCTCTTCTGCACCTCTCCAAGTCTCCACGAACAAATATCTGATGCAGCCGCTATCACCGTGCTGATGGCAGGCTGGTCAAACTCACCCAACAACAACGGTGGCTCGACTATGTTTCAATGCACGACTTGTGAAAAGGATCAGTGTATGTGCTGAGCTGTCCGACACCTCGTCTCCACCATCGGGTTTGAAAAGCGGCGTCTCCAGCCGACCCGCGGTGGAGGCTTGCAGAACGTTCGCAAGCATAACAACCACGCAACTTGCCCCGTCATGTGAGACGACACACCATAAGCAACGCAATACTAGTTCTTCCTTGCTTCGTGATTTGACCTGATGACACGACCTCAACTGACACAACCCAACCAGAGCTGACCCTGCCTAACTTGGCTTGACCTAACCCAGCCTGATCCGATCTGGCCTGACTGGTCCCAGCCTGACCTGGTCCCCCTAATGTGACGTGTCCTGATCCGATCTGATCTGGTCAGTGCTGGTCTGACTTGACCTGATATGACCTGACCCGATCCGATCCAGTTCGATCCGAGCTAACACGACTTTGCCCACCTTGACTCGATCAGACCTGACCTAATCAACGTAGAGGGCCCCAAGCGCCCAGAGAGGACCCAAACCAATAGAAAAGTTATCTGGGCCCAGAGTTGCACACAGGATTTCCATAAGGGGCGCGAGCATTCTCAAGTGATCCGACCACTTGGTCTGGCTTCACCCGACTCAACCCCAGCTAACCCACCCGACCCGACCGCAAACGATTCTACTCCACCTCGAACTCGACCTAGCATCGTCTGACCAGACGCGGTTGTGCTGGCGGCAGATCCTGGAGAACAACGACGAGCGGAAGGGGCGGGGAATTCACGTGCAGGTGCTGCACCAGGCTACCGGCGCCGTGCTGGCGCAGCGTCTGTTCGACACCTACTCGCCGCACGAGGACGAGGCCATGACGCTCTTCATCAGCATGGTCTCCGACGGCCGCGTGCTCATCTTCGTCATCAAGGTGAGTGGTGTCCGTCTGTGATCGGGAGGTAGGCATCGGTGACTCGCCAGCTCCCAGCGTGAGACAGGGAAGGTCACGGAGCCTGCAGCTGGCCACCTCAAATAGGCAGATGGAAGGGACAAAATATCACCCGATATTTTATATGTGGATTAAAATAATTGTGTGGGATTATATGATGCGCCGAATCAGGTTGTGCTATTTTTTATAGAAGGATCAGGCCAGCGGTCGAGGAATTATTATAGTGAAATATCAGGAAGGCACAAACAAGGGGCGGCGCCGTGGTTGGGTGCGCAGTGCTCACTGCTTACTCTCGCTGACCGTGCTGCCTGTGAAGCGAGGACATTTCTGGGGCTGTCGGAAGCAGACAAGGTGAAAGTAAAACTGTTTTATGAGTCGGACCAGATTGGCCGGGCGTGTTTTGGCAATACCGACTGTGCCACGGTGCGACAGGCTGATGGAGCCAAAAGGAGAGTTCAGAAAAGGCTCATACTGGGAAACTTGTGGGATATATATCATCTATACAAGCAGAACCCTGAAAACCTGTGCATCTGTTCCTTAGCCTGCGCTACCCTTCGTCCGAATCATTGCGTCTTGGCAGGCAACAGTGGGATGCACTCGTTTGCATGCGCACTTATCATCAAAACCCAAAGCTGCTCATATCCGCTCTCGGCCTTCTCGGTATCAAATACCGCGACCTCATCGATCACGCTACGTGGCACGGAAAACTGACTGCATGATGTACAACTATGAGGACCGCCCTCGTGAAGACGGAGTGATGCACTTTCTGATGATTATCCTAGCGGACAAATCAGAGACAAAATGTTGTGTTTTTGCACAACAAAAAACAGCGTGGCATTCAGAAAAGCCAAGGCATTGGCTTGGCACTCCATTCGAGCGACGAAGCGTTTATGATGAAACATATATAGGCCAGCTGTGTCGAACTATACTGACGTCCGTATTATGGGTTCGTGGGCTTTATGGTGATTTATGGGCAATTAACGTCAATTACATTGCCGGCACTCAATATTGGAGGACACATAGCTGATTCAGGCGAAGTAGCGAGTCGTATTGCTGAAGTCATCCCACGGCGTAATTAATACCGCACTGTGGCACTCGTCCTTCAGCTAAACTAGAAGGGACGAGGTGTCCATCTGCTGTCTCAGAATTGGTCACACCCTAGCAACACACAGGCATGCATTGTGCGGGGTCGAAAGGCCGAAATGTTCAAGGTATAACTCCGGGCTGACTGTGCTCCATGTGTTGGTAGCGTGTCCAACATATACAAAACGCACGCGGCATTTTGGATATGATGCGAATTCTCTGAAGTTGGTGGACTTAAATTAATTCCGATTTATACACAATAGAGCAGTTTTGGGCTTCCTTATGCAGACAGGATTTGAATGAATTTATGCACCTGCCTAGCTGAAAATTGCTACCCCTAGATCTTCTATTAAGCGACTTAATGCCCAAATAATTACCGATGTTTATATTCGCATGTGACAATATGATGTGTGCCTAAGCAAGCTTGTTATGGGTGCAATATAACCCACTAGGATTGACGCACCCCGAAACCCCAATACTCAACATCATCACCTCCCGTGACACCTAGCCCATCGGCATTGACAAATTTGACGGCGGAAATGAAAGTTGGCATGATCTCGCTGACGAAACAAGACGATTTGTTAAATTGTTCCTACCAATATCCTATATGGCTGTCCGCTCTTCTTGATTTTTTCTTTGATGTTGCGTTTTCCAGGTGAGACGGATTTCGTGTAATCTTTCTACCATTTGAAAGCTACATGAGGTGGAACAATGAAACACCGACATATGATAGGAAAACATTTTTCTGAGAAAAAGCATTCACACCTTTTTAATGTACATTTTATACTTTCCCTTAACCATCACGAATTTCGAGGTCACTAATTACCGATCGGTCACCTATGGGTTTATTTGCTCGTAGCGATGCAATTGTACTTCGGATTGAGGTACATCATGGAATCGAACAATCGAAAAAAAGGTAGCTTAAATCCAAGGATTTTTGTTTGGTGAGGGAGGGGAGGCGGTGCTAGACCTATGTATCCTGTTCAAACTTCCCGCGTCCCTGGTTTGTGCCCCTCCCCCAGTTTCGAATCCGTGGTTACACCCATGCATATACGTAAGCAAATGTACGTAAGCCCAGATGTACGTATGACAATTGTACGTAGACGCAGATATACGTATGGCTAATGTACGTAAGCGCAAAAGTAGGTATGCGCAAATATATGTAAACGCAAATGTACGTATTATATACGGATATATAGACATCCATCCATCCGTATACAGCAAATATACGGATGGATGGATGGATGGATGGATGGATGGATGGATGGATGGACGGATGGATGGATGGAATGGATGGATGGATGGATGGATGGATGGATGTATGGATGGATGTATGGATGGATGGATGGATGGATGTATGGATGGATGGATGGATGGATGGATGGATGGATGGATGGATGGATGGATGGATGGATGGATGGATGGATGGACGGACGGACGGACGGACGGACGGACGGACGGACGGACGGACGGACGGACGGACGGACGGACGGACGGACGGACGGACGGACGGACGGACGGACGGACGGACGGACGGACGGACGGACGGACGGACGGACGGACGGACGGACGGACGGACGGACGGACGGACGGGCGGACGGATGGACGGACGGGTGGACGGACGGACGGACGGACGGACGGACGGACGGACGGACGGACGGACGGACGGACGGACGGACGGACGGACGGACGGACGGACGGACGGACGGACGGACGGATTGATGGATGTAACGGCGCAGGGCCCAGGCTGCCGTGGCGTCCGACCACCACGGCATGGACGATGACACGACGGCAGCGTGTTGGCACATGATCGTGGTCGATGAGGTCACCTGCAGTCTCGCGGCTGCACCACGACGGCGGTGACGCAGTCGCGTTGACTGGGCCGACGTACCGCCTAGGTGGTTTTCTCTGGTGTACCCACCGCGGTCGTGACGTCATGGGCCGAGTGTTGTGCGTCTGGTGTGCGAGACTGGGTGCGGACGTTGCGGGACTGTGGCCACCGGTCTAACAGGAAGTGGCACGACTTTGATGTCGCGTGAGACGCTGCCCGGAAGATGCCCGTCATAACGCTGCAGGTATATCGTCTGCAGTAACGTGACGTGGCGTGACGCACAGTGACATAGCGCGACTTTCCACCACACCAAGTGACTTCCTCAACGACACCGCGGCGTGGGGTGGAATTGCCAGTGACGTCCCTTGTTGTGCCGTGTCCCGTGTGCCGAGCGACGTGCCGTGTTGTACTGTGCCGTGTTGTACCGTGCCGTGTTGTACCGTGAGGTGCCATATGCCGTGCGCCGTGCCGTGTTGTACCGTGCCGTGTTGTACTGTGCGGTGCCATATGCCGTGTGCCGTGTCCCGTGTTGTACCGTGCGTTGCTATGTGCCGTGTGCCGTGTTGCACCGTGCGGTGCCATATGCCGTGTGCCGGGCGACATCCCGTGTTGTACCGTGCGGTGCCATCTGCCGTGTGTCGTGTCCCGTGTTGTACCGTGCGGTGCCATATGCCGTGTGCCGTGTCCCGTGTTGTACCGTGCGTTGTCATGTGCCGTGTGCCGTGTTCCGTGTTGTACCGTGCGGTGCCATATGCCGTGTGCCGTGTCCCGTGTTGTACCGTGCGTTGCTATGTGCCGTGTGCCGTGTTGTACCGTGCGGTGCCATATGCCGTGTGCCGGGCGACATCCCGTGTTGTACCGTGCGGTGCCATCTGCCGTGTGTCGTGTCCCGTGTTGTACCGTGCGTTGCCATGTGCCGTGTGCCGTGTCCCGTGTTGTACCGTGCGGTGCCATATGCCGTGTGCCGTGTCCCGTGTTGTACCGTGCGTTGCTATGTGCCGTGCGCCGTGTTGTACCGTGCGTTGTCATGTGCCGTGTGCCGTGTCCCGTGTTGTACCGTGCGGTGCCATATGCCGTGTGCCGTGTCCCGTGTTGTACCGTGCGTTGCTATGTGCCGTGTGCCGTGTTGTACCGTGCGTTGCTATGTGCTATGTGCCGTGTTGTACCGTGCGGTGCCATATGCCGTGTGCCGGGTGACATCCCGTGTTGTACTGTGCCATGTTGTACCGTGCCGTGTTGTACCGTGCGGTGCCATATGCCGTGTGCCGGGTGACATCCCGTGTTGTACTGTGCCATGTTGTACCGTGCCGTGTTGTACCGTGCGGTGCCATGTGCCGTGTGCCGGCAGGACGAGGGCACCTTCCAACTGAAGGCGGCGGCGCGGCAGCTCCTGACGCGGCTGGGCTCGCAGAAAGCGTCCCAGCTGGGCTGGCGCGACATGTGGGCCATGGTGGTCATCAAGGGCGGCCAGCTGCTGGGCGAAAACCACACCAACAGCCCCGGCTTCAACACGTGGGGAGCGCCCGTCCTGCTGAGGGTCGAGGTGCCGCTGATCTCGACCGAGGGTGAGAGCGGTGACGCTGATGATCGGGGATGAGAAGGATACAGACTATCTTGACCGAGGGTGAGGGGGGTCACGCTGATGATCGGGGATGAGAAGGATACAGGTTATGTCGACCGAGGGTGAGAGAGAAGCCGCTGATATTCGTGCGATGTGGTTGCCGCTGATGTTGGCAGAGAGTGGGGTGACGTTGATGTAGAACGAAGGGTGAGATGGATGACGCTGATATCAGGGTAAGAAGGGTGCAGCTCATGTTGGTAGAGGGTGACGAGTGTTGATGGTAGCGCACGGTACTACACGGCATCTCAAGCACTTAATCTTGTCATTTTAAGCACGATCCAACACGGGACGTCACTGGAAACACGACACGGTACACCACGGGACGTCGCTCGGTACACGACACGGTACACCACGGGACGTCGCTCGGTACACGACACGGTACACCAAGGGACGTCGCTCGGTACACGACACGGTACACCAAGGGACGTCGCTCGGTACACAACACGGTACACCACGGGACGTCGCTCGGTACACGACACGGTACAACACGGGACGTCGCTCTGTACAACACGGGACTTCGCTCCGTACACGACGCGGTACACCACGGAATGTCGCTTGGTACATCACGGGACGTTGCTCGGTACACGACACGGTACAACACGGGACGTTGCTTGGTACACGACACGATACAACACGGGACGTCGCTCGGTACACGACACGGCACAACACGTGGTGTCGACCGTGGACAAAAAATGGTGAGAATTGGTAAACCGCCGAAAAAGTAAGTGTTGCAAAGGAGCTGACAAAGGGAAGTCCCTTGTCTGGGATTGAAGTACCGTCAGAGGTGCTCACAAATATAGGTAGAGTGGCATTTAAGTGCTGTCAGGGGTGCTCACAAAGGTATACTTGGGTACTTGGGTGAAGTGCTGTCGAATGTGCTGACAAAGGAGTGGTTGGATTACTGTCAGAGGTGTTGACAAGGGGAGAGTGGGGTTGAAGTGATATCAGAGGTGCTGACAAAGATAGAGTTGGGTTCAATTACTGGCAGAGTAGAGTGGAGTTGAAGTGCTGTTGGAAATGCACACAATGGGAGAGTGGGGTTGAAGTGCTGTAAAAGATACTTACAAGGGGTGGAGTGCCGTCAGAGGTGCTCATAAGGGTGTGGGAGGGTCCGCAATGTAAGTTTTTTTTTGTGGATTATCTGATCGCAACTGCTACCACACCCCGGCCTGACCATGCAGCTTCCACTGATCTTGTGGCTTCACTGGCCGTCTGTACCCAGCCGACCCTGAGGTCCAACTGACCCTGAGGTCCAACTGACCTTGTGTCCCAACTGACCCTGAGGTCCAACTGACCTTGTGTCCCGACTGACCCGGTGACCCCTACTGATTGACTGACCCGGTGACCCCGACTGATCCGGTGACCCCTACTGATTGAGTGACCCAGTGACCGCGACCGACCACATGACCCAGACTGAGTGGACGCGGTGGCCGGCAGACACGGAGTGTGCGTGGCCGGACTCTGAGGAGACGACGCGCCGTCACCAGTTCTGCGCCACCACCGAGGGCTACGGCAGCGTGTGCTCGTGCTCCGAGCCGGCCCCGCTCCAGTTCGACGTGGAGCCGATCGAGGGTAGTCGGCTGACCGGTGTGCCGGTGCTGGTGATCTGCAGCAACCGGCCGCACTACCTCTACAGGTGCGTCACCAACGGCACCACCGCCCAGACACGCCACCAGACACGCCGCCCAGGCCCAGCCACTGCACACCAAGCACCGCCGAAACTCTGCCCAAGGCGATAAGGGCCAACCCAGACTTAGAGGGGCCAATATCCCCGACAGAGCTGTACTCAAAAGTAATTGGTGAAAGGAAAATTTTGGGGAGAAGTTGTTATTTCAGATATGCTTACTAAAAAAGGATCGAGCTTAAATAACATTCCGAATCCTCAATATCTAGTTCAAGAGAAAACATTCATGAACTATGGAAAGAAGCATCAGCATAATTCGATATATATATTTGTGCATTTACTGATGCCTGTCACAAGCCGATTTACGGGCGCCCAGCTGAAAAACGTATCGGCTCCATTCTCTGATTATGATTATAATTAGTCTTAGGAATTCGATCGGATGTGTTAAAATGACGTGCGTACATAGGATATATGCCTTAACCCTCGCACGGCTGGGGGTAGATACCTACCCCCCTAAGGTTTTCCCGCGATAGCGGGGAAATGGCGCGCGGCAGCACGCTGAAATTTGGTATACCACACCAATAGCTATTTTTACATGCTCTTTAAAAAATCTGGTCGGGTCGTCAAAGGTCACCGAATTCTCGCGGGTCAAGTGAGGTCACCTCCAAAAATATTTAAACAGTCGCCACGCCTTCAATAATAAAGATATTACAATGACACATTCAGGGTTTACTTATCTTGACAGAGCGCCAAAATGTACAATTTCAGAATTTTCTAATTTTGGTTTTTTGATGACGTCATTTTTGCACTTTGTAGTTTTATCTAAACTAACATCAACATTGCAGACAAACTACGGACTTTTGTATAATGCTAAGTTTACTTAGAACGTCATGTTTTTGGTTCGTATACCTATTTCAAAAAGAAAAATTCAAAAGTAAAAAAAAGTAAAAAAATCCTAAATTTTGAAAATCCAAAATTCTGAAAATTGTAATATTGAGTTTTGGGTTTTTTTTAGAACGTCATCAAAAAACATAACATAAAAAATTCTGAACTTACTTTTGTCGCTCCGTCAAGATAAGTAAACCCTGAAAGTTTCATTGTAATATCTTTATTATTGAAGGCTAAACTGCTTAAATATTTTTTTAGGGTGCCTCACTTGACCCGCGATAACTCGGTGACCTACGATGATCCGACCCAATTTTTTTAGAAGATGTAAAAATAGATAATTGTAAGGTATGCCAAATTTCAGCGCCCTGCCGCGCGCCCGTTTTCCCACCGTCGCAGGAAAACTTCGGTGGGGTAGGTATCTACCCACCTCAGTTGTGAGAGGGTTAAGTTCAAATCCTAGCGTAAAAACTACCGAAGTACTTTCGACTGGAATTTGTTCGAGCTATCCGATGCAATTTTCAGATTCGTTCTATCTTGCTTGGTTCATGAGATACCTGAGGGGTATGTATCTACCCCCCAGCCTGGCGAAGGTGGCTCAGACCACCAGCCGTGCGAGGGTTAAGTCGGATTAGGGGTGGCCATAGAAACGGGTCGCTTAGTGCAGCGAAATAGCCCTGTCAGAGCCTGTGGCTTTGATGTGGTGCGGCGACTCTTTGGACGCTTCTTTGGCCTATGTGCTTGTTAGGGAGAAAACAATAAGGTACGTCTTTCTGTCGCATTTGCGAATCACCCGTGCTGTATACGGGTTGACTTTCCACCAAACCAACAGTACACTGTGACGTTGAATTGAAAATATTGACTTCAGAATCCCAGCTTCCAAGTCCACGTCACAGATTCAAGTTCCTAGTTCCCAGTGTTGCCAACGTTAAGCTCGATCTTGCTTAGCATGGTGCAGTTAGGTACATGAAAGGCAGAAGTCATGCAGCGTGCCAGGAGATGGTAAATATTATCCTTACGAGAGTGATGTTAAGCACGAAAACAATTCATTCATATTTCACTTCACGAAAACAACCCCTCCATAACTTGTAGGTAAAGCACCACCGATTCCTGATAAAGAAGTTGGTCTAGCAGAATAACCTCCTGCCGGATTTCAATCGCTTCCTTGTGCTGCCTTTCCGGCGCTATTAGCCGATCCGATTGTGCAGTGGAGCGGGCCTGCGACGGCTTGTGACCTTTTCAGACCTCTGAGCGAGACGTTTCCCTGCATCTCTTTGTCGCTGGCCAGTGTGAAACCGGCCTGCCGTATAAGCCCGTTAAGCATTTGCCCGCTCGACAGCAACGACTTTATAATCCCCTGAAGATTTTGCGCGCTACACACCCGTGCTAGGACGAGCATATCCCACACAAACGGCAGAGGCCGCTCCGGCGCCGGCGTCGGCTGCTATTGTCGCCGCTCGCCCGGCGAAGATACACGGCCAGCTCAGCACACCGGTTGTCACCATTAATCTCACTAGCTTTTTCATTTACCCGACCTCACAGCGGAGGCGGACACATTATGCTGATGGGAGCGGCGGCTGGCGACAGGTTATGTCCCGACACTGATGTCTTCTTGATGGCCGTCCCTGCCCCGACACCGCCACCGTGGTCCTGTCCTGACGTCCGGACACGATGTCACCGTGGTCCTGTCCTGACGTTCGGACACGTTGGCAGCGTCCATGTCCGGACGGCCGGACACGGTGCCAATGTGGTCCTGTCCTGACGTCCAGACACGATGTAAATGTGGTCCTGTCCTGACGTCCGGGCACAGTGTCACTGTGGCCTTGTCCTGACGTCCGGACACGGTGTTACTGTGGTCCTGTCCTGACGTCCGGACACTGTGTCACTGTGGTCATATCCTTCCGTCCGGACACGGTGTCACTGTGGTCATGTCCTGACGTCCGGATACGGTGTCACTGTGGTCCTGTCTGGACGTCCGGTCACGGTGTCACTGTGGCCCTGTCCGGACGTTCGGACGCGTTGGCAGTGTGTTCATGTCCGGACGACTGGACACTGTGGCAGTGTTCATATCCGGATATCCGGACACAGTGTCGATATGTCTCTGTGCTGACGTTCGGGGACGGTGCCAATTTGTCCCCACTCGGCCATTATGGGGCCGCTGTCTTGGGTGACACTTTGACATTGCCGTGTCCCTAACAGCCATGCTCGTGTTGGCGTGCCACTGCTCTTTTTTTCTCTATCGTGCCTCGATCGTCCCGGACGGCTCAGGCAAGGCCGGCGCGCGACCCGAGCCGTCACGCCGTGTCTGTACTGGTCCGACCTGGCCCTCTCCCACGCCACCGTGCCCGTCAGAAGCTCGGAATACTCTGGTCCACCCCTGGCCGTGCTGGTCAGAAGCTCTGAATACTCTGGTCCACCCCTGGCCGTACCCGTCAGAAGCTCCGAATACTCTGGTCCACCCCTGACCGTGCTGGTCAGAAGGACGGAATACTCTGGTCCACCCCTGACCGTGCTGATCAGAAGCTAGGATTACTCTGGTCCACCCCTGGCCGTGCTGGTCAGAAGGACGGAATACTCTGGTCCACCCCTGGCCGTACCCGTCAGAAGCTCCGAATACTCTGGTCCACCCCTGGCCGTGCTGGTCAGAAGCTCGGAATACTCTGGTCCGCCCCTGGCCGTGCCCGTCAGAAGGACGGAATACTCTTGGTTGGTTGTTTGGGCTTTCGGGCGCATCGACTGCGTTGGTCATACAGAGTCAAGGACGGAATACCCTGGTCCGCCCTTGACGGTACCAGTGAGAAGCTCAGAATATTGTGCCCAGCCTCTGGATCCGCCCCTGGGTTCGCCTCTGACCGTGCTCGTCGACCAGGATGCTGCGCTCCCTGCTGTCCGCCCAGGGAGTCGACGCCAGCATGGTCACCATCTTCATCGACGGCTACTTCGACGAGCCGCTGAAGGTGGCCCGTCTGTTCGGACTGCGCGGCATCCAGCACACGCCCATCGGAGCCAAGATCGGCCGCATTAGTCAGCACTACAAGGTGGGCGGCGGCGCCCCCCGGCCCTGCTCGGACCAGTGGTGACGGGCGCTGGTGTTGTCGTGTGGTACAGCTGGGTCGGCACAGTGACTGAGCATGCCACAGCTGGTCTGTGTGCGTGAAAGCCCGTCTAACTTTCGATCCACGAAGGCTATAAGATTCGGAACATCATTAGGCCGTGGAGCCCATGGAGAACCAGAAGCGTACCTTAGGTTTATTCTCACCGCCATTAAAATCGCTGGAAATCGCATTTCATCCGCATACTTGAACTTGAAACTTGAAAACTTGATCTCCGGACTTCAAACCCCGGGAATAGAAAACCAATCAGAGCTTGTTTTCTTTTGGTATTACTTTGGAAAAATTAACATCAATTAATGTAACTATGTTGATCATAGCAACAACAAACAAAATGGTAAAGACGGTGTAGGTCAGGTCAGGTCAGAATTAAGCTTAAGATTCAACTTCCGAACTATGCATGTTAGAGACACAGGGAAATGTTACTGGCAAGGTAATATAACATAGACTTCATATCGAATCTTATTTCTTCATTTTCGGTCATACTGATATTGTTAAAGGTCATAGTAGGTCAACCCAGATATAAGGTCTTTTTCTTGGGAGTGGCCTGGAGAATATGAATGAATGAAAGAAGATAAGTATATATATATATATATATATATATATATATATATATATATATATATATATATCAAATGTGACTTTACGAGGAAAAGCAACATTCTGTATCAGATGGCATGATGTAGAGGATCCATAATGCTTAACCTGACTTTGCGTCTTTGACCTTTGACACGTACTTGAACACAGAATCATTTTAACATGCTCTTTATCACTTTGTGACGGAAAAGTTATCCTAAGAGTCAATTTTCCCCGCCCAATACGGAAAATAAATGCGAAACTTGGCATGACTTCAGATCACTGACCTTGATTTTATGTAAAATGTCTAGGCATTTTGTTGTTCGCCTTCGTGAATGGACAGCATGGTCTGAGTTTCGTGAATATATGCTGCAAATACTCCGAATGACAGCACCATCGATATTTTGGAGCATGACTCATTTTGATACGTCCCAGATCAATGATCCGGGATGGGCCAGTCGAAGTCATCCCAGGAATTTCAGGTCCAGATCATTAAGACCTTGTCATAAAATATGCACGATATTTATGAAACATATGTAATATAAACTACTAAAAATGTTGTGTTTCTGCATCTGCTGGTTCCACTGCATCCCGGACACATCGGAGGGGATGCTCCCGAAAGCCTTCTCGGCCCGACGAGGGAATGGCCGGTCGATTCCTCATGTGTAGGCTGGGTGTGGGCTGTGGTGACCTGAGCCGCATGTGTAGGCTGGGTGTGGGCTGTGGTGACCTGAGCCGCATGTGTAGGCTGGGTGTGGGCTGTGGTGACTTGAGCCGCATGTGTAGGCTGGGTGTGGGCTGTGGTGACCTGAGCCGCATGTGTAGGCTGGGTGTGGGCTGTGGTGACCTGAGCAACATGTGTAGGCTGGGTGTGGGCTGTGGTGACCTGAGCCGCATGTGTGGGCTGGGTGTGGGCTGTGGTGACCTGAGCCGCATGTGTGGGCTGGGTGTGGGCTGTGGTGACCTGAGCCACATGTGTAGGCTGGGTGTGGGCTGTGGTGACCTGAGCCACATGTGTAGGCTGGGTGTGGGCTGTGGTGACCTGAGCCACATGTGTAGGCTGGGTGTGGGCTGTGGTGACCTGAGCCGCATGTGTAGGCTGGGTGTGGGCTGCGGCGACCTGGGCCACATATGTAGGCTGGGCGTGGGCTGTGGTGACCTGAGCCACATGTGTAGGCTGGGTGTGGGCTGTGGTGACCTGAGCCACATGTGTAGGCTGGGTGTGGGCTGTGGTGACCTGAGCCGCATGTGTGGGCTGGGTGTGGGCTGTGGTGACCTGAGCCACATGTGTAGGCTGGGTGTGGGCTGTGGTGACCTGAGCCGCATGTGTAGGCTGGGTGTGGGCTGTGGTGACCTGAGCCACATGTGTAGGCTGGGTGTGGGCTGTGGTGACCTGAGCCGCATGTGTAGGCTGGGTGTGGGCTGTGGTGACCTGAGCCACATGTGTAGGCTGGGTGTGGGCTGTGGTGACCTGAGCCGCATGTGTGGGCTGGGTGTGGGCTGTGGTGACCTGAGCCGCATGTGTAGGCTGGGTGTGGGCTGTGGTGACCTGAGCCGCATGTGTGGGCTGGGTGTGGGCTGTGGTGACCTGAGCCACATGTGTAGGCTGGGTGTGGGCTGTGGTGACCTGAGCCGCATGTGTAGGCTGGGTATGGGCTGTGGTGACCTGAGCCGCATATGTAGGCTGGGTGTGGGCTGTGGTGACCTGGGCCGCATGTGTAGGCTGGGTGTGGGCTGTGGTGACCTGAGCCACATGTGTAGGCTGGGTGTGGGCTGTGGTGACCTGAGCCGCATGTGTAGGCTGGGTGTGGGCTGTGGTGACCTGGGCCGCATGTGTAGGCTGGGTGTGGGCTGTGGTGACCTGAGCCGCATGTGTAGGCTGGGTGTGGGCTGTGGTGACCTGAGCCGCATGTGTAGGCTGGGTGTGTTTATTCCTCTTCCTTCCTCGTTTCTAGCTAACCTGTTTGCAAGTATCATGTTTATCCTCACCATAACGGATCTGGGATCGTGACAATCCCGATAATCGAATCATCCCGTAGCGTAATTTCAGGTGAAAGGGTTACCTATGATGTGCCATGCTATACAATGCCTGTTTATAGCGTAGGTGTTTTTATCATCGTTGATATCGGTGTCCACAAATTAGGTGCCTCTCAAAACACGCAAAACGGGAACAATCGTATGCACGCAATTGTCTCAAAACTGGGTTTGCCGTACTTATAAAAAGTGTAATAACATTATTTACATGACGATTTCGGCATCCTTCTGTACTCGTTTCGACCATGTCACACCAAACAAGAAGTAATTATTTTAACACTGCCTAGGCCGCATGTGCAGGCTAGGTGTGGGCTGTAGTGACCTGACCGATAGTTGATCGGAGGTTGTACATCCGGCCAAAGTGGAATTACGTGAGTGCGTGTGCGCGTGGCTGTATCTAGCCATTCTCTGAGACTGGCAGACTGATGTTTCGCGTGGATCTTGTGGCGTCCGCTGGAGCTGTGAGACTGCTGTGCAGATTCCACGTGGACTCGACTGTGTCTGTTGGAGTTGTTTGTGGACTGGACGGTATCTGTCGGGGGATTCCTTGCGTGCTGGGCGATGTTGGAGGCTGTTTGTGGGTCTGTAATATTCAGTGTGCATACCACACAGGCGCGGTTCGAAGTGCTTGCGCCACGTGCTTACTCCACCTGTCTGCAATGCTAAGCAGATATATTTGTAATGCGTTGTGTGCTATTCAATACACCATATACAGTACTGCATTGACACATTGCTATTGCTGCTTTACGTTAGTTTTATGGGACTCCCGTGTGATGGATTCCGGCTGAGTAAGGCAGCAATTGCTCAAGACGTCGATTTCTGACCGAATTTAATCCATCTGTAAGGGAAAATGCCGGTTCCTGGGTCTAACTCGATCTAAGGTTAATGTATGGGTACCGATGGAACAAATTCACAAAGTCCCAATAGCTGAGCAGGCCGCACGAGGTCGTACCAGGCCTGTTCGTTATGTCCTGACTCGACTGACGAACTGTTGCAGACCGCTCTCACGGCTACGTTTAACATGTACCCGTCGGCACGCTACGCCATCTTAATCGAGGAGGACCTGGACGTTTCGCCGGACTTCTTCAGCTACTTCAATCAGACGCTACACCTGCTGGACGACGACCCCACGCTGTTCTGCATCTCCGCATGGAACGACCATGGCTACGAGCACACAGTGGAGGTGAAAACTCTATCTCTCCTGAGCCCTCTTCTAGTGTGTTATATTTAATGATGTTGATGAGAATTGATGATAGTTTAATGAGAATGAGAGGAACAGATGGAGCGCTCGTGTTGTTGGCAACGCTAGCCGTGCTGGGATAATTTTGGGAGCAACATCAGTGATGTGTGGAGGCGAGTTGCAGGTCGCACGTCAATCCCAGCAATAGTACATATTTGCATCCTCCGTAATAGCACTGCATTGCAATAGTTTATGGCTTCGTTTTTCTAACAATTAACTACGCAACGTGTGCTGTTGTGGCTCTCCTGCTAGCGCTGTAAACGATGTCGTGTGGTGATGTGGTTGTGTGCAGTAAAGGAGTACGGTGTGAGTGAGCGACGCTCATTACGCGGCTTCATCTCCGGAGCACGTGAGCTTCGATATTCAGACGGCACTCGGGTCACACCGGTCGCCGGAGGCCGCTAGTTGGCTTTCTGGTCGAGGCGCGCTCATAAGTGGCCGTTGTCGGACGGACAATGGGCGCGCTGGACCGTCGACGGCTCGCTGGCGGCTCGCTGGCGGCTCGCTGGCGGCTCGGACGTTGTCGGACGGACAATGGGCGTGCTGAGCCATCGACGGCTCGCTGGCGGCTCGCTGGCGGCTCGCTGGCGGCTCGGACGTTGTCGGGCGGACAATGGGCGTGCTGGGCCGTCGGCGGCTCGCTGGCGGCTCGCTGGCGGCTCGGACGTTGTCGGGCGGACAATGGGCGTGCTGGGCCGTCGACGGCTCGCTGGCGGCTCGCTGGCGGCTCGCTGGCGGCTCGCTGGCGGCTCGCTGGCGGCTCGGCCGTTGTCGGGCGGACAATGGGCGTGCTGGACCGTCGGCGGCTCGCTGGCGGCCGCCGACCTGCCGAGGAAAAGCCAGCCGTCTGACCGCCTGCCGGCCGAACATCGAGCCCTGCGGGGTCTCAGTGGCTTCGGCCAGATCAATGTGGTGATGCATTGTCGCCCGCTGCCCTCATGGCAGTTAGCTTGCCGTCCGTGGAGACCGTGGCCCGCCGCCACCACCGCCACCACCACCACCGTCACCGTCACCGTCACCGTCACCGTCACCGCCACCGTCACCGCCACCGCCACCGCCACCGCCACCGCCACCGCCACCGCCACCGCCACCGCCACCGCCACCGTCACCGTCACTGCTGCCACCGCCGCTACTGCCACCACCGCCACCGCCACCGCCGCCAGCTGGGCGACAGTTTTAATTTCCGTTCACGTGGCGTTGGCTCGTGCGCGTTTGCAGAGGTGGAGTGGGCAAGTCGCGTTAGTGGCGGGGTGGGGACGAGGATTGGCCGTAGGCCACACCGCAGTGGGTCGAGAGGGATGAGTAGTATCCGAGAGTGTGGCCGGCGTCACTTGGCGCAACATGCCGCCGTACGATTACCCCAGTGGGACTATGCATATATATATATATATATCTTCCAATGATATATTGGAGAATAATTATGAGCATTGTGCATCTGGTGATGGGTCATTCACCATGGTATAACCCCGGAAAAAATGAGGGTGTACAACAAATCAAAACTAGACATTTTAACGTATACAGCGCGGGGGTTGCCCCAGCACCGGGGACTTGTGTCAGGGCGGATTCAGGAGTTGTCATGATGGGGGAAATTGTCTGAAGGTGCGCCATTTCTTCAGAAGGGTACCACTGCGGACGTACTTGGAGGCAGAGGCGAATACGGGAGTGGCACTGAAGGCGTATGCCGCATGGAAATTGGCGGCCATTCGGCCGGGAAATGGCTCCACTCCGAAAAAGCTAGAGTGCTTCACCCAACGAATTTTTCAGTCAGAGGAGTCCTTCTCAGAGTAAAAGGCGTCCTATCGGTGTGCTCGAGTGCATCCCCTCGAGTTATTCAGCCAGAGGCGCTCCTTGGAAGGAAAAGCACCCCCATTCATTGTGTTTCAGTAAACACCATCGAATTTTTCAGCCAGAGGTACACCTTGGAATGCAGAGGTGCCCCTCCAAGAAGACCCTAATGTACCCCACTCCTCAATTTTTCAGCTGGAGGTTCTCTTCCAGGGGCCAACTTCCCCTCATGACAATTTTTTTTAACCCGCTCCTACCTGGATAAATATTCTGTTTGCTTCCGAAGGTACCCTTTGACAGAAAGATTCGAGAGAAGTCCATTCGAGCATGCGGAAGAGGCGCCTTTTTCTCTGGGAGGTGCTGTTCTGGATAAAAAAAAATATTGGGGGTTCACTGAAGCCTTCCCGGATAGGCGTCTTTTCTCGGCCGGAAGAGTGACCACCTTCCATGGGTACATGCCCCCAGCCCCCCCTGTATCTGCCCCTGACTCCCGCAGCTGCAAGCCAGCAGCTGACCGCGTTCGGGCTATCCGTTTTGCTTTCTTCCGGAGAAGACAGACCTCTAGCCGACGCCGATGAACTGTGCATTTCGGGTGGCTTGAATCCAAGAAGGCAGCATCAAGTTCGACCTGCTGGTGGCAAACCTTTCTGTGTCGATCGCCACGTAGGTGCTGGTATTATTTCGACTCAGACGCTCGGGTTGGTGGTCCTTATTGACGCCCCACGGTGTAGGTTGGCGAAATCGCGAATGACCCTCCTGGAAGCCTTATTTCCCCGCCAGCAACTCGAAGATCAGAAGCCGTTCCAACTGCTGCTGCAGATGCACTCCGAATTATATATGCCCCACACGTCCGTGAGCTGTTGAAGACTATAGCTTCGACGAGTGCCGCAGGCAACTTGGGCAGCATTATCGCTGTTATCAGAGAAAGCTCCTCTTTCTCCGATAACATTTCGGCCACCGCAGACGGATTCTTGGAAGCCTCATCTTCAGACCTGGTGTCAGTCATGACGGCAGGATGCTCATCCAGCGCAGACGGTGCCAGTCCGCACAGTGTCTCCGGACAACAGTACTCTGGCCACACTACTGGGTATAGTCGCGATGTTAGCGGTGGCAGTCAGTCACCTGGAAGCCGTCAGCTCACCAGCTCACCAGAGCGAACAGATGGCCGTCATTAATTCAAGGGCCATCGGCGTGGCCATCGATGACACCACCCGTGGGACCATTGGTGACACCATACTATAGGACCATCGGCGGGACCATCGCAGCCCGCAGTTGTATGCTTTTTGCTGCATGCCCATTTCCATTCCACATTTGGAGAAGGGGAATATGAACCACTAGAAAGGTAAAATTGAGCATTGGGGCCGGAGAGCACCTGCCCCTTCAAAAGCATGCAAAACAACGCCCCTGCTGACATCAGCGAGCTCCCGCCAGGTGACAATATTCACATTGACCGTAACATGTCATCCAGTCGTTGGCATGCCTCCCGTGGGTGTTGCATGCACAAATTGTGTGCAATACAATTGACAATGGGCCATCTTTGGTCTTCTTAGACCAATCGTGTCTGCTTCTAATAACTGGACGTAGGTTCACTTGGCATGGTTTGTTCCGATATGACCCCCTTTCGCCTTTGCACCTGGCATCGTATCCCATTAGCCTTGATCGTGCATAAAGTGCGTCACAAACCACCCGGCATCGAGTGTGTACCCTTGCGTGGCTAGCAAGGCCCAGGGGCGGCTTTTGGTTCTCCGGTGTTTGTTTAGCCTCTGCCATCATAATTACGCGTACAGAGAGATTATATCGATGGATCGATCTATTTCTGTGCCTCACGGGCAAGTGACGTAGTATGTGGCGTGCCTGAGTTATGTGTGTCGTGACTTGCTTGCATTGGGATAGTAAAAGCGAAAGATTGTCAAATGTGAGTTGACTATTTGTATCTGTCGGCTACATTCCGAGCTCTAGAGGATAATTTAATCCCCTCTAAACGGCTATTGGTAGTGTGGCAAATACCCCAAGAAGTATTCAGGTAGGTGTAGTATTCCCTCAGCGACGTAGTACCCTCAGCGATGTAGTATTCCTTCAGCGATGTAGTATTACCTCAGCGGTGTTGGACGATAGGTCACAGTTGTATCGCACGTACAACTGCTCTCTTCAATACGTTACATGGTTGGTTAGTTAGTTATTTTTGCTTTATGGCGCTACGACCAAAATTGATCATTCGGGCCCAGGTTATATGGTTGGAGTGTTGGTGTTAAAAGCTAATGCTTCAACACCATGTGTGCTTGCTTAAGTAGCTCCTGAATTTGGTATACTTGGTATGTGTCATGCTTGGTATGAATTTGGTATGTCTCATGTAAACATGAGGTTTATAGTGATAACAGAAACAGCATCACACAAAAAAATTGTCTGAACACTCTGGAAAACTGAACTAGTGTTGCATTTACGGTAATGCGTGAGACGGCTGTCGAAGGAGCCAATTGTATGTCTCTTTGTCCAACTACTGATAACAATAGCAAAGAGGACGATGAGTGAATAATGCTTCCACCTTGGTTCATGCACTAATTTGGATCCTATATCGCGGTCTCTCACTGAACCGTTTCTGGTCTACTAGCGGGTCCGCTCCCTGGGCAGGAGTCCATCTATGCTGACTGGCCCCTTCCCCTAGGGCGAGGTATGTGCTCACAAATTCCATCCCCGGGACAAGAACCTATAACTGACATCCCCTCTTATCTTCAGGACGGGAGTGCACTGTGGATCTCTCCCCAGCATGGGAGTGTCTGTGTTGATGGATACCCTCCCTCTGGACGGAGTCTATGCTCACGGGCCCCCTCCCCTAGGACCGAGTCCATACTAAAGACTCTTCACATTGAAGATTGAAGTCTACACTGAGGGATTCCTCCCTCAGGACGAGAGCCTGTACTGACGTACCCCATCCCCCAGGACGAGGACCTGTGCGACGGATCCCTTCCCCAGAACCTCTGCAGTTCTGAGAAATGCACTGACGGATCCCTTCCCCAGAACCTCTCCAGTAATAGCCCCGGTATGCACTCTCCCAGGAACGGGAGACTTTCTCTTCCGACGGATCACCCCCAGAGCGGAACTCTATCTTCACTGACCGCCCCCCCCCCTCCACACTCAGGATGTGAGTCGACTCTACCGCGTGGAGACGATGCCCGGCCTAGGCTGGGCCCTGCGGCGCGATCTATACAAAGATGAGTTGGAGGCCATCTGGCCCACCCCAGACAAGGTGAGACGCGCGACAAGACTGCCGTCAGCTAGTTATTAGTGTTTTTAGGGGTACCAACGGCACTGATTATACAGCGCACATACGAGACCGCTGCACCGGAACGAAGCGACAATGGCAGTGGAAATGAAGAGGCGTGACGAAAGGGAATAACATGGCCAGAAATATGTTGTAATGGAGACGGAATAGGCAGAGGATGCCTGGCAGAATTGGAAGAAAACAGGCTATTTCCAAGGTTTTGGTAATAAATTATCTTAAATTTTATCAACTGAATGTTGAATGGTGCCGGTTGCAAACTATTGCTAGGTGCTAAAGTACTAAATATTCACTAGGAGGTGCAAATTCAGATTCTGATGTCACAGGTTTGAGGAAAAATATTATCCCTGTACTCAATCGCCCGAACATTTTCCTCTCCTCACCTAGGCCTATGCAGTACGAATCCATCTCTGATATGTGATCAACTTTTTATTTCAAGTCATTTTTGGAATAGCTCGGGGTGGAGAAAATCATTGGCTCTATCACTCTTTCCTCCTTACGAATTTCGCTCGTCTACGCAAGCCATGCATGTCCAGCTCAGTCACGGGGATTCGTCACCCATCGTCAGGTGACGCAGACTTTTTCATGATTTGTGGCCACAAAGTTGTCAATTGAGACGGGTTATTACCGTCACGCTGTGCCTAACAACTTCCAAAATGTTACTTTCGCCGCTACAGATCTTGCGGTGCCACAGATCTCGCCGGACCCCTACCCAATATAAAATATCGCTCCATTTCGGGCTGCACGTAGATTTGACCTGTTTCTGGGCACATTTGGCCTGCGCGCAAGCAGTGAATCGTAATCCGCGAGGGCAGAATATATCATTTGCATTGCATATGTATTGCTGAAGTGGCATTGCTTAATGACGTTCTGGTCTGACTACGTTCTTATCCTTACTTCAAATAGCTCATTAGTTAATATTATCTTGACCATTATGGTTGGCATGTACCTGACATCGTTATGTTTTCGGACACAAGATAGTTTGTCGTGATAAGCTCGCCGACCATCGGTAGCTGAACTCCTCGATATTGTGCAACAAACACGCTGATTCAGACTTTCTTCCAAGTGGTCAGAAACCTAATTAACACGCGCCCTGGAGCGGGGGTGGCGAAATCCGCCGACCCCTCCGGTTTTTCGTAGATAACTCCAGATTTTACCTGCCGATATACGCCATTGTTTGTGTACCTGCTTATAAATGGCAGGCGCGTTGCTTAAAGTAAGAAAAATGAAAATCGACCGAACATTTTTCGAGTTAGGGGTCGCTAAAATAAAAATAAAAATTATCAGCGCCAGATAACAAATATCGGCGCTGATGCGCTTCCAGTATATGTACAAAAAAGAAGTGTTCTTGGCAAAACTAGCGACTTGTTTGGTGTACATTATTATGCTATATTGTTTCAAAGTCATGCCAGGTCACCGAGGTCAAGTCAGGTCAAGTTTTACAGGTTAACATACGCCCTGGAGGGGGAATGGCGAAATTCGCCCACCCCTCCGATTTTTCACACATAACTTCAGTGACACACATAAGTGACAGTGACATACGTGGAGTAATAATGCTTGTACTTCTGTCATCTACACTGTAATCTATACATAGGCGCATCAGGGCCTCTTAGCATGTTTGGGGTCGTGACCCCACTCATTACCCCTAGTCAAGGCGCATTTCCCATTGCTTGAACATTACAATGGAGCTGGAAACTCGAAAGGCTGAGATTTGGCCCTATTGAGTCTTTTAGCACTCCCCCCCCCCCCCCCTCCCCACCCTAATCAGACCTTGTCAGACGAAGCCTCGTCACGAGTCGCACATCATTTCGGCGATGTGCCTGCCTGGCGATGCGATAGCCTCCAGTGTCCAGTCCAATCTGGAGACGCTGCGACTGCGATACTAGAGGCGCGTCTCGATGCGCCCGAAAACTCAAATAACCAACCAACCAGAGGTACGTCCCGGGTCCCGAGCACCTTCATCCTTCATTATCTTCCTTCCGTCCCCCAGCGTTGGCTGGTATTGGCTGGAATCCCCTGCGTCGGCTTGTTTGTATGTCCAGAGACAGCCGCTTAATGATCGCGCGTCGGGTGCCTGGAATGACAGGAATTAGAGGGTGGGTGGGATCGCCACCATCGTATCTCCCAACGTCTGTCCTACTGGCTGCTGTGCACGTGCTGTCGCTTCCCTCCGTCCCTCCGTCCCTCCGTCCCTCCGTCCCTCCGTCCCTCCGTCCCTCCGTCCCTCCGTCCCTCCGTCCTGTTATCGCCGCACTCTTTTTGCAATCCCCACTCCCTTCGCCCCCTTTGTTCAGCCCACACGTCACAACAC
>JAOTOL010001525.1:1107500-1277500 GCA_034440575.1 Imbricaverruca yamaguchii
CTCGTGAATCGCACACAATCTGCCATTTGGTATATTTGGGATAGATGAAACCTTGGAACCGTGAGTTTATGCATGGCCAACTGTAGATAGTTACTTTCAACATGCCTCACTGATCAGACGAAATTGACAGAAAGAAGCGGTTTCAAACCGTATAACCCACTCCTCCATCACCACGCTCACATCTTGGACCTGGGTGCATCACGAAAAGAAATTGCATGAACTGCAACAATAATCCAGACAGTGAGTAATGTTTTTCACTCGTCTTTTTTCATTTCCGGTCGAATAGGACGCGAGATTGAATTTTCCGCTGCGCGCGCAAATCCGATGTATAAGCCAATTTAGACAATTGAAACGCTCGTGGCGGTTCAAAAGCCGCCCATGTGACAGTTCAGGATGTCGCTTGATTCAAAACATTTCGACTTCGCGGAGCGATTGGCAGTCAAGCGTACACGGTATGATCCCATACAACATCGGCTTTGTACCTCTACATGTTTTCGACCCACTCTGATCTAATTTGTGTTGCCTTGATGTCACCTTCATTATTGATACATGATGATGTCCACTGAAGTTACTGTCGTTATTGTTGCTGTTTGTCTGACATCGTACTAAGGCAAATGTATGGCTGTCGTCAGCAATTACTGCCATTATGACTGTTAGCCGTGGTACTGAGACATCTGTCTGGGCAGTGTTCCGATCGTTTTTGTTGGCAGCTGTGGGCATAAGCATTGTCACGTTTAGGGAATGGGAGTTGGGGGGGGGGGACGGAGGAAGTTTCTCCGACATCAAACATTTTGCGCTAAATCCGAGGAAAGCACTTGATTCCCCACCAACATGGGTACGTCCGTCGTTGGCAGTTAATGTCGTTCTTTGGGCGGGTGTGAGATTGGGCCACATGGATACATCTGTCGTGGACGGTAATGACGTTCCTGTTGGCAGATGTGGGACTGGGACATGTGGATGCGCATGCCTTACGTCCGGAAGGGGCGAGAGTGCATCATCCCGGACATCTCCCGAACGTACCACTTCGGCTCCACGGGCATCAACATGAACTCCTACTTCCAAGAGAACTACTTCAAAAATCACGCCTTCAACGTCGTTCCCCACGTCCGGTTGAAAAATGTCGACATGTGAGTGGGTGTGTTGTAGTATTGCAGGGGATGAATTGTCTGAGTATTGTATTGTGCACCTTTTGTGGACCTAGTATTGCACATGATTGCTAAGACTCCATCAATATCTGCTAAGGTCTATGAAAATGATACATCATCGCAATTAATTCGGAAATTATGACTTCTGTAGTCTATTACCCCTCAACATTGTTGGAATATTCTACTGTTAAAAGCAACACACCTGCTCCCCCAATTCCAGGACACCCCGGACATGGGTGTCGTTTTATAAAAACAAATTGTGAGGTGCATTAAGCTCATTTAAGAAATTGATCCTCGATGTTGGAGGGTTAGCTTAGCTGTCCAAAGAAATGAGTCTGTTGAATTGGAGGGAAAGCACTCTGGACTTTCCAGCCACAGCGTTGTGTGGGGAGTTAGCTTATCATCGGAAGACCATTCAAGATTGGGGAAGTTCCCCTGAAAAAAATGAAGAACGACGCCCATCTCCAGTGTCTGCTTTATCAATGACTGCGGACTACACAGAATGTTCAGATCAAATCACATAATTTTCACCTATTCCTTAAACACGGTCAATCATTGAAAGAAAAACGACACCTCGGCACATATTTGACATTATCTCGGTATTGCAGAAGTAATCGAAGCTTCATATTCAATAGGTTACAACCTCAATACAATGAGGAAACCTGAGTAGTATGAAAAATGGATGAGCTTAATACCATGCACACTGCACTGTTCGGGCCATTGTCATCGTCTTTTACACCTTCCGTGGGCACATGCATCTATTGTTTATTTCTCCCCCGTTTGCCTCTCGAATTCAACACTGAATCCTGCGCAGTTCACCTATATCGGTCTGCCCCGAATGCTTGAGCGTCGTACCTCATACACGCGGCCACTCCCCCTCCAATCGATTTAATAACGTGCCGCTGACGGTGCGACCCATTATTGCGGGGTTTTCCCCAACAGCTGGCCATTCGGGCATTATTATAGCTGCCATGGCTTCTACGGTGAATACTGGCCAACTTCCGGCCAATGGCATGATGAAGGCGGCCAGGCCTGTATTGCATGAATATTGCGTATTACAGCGCCTCGGTTTTTTTTTGTCTGGCGCTCGTCCAAATTTGCATAATGGTTAGCTACTCTATGCTGCGAGCTTGCCCATATTGTGGTAAGGTACATATTGTGCGATCTCGCCCCGCCCTGGTGGGGCGGGGGAGTCCGTCCATCCCTCCGGTTTTTCGTACATAGCTCCAGATTTTACCGGTCGATATACGCGTTTTTTTGCTTATCTCCTTGGAAATAACCGGCGCGTTGCTTAAAGCAAGAAAACGGAAATTGGCCGAAATTGGCCGAGTTAGGGGCCGTTAAAGTCCAAAAATTTCGTAGCGCCGGGACGCAAAAATCAGCGCTGGTGCGTTTCCGGTATATTGGCAAAAGGTAGTGTCCTTGACAATAATAGCGACTTATTTGATTTATATTGTTATGCTATATAGTTTCAAAGTCATGTTCGGTCACCGAGTTCATGTTAGGTTTAAATCTTGACATGCTAGTGGAACCAAACTTGGTCAACTGGAGTGTTGTCATAAATGCAAATGAATGTCATGCGATTGATGTCCCTTTCATGTTACTCCCTATACATCCCGAAAACTACTGTTTGTCATTGTGTACCTAAGCGTTTCCATACTTTACTCATGTACTTCACTCCTTTCTTTGCGAAGCCAATTGCGCCGAGCCGCCCAATGGAGCAGTCGGGCGGCTCGGTTCCGGCAGCTGGAGTAGGTAATGACCTGAGAAAGTGCTGCTATATAGGTGACCTGAGGTGAAATCCCGGGTCTAGCATCTGTATTGCATCATTAATGATGTCCAAAACATCATTGATGCAAATTTTGGATGGAACATTTAAACACAGGCACAGCGATCCATAACAATGACAAGCCCAGTCACGCAAAACAATAAAATGTTGACATATTTTACCTCAGATGACCTGGAAGATATTGGCCTAAAGTCATGAACTTTGCTCACAATAGAGGTCACTACCGTACCCATCCACTCTGCAAATTTCGTTGCTTCAGCTTTGATAGGAGCCGAGATCTTTGGGGAGGAATCCCCCCCACCCTCTAGCGCGCTTAATTTTCAGAGGCCCTCCAGGGCGCGTGTTAAGCCATGCATTGAGTTATTTTCTTTCCCAGCATATATAGGAGTTTATTATATTGTAATTGCTGTTGTCATTATTTTTTCCTACCAAGCTGGGATGGAAAGACAACCGACAATTTCTTCTTTCCACCCACCTTCTCTGATTCCGTTCTTTTCAATTTTGTAACAAGTGGAACACCTTGTGCAAAGATGAAAAGCCAAGCATGATATGAACTAGAACATCGGTAATTAAGAATCTGGTCAAATATTGATTTGATTTTCAGTGTACGCGATTGCTTAATTGGTCATACGATTGTGGGTTCGAGTCTCATTTGTCGCTACTCTTCACACGCGACCAATCGGCATGATAGATTGACGACGCCGCATGACTCAACGGTCGATGCGTCGTAAAGCCAATAACCAACCAACCACATCAACTCATCAACTGTGCCGTTGTGGTGTTTGTTCAGCTTGTGGTATCTGTGAATAATGTACCTTTGTGATGTTTGTTCGCAGGATGGCGCGAGACAACTATGAACGTGAGGTAACGTCATTCATCACATCGGCGCATGTCGTGAATACGTCCGTGTCACCATGCGACGAAAACTTTACCGCTCAGCTGCAAGGCAAAGTAAATGTGCTCTACATCAAAATGAAGAAAGAAAAAGATGCAAAGACTTGGCTGAAAGTGGCAAAAGTAAGTTATATATTGCGCTGGTGGCGGCATACCCGTTCGCTATTTCGTCCTTTTTGTTCCATTATCTAGTTGCAGCAGATGCAATGCGAGATATATGTAGCTTGTACAGATGCGCTGGCCGTGTTTCTCAGTGGAATTATCTCTATTGCGAGTCCCTCCACGTTCCTCTTTTCCTCTGTCTAACGTGTCCGCCCATCTCCTCTGTTCCTCTGCAGCATACCTGACCTCTTCTGTCTTTGTGCCCATGATTTCCTCGGGTACTGAATTCCCTCCGTTCCTCTGTCTCAGTTCCACGTGCCTCTCTGTTTGATGCCTTTATGTGCTCCAGACTTTCATGGCCTTCTGTGCCAGGCGCAATATAGCTGAAGCAGCTGACACGTCCTAAAACATAAACTACACTCAACCCGCTGTGCCTCTATCGCAGATACACGTGCCCCTCCGTTTAGCGTGACTGTTCGAAAGTTTTACCAACCTACCCATTATACTGAATCCTCTATGGTTTATGGGCATATTGTTTTTTTTTTTTTTTTTTTTCTCTCTCTCTCTCTCTCTCTCTCTCTCTCTCTCTCTCTCTAAGCTGGCTTGCACCAGCAACTGCCTATGGATGGCATGCTCATGTCATTAGCACGACAGCTGTTTACGACACCGTCTATTTTGTGATTGTGTGTTTCATATCACATCTGTACATCTCGCGAGTGATTTATGTCGAAAATAGTTGTGCATTCATGCCACCCATTAAGCCTCAGGTGCAGGGTCCTGACGGGTTGAATTTTCTCGGGCTAGATATTTGGATGACTCCCAATCAATAGTCTTCGACCTCTGTTAAATATGCATGACTTGAAGGTCATGTGTTAACAGATGCAAATGCCAATTAGCAGAGGTGCAAATTTGTTCACGTTCGGTTTAATTCGAGCTTACATTTGTGATGTTGTTCGTCATCGGACAATGTTAATACACACACACACACACACACACACACACACACACACACACACACACACACATATATATATATATATATATATATATATATATATATATATATATAATGAATGCATATACAGAACTAGAATAGGTATGTACAGATCAGGAGAATAATTAAGCATTTGGTAATGACTTATGACTTCAGGTGATTCTACTCAAGTGATTCAGCAAATGTGCTTCCTTTCTTGACACGTCTTGATACGAAAAACGTTTGGGGATGACAGACTGTTTATGCTGACTGCTTGAGGATGATTGCCTACAGGTATGGGACCTGGCCATTTCTGTTGACTGCTTCTGTATGACAGTGCCTGAAGGTTTGGGACCTGGACGCTCGAGGCTACCATCGCGGCATGTGGCGCATGTTCTTCGGTGGCACGCATCTGATGGTGGTCGGGGCGCCATATTCGCCCTACTCGCGCCACAAGCCCGCGCAGGTGGCGCCACTGACGCTCGACGCCGACCCGCAAGGCACCAGTAGATAGCGCCACGGGCTAAACGGCTCTGATGTATAGATGGCGTCACCGGTCTGGTATAGGCGGCGCACTCATGTGATAGCCCTCGGACAGGCTCGGCGGGTCACCGGGCCGTGTGCTGAGTCCACTGTGATGCGCTGCGGAGCTGAGCGCGAGCTGCAACACTATGATCGCCTCCGGTTGACAGATCGGACTGCGATCTTCAGGGTCGACCGATGCCCTGCAGGCATCTCCCAGGGTCTGGTCGTGATCAGCCTGGAGTCCAGTGCTAAGCACCGAGATGCGTGTTCATCCCGAGCGGAAGTAAAGGAAGATAGGCGGACGAGGCCATTGGCCAAAGAGTCTTTTTATAGTGTGTTTTTATGGTTCAAGACGTCCGATCAGCCACAATTATGCTCTGTGACTACCCATGGCGATCCCAACTGAAAATTGCACGCTGCCACAATTTGGATTGCCAGTCGACCCATCCCCAGGGTGGAGCCTCTGGTCGGGTGACGTGCGACAGTCGACAGTCGACCCATCCCCAGGGTGGAGCCTCTGGTCGGGTGACGTGCGACAGTCGACAGTCGATCCATCCCCAGGGTGGAGCCTCTGGTCGGGTGACGTGCGACAGTCGATCCATCCCCAGGGTGGAGCCTCTGGTCGGGTGACGTGCGACAGTCGACAGTCGACCCATCCCCAGGGTGGAGCCTCTGGTCGGGTGACGTGCGACAGTCGACAGTCGACCCATCCCCAGGGTGGAGCCTCTGGTCGGGTGACGTGCGACAGTCGACAGTCGACCCATCCCCAGGGTGGAGCCTCTGGTCGGGTGACGTGCGACAGTCGACAGTCGACCCATCCCCAGGGTGGAGCCTCTGGTCGGGTGACGTGCGACAGTCGACAGTCGACCCATCCCCAGGGTGGAGCCTCTGGTCGGGTGACGTGCGACAGTCGACAGTCGACCCATCCCCAGGGTGGAGCCTCTGGTCGGGTGACGTGCGACAGTCGACAGTCGACCCATCCCCAGGGTGGAGCCTCTGGTCGGGTGACGTGCGACAGTCGACAGTCGACCCATCCCCAGGGTGGAGCCTCTGGTCGGGTGACGTGCGACAGTCGACAGTCGACCCATCCCCAGGGTGGAGCCTCTGGTCGGGTGACGTGCGACAGTCGACAGTCGACCCATCCCCAGGGTGGAGCCTCTGGTCGGGTGACGTGCGACAGTCGACAGTCGACCCATCCCCAGGGTGGAGCCTCTGGTCGGGTGACGTGCGACAGTCGACAGTCGACCCATCCCCAGGGTGGAGGGGGGGGGGGTGATCATCCCGGGGTGGAGCCTCTGGTCGGGTGACGTGCGACAGTCGACAGTCGACCCATCCCCAGGGTGGAGCCTCTGGTCGGGTGACGTGCGACAGTCGACAGTCGACCCATCCCCAGGGTGGAGCCTCTGGTCGGGTGACGTGCGACAGTCGACAGTCGACCCATCCCCAGGGTGACGTGCGACAGTCGACAGTCGACCCATCCCCAGGGTGGAGCCTCTGGTCGGGTGACGTGCGACAGTCGACAGTCGACCCATCCCCAGGGTGGAGCCTCTGGTCGGGTGACGTGCGACAGTCGACAGTCGACCCATCCCCAGGGTGGAGCCTCTGGTCGGGTGACGTGCGACAGTCGACAGTCGACCCATCCCCAGGGTGGAGCCTCTGGTCGGGTGACGTGCGACAGTCGACAGTCGACCCATCCCCAGGGTGGAGCCTCTGGTCGGGTGACGTGCGACAGTCGACAGTCGACCCATCCCCAGGGTGGAGCCTCTGGTCGGGTGACGTGCGACAGTCGACAGTCGACCCATCCCCAGGGTGGAGCCTCTGGTCGGGTGACGTGCGACAGTCGACAGTCGACCCATCCCCAGGGTGGAGCCTCTGGTCGGGTGACGTGCGACAGTCGACAGTCGACCCATCCCCAGGGTGGAGCCTCTGGTCGGGTGACGTGCGACAGTCGACAGTCGACCCATCCCCAGGGTGGAGCCTCTGGTCGGGTGACGTGCGACAGTCGACAGTCGACCCATCCCCAGGGTGGAGCCTCTGGTCGGGTGACGTGCGACAGTCGACAGTCGACCCATCCCCAGGGTGGAGCCTCTGGTCGGGTGACGTGCGACAGTCGACAGTCGACCCATCCCCAGGGTGGAGCCTCTGGTCGGGTGACGTGCGACAGTCGACAGTCGACCCATCCCCAGGGTGGAGCCTCTGGTCGGGTGACGTGCGACAGTCGACAGTCGACCCATCCCCAGGGTGGAGCCTCTGGTCGGGTGACGTGCGACAGTCGACAGTCGACCCATCCCCAGGGTGGAGAGGGTGGAGCCTCTGGTCGGGTGACGTGCGACAGTCGACAGTCGACCCATCCCCAGGGTGGTCGGGGACCCATCCCCAGGGTGGAGCCTCTGGTCGGGTGACGTGCGACAGTCGACAGTCGACCCATCCCCAGGGTGGAGCCTCTGGTCGGGTGACGTGTGACAGTCGACAGTCGACCCATCCCCAGGGTGGAGCCTCTGGTCGGGTGACGTGCGACAGTCGACAGTCGACCCATCCCCAGGGTGGAGCCTCTGGTCGGGTGACGTGCGACAGTCGACAGTCGACCCATCCCCAGGGTGGAGCCTCTGGTCGGGTGACGTATGACAGTCGACAGTCGACCCATCCCCAGGGTGGAGCCTCCGGTCGGGTGACGTGCGACAGTCGACAGTCGACCCATCCCCAGGGTGGAGCCCGGTTGAGTGGACAGTCACCCATCCCCAGGGGTCTGGTCGGGTGACGTATGACGGTCGACAGTCGACCCATCCCCAGGGTGGAGCCTCTGGTCGGGTGACGTGTGACAGTCGACAGTCGACCCATCCCCAGGGTGGAGCCTCTGGTCGGGTGACGTATGACAGTCGACAGTCGACCCATCCCCAGGGTGGAGCCTCCGGTCGGGTGACGTGCGACAGTCGACAGTCGACCCATCCCCAGGATGGAGCCTCTGGTCGGGTGACGTGTGACAGTCGACAGTCGACCCATCCCCAGGGTGGAGCCTCTGGTCGGGTGACGTGCGACAGTAGACAGTCGACCCATCCCCAGGATGGAGCCTCTGGTCGGGTGACGTGTGACAGTCGACAGTCGACCCATCCCCAGGGTGGAGCCTCTGGTCGGGTGACGTGCGACAGTCGACAGTCGACCCATCCCCAGGGTGGAGCCTCTGGTCGGGTGACGTGTGACAGTCGACAGTCGACCCATCCCCAGGGTGGAGCTTCTGGTCGGGTGACGTGCGACAGTCGACAGTCGACCCATCCCCAGGGTGGAGCCTCTGGTCGGGTGACGTGTGACAATCGACAGTCGACCCATCCCCAGGGTGGAGCCTCTGGTCGGGTGACGTGTGACAATCGACAGTCGACCCATCCCCAGGGTGGAGCCTCTGGTCGGGTGACATGCGACAGTCGACAGTCGACCCATCCCCAGGGTGGAGCCTCTGGTCGGGTGACGTGCGACAGTCGACAGTCGACCCATCCCCAGGGTGGAGCCTCTGGTCGGGTGACGTGTGACAATCGACAGTCGACCCATCCCCAGGGTGGAGCCTCTGGTCGGGTGACGTGCGACAGTCGACAGTCGACCCATCCCCAGGGTGGAGCCTCTGGGCAGGTGACGTGCTACGGTCGGCAGCTGACAACGCAGAATGGCAGCAAGCTTGTGTTGGCTTGCAATACCAGCTAGATGGCCTGCTCTTTAATTCACAATGCAAAATATCGGATACCATTTTTCCATGCTTTGCTGCGTTGTTTTCACTGCGCCGTTCTCTGTGGCAAGCGTTGACAAATACTCCTCCAATTCAGACACACCCTCTTTTGGTTGGTCAGAACGAATCGTTGCGGCTATTTGAGCACTATTTCTGTCCACCATCGTAGTGCAGTCGGTGCCCCACGCTGGTGGGTCGTGATCGGACGCAGCTGACAGCTGAAGCTGAGCTTTTCCGGCTCATGCCACATGTACCTGTGTGTGCTAAGGCTGTCTTGTGGCGGTACTGTGCTTTGAAGTAGTATTCGCACTACCAACCAGAAAGAACCTGCACTCCACATGTGACTACTGGATGTGTGTGTGTTGTTCAGGTGTATGGCTGTAGCTGCAGCAGTTGTATTATGCGGTGGTTCGGTGGCAAAAATGAATGGACTGATGCCGATACCGCAGCGTCACCGCTTCAAACTCACGATATGTCCAGTTATAGTTTAGATGACAACGCCCACCTACGGCAGTTATCCAGATGTAGGTTGCATTGATAATTTTGCCTCTATTTGGCTTCATATTTCTGCTTAAGCTTAGGCTCATGTTCCAATTGAATTCCCATTGCTCTCACTGAGGTCTTGAGATGCTGCTTTGTATGCATGTGTTTTTTCGTGGGAAGCGTTCATCACTCCATTGGTATACCCCGCGCCTCGCCACACTGGTACCAATTCTTAGCCGCAACATGACAAAAACTAACTTCACATTTTCCGAGAAATGCACGCTTTTTAGGTATCAGAGGCCAAAATAAAGTACAGCTAAATCATGAGACTTCTTCTCAGTTCACAGTTAAAATAAAAATGAATGGCCTGAAGATGCCTGTAGACTTCTCTGTTTCCAGTGAGCGGCTTCCTGTGCTTTTATGTGTCAATCCTTTATCCACTTAGGAAATGTCGCGACAGGCTACGCTAGACCTTGGTTTTGGATTATGGTTTGGTTAGACTGAGTTATCTCCTAGCCGCTGTCTATTGGGAAGCCGCATGTCCCAAACATCCATGGTAAGACGGATGGTGAAGGTACATCATTCATTATTGAGTATTTACAACCGTATGACTACATTGACGTTTTTTCGTACTTCATGTGACCCTTTCTGGTACTTTATGTGACCCTTTTCGCTTTCATTCCTTGAGCAGGCTACTTTTGATCGTTGGTCGTCGCTGTTTCTGTTCATGTTTTTGCCTGCCTGTGAGGAGTCATGCTGTGTTGCTGTTTATGCTGCTGCTGAACGATGTGCTGCCATTTTGTGCTGCTCTGGGGGAAGTAAACGTTTTGTGCTACTTGAAGGTGGTGTAACACCGTATTGTGCTGCAGGATTGTATGCCGTCGCTTTATGCTGCTGCGTATTTTGTACCATCGCTGTATGCTGCTGTGGATGGCATGCCACCATCTGTGCTGCTGAAGGGTGGAGTGAGGTCTTGCGCTGCTGCGGATGGTATGCCACCATCTGCGCTGCTGAAGGGTGGAGTGAGGTCTTGCGCTGCTGCGGATGGTATGCTTCCATTTGTGCTGCTGAAGGGTGGAGTGAGGTCTTGCGCTGCTGCGGATGGTATGCTACCATTTGTGCTGCTGCAGGATGGAGTGCGGTCTTGCGCTGCTGCAGATGGTATGCCACCATCTGTACTACTACAGGATGGAGTGCTGTTTTGTGCTGCTGCGGATGGCATACCGCCATCTATGCTGCTCCAGGATGGTGGCCTTCGGGCGTCGTGTGATATGCTGAATAGTGATGTTCCTGATGCTGAAAAATATATAACGTGGCGTGATAGTGTGTCTGGTGGTACTGGCGTGGCAATAACCAGTTAGCGATATCAGGCAGAGCGCTGAGTTGGCACACCCTCTGTTGCCCCTCCCCTTCTGCGTCAGATGACATGGTCGGTGCCTCCCACCTTCAGAGCCTAAATAACGGACCAGCCTCTGTTGTCTGTCAAAATATAGCTTCACTGCCACCTCTGTGACGTATTCTCGGGTGACCTACATAGGGAAAAGCACAACTGCGTGACTATCATGAACTTTATCGGGACAGGATACTTTTTCACGGCTGAAGCAGCTCAAATTTAAACGTAGAACTTAGTTTAAACTTAGTGAGCGCCTGTATCGCAGAGGCTCGAAGTAGAATAATTTGCAAAGCCCGGTTCGCACATCCACCAGACGGGTGAAAAGTCCGACGGCCGTACCAGCGTTTCAATCTGCCACGACAAATGTTTCCGTCCACCCGCGGCCATTGCACCTGCCTCGGTGCGAACTGGACTGGGCACCTGGAGCCAGCCAGCGGGCGGGCTCCCGCCAGGTACGGTCGAGCGGCCGGCCCAAGTCGAGCCGCGGTCAACTCCTGGACGGCCCACCCGACTGCCGATCCGCCGCAAAGTATTCGTTGACGCTGTGCCTTGGCTGCCCATTTTGAATACAAACAAGTCACGCTAGGCATCCAAAATTGTCTCGCTGGTAATTAAGCAGATCAGGGGCGGATGCAGGGAGGGTAGTGGGGGGCATCCCCCACCACGGACAAGTGACACCCTTATGGCACTGGGAAAGCCCTTCTCTCCCCTCTCGGGTCAATGGATGTGTTAGCCAAAGGCGCCACTCCAGTCGAATAACACCCGTGGTAATTCCTGGATCCACCGCTCTATACCTATGCCATTGTTTTGCTGATTTCAGGCGAGTCGTACTTAACTTCAGTATGTATTCGGTGTATCTACTCAGCATGATTTTAAAGATGTAGAAAGTGTTTCTCGTTGCTAACCAACCAACCAGACGTGCACAAACATGCCAACTCGCCTACCAACGTAGTGACAAATATTGGCTGAAACTGTGCTGTTGTGATAATCATGATTCGAAGAAGGAAAAGTATTCACCACATACAGAAGATACATCACTTTAGGAAGAACATTTGAACGCAAAAATATGTCATGTACAGTTTATTTTTGGTCATTTCACAAACTATTCGTTGATATTTCGGTGAGTTGTCGCTGCAATTTCGGCACAGGACATTTGGCAGCGCTAACACTTTTGGAACATACACCGGTGCACAATATCGGCTGCACGCAGGCGATATTGTGCTCCATTAGGCTGAATCATGGCACAGCAGAATGTCACAGATACGCTGCGACAGTTGATAGGGTTCGATTGCGGTTTCAAAATCTGCCAGATTTATGGATTTCAATGCTTGTAGATGACATTCGTTTGACGTTTTATGCAACCAACCACAACCATTGGTGATTGTGATGAGCACGCGAACTGCTGTACTCCCACAACCAGCAGTTCTTTTAACCACAATCTTATGATTAATTAAATGCACTTGTCCTGGCACAAATACAGGCAGTCTTCACACCTCTCAGTTTGCTGCCGCACGCGCGGAAATTGCTGAGCCGAGCGGTCACGGTGGGTCGAGCTGCTCATGGGATTCCGCTCCTCTCCGCCCCCTTCCCGCGACACGGTCGTGCGCCTGACCTCCGAGCCAATGAGTGGTCTCTGTGAGAGTGTGATCGCCGGCGCCGGTGTCAGCGGCCTCGCATGCAGCGGCAGTAGCGATCATGTGCCGACCACCAGGCGTGCCTTGGCTGCAGTTTCATGGGCGCCAAGCCGCTCCGATCCCGCCCCTCTGTCCCGACCGTCACGTCACCAGGCGCTCAGCTGATCCACTGATCAGCTGTCTCGCCGCCGGCGGCGGGGAAAACAGCGGCAGCGGCAGTACTCACCCGGCAGAGGAGGGCGAGGCTTGGAAGCCGACGGAGTGCAAGCACGGAGGCGGCACTGGCTGCCTCCTGCTCAACGCCATCGATATCCACTCCATCAAGCCGAAGGTACTGAAATCGCATCAAGCAATCGAAAAGAGGTGGTATAATCTAATCTCAATCACCAAAGTATGACTGAGGCCCAGCTTGCTATCTCCCGCGACCAATCGGCGTGAGAGGTTGGCGACGCTATATAACCAAGAGGTTGAATGCGTCGTAAAATAACCCAAGGTTCAAGGTTTTACAGAGCAGTCGGGCCGGGTCGGGTGGAGTCGGGACGGGCCGGGTCGGGCCGGCCGGCAGTTGGTGCTGGGTGGTGGGCGGGCCGGCCGGAAGTTGGTGCTGGCTGTGTGGTGGGCCGGACGGCAGTTGGTGCTGGCTGGGTGGTGGGCCGGACGGCAGTTGCTGCTGGCTGGGTGGTGGGCCGGACGGCAGTTGGTGCTGGCTGTGTGGTGGGCCGGCCGGCAGTTGGTGCTGGCTGGGTGGTGGGCCGGTCGGCAGTTGGTGCTGGCTGGATGGTGGGCCGGCCGGCAGTTGGTGCTGGCTGGGTGGTGGGCCGGTCGGCAGTTGGTGCTGGCTGGGTGGTGGGCCGGCCGGCAGTTGGTGCTGGCTGGATGGTGGGCCGGCCGGCAGTTGGTGCTGGCTGGATGGTGGGCTGGCCGGCAGTTGGTGCTGGCTGGGTGGTGGGCCGGCCGGCAGTTGGTGCTGGCTGGGTGGTGGGCCGGCCGCTGTGGCATTTTGTGAAGTGTCACATTATGACCGCGCTGGAGGAAGACTTCTGGACCCAGATGTAACTCGAGCGTGTGATGGTTCAGTTCCCTGGCTTGATGATTGTCACCAATAATGATATGAACTGTGATATACCAGACGTGCTGAGACCAGGCTGCCAGCTTCTGGATGGGTTGGCCAGTCCCTCCTTCATTCTTATAATTACTATGCACGGTGAGCCGTCTGCTCTTGTCATTTTTCTCCAAGTCACCTTCGCCTATCGCTCCAAACAGACACGAGAGAACGAGTGGCTCCACCTGGCCGTGATCCGAACCAAAAGGGCCGGCAGAGTTTTGCATGCCGAGCCACCCATGTACAACCGGCCGCCACCTGTCGAAAGTCAGCCTCCTTCAAACGACTGTTCGGACGAGCTTGTTACTGACTAGTACAGCCTGCTATCAGCTTTTGTTCCAACCGTATGCAGGTTTCGCTGTTTTCACCATCCCTTACTCTCATGACATGCGACCAGAATAGCCCCTGCCTTCTTGGATGATTCCGACGTCGTAGATAAATAAGCAATGAACTACATTTTGGCACACCGATTGACGCTATGTTTTGGAATTCAGCGAGAGGTGCCCACGATCACGCGACTCCGCTGGTCAGCCGGCCGGCCGCCAGAACCCAGCGGAATGTTGCACGGTCCGCCAGTCCGACCGGAATTACTTCCTGATCGATATCTTCGCTGCGCTTTACTCCGCATGCTTATACCAGTGTTCCTTCATTTAATATTCCAACCTTCTGTTATAGTTTAACCAAACGCTTACCATCTCCGGAAATGCGCTGTCCTCAGAGAGTAGGTTCGACACTTGTATTCGACAACAAACCGAATAATGCATTTCAAGCCAACGTCGGAACAATTCTCGAATTCCTTAATATCTGGTTCCACACTCAGGCATTGCACACAAAATAATACATGTCCGTAGCGCTAACGGATATTCGCATAACTGAGATCGGTGCATTTGCACACATTTCACACACAAATAGTTTGCATCACTCGGACGGATGTCGTAGTTCGAAGTTTCCCACAGTGGACAACGTCGGACACATTTGGTAAGCCAGTACATACAATAGGAAAAGCAGTGCAGCTCACACAGTCTTGTGCGCCAGTTTCCACCCGTAGTTACTGATCTGCTCGCGGTGTCCGGGCGTATGTGATGCCAACAACACCACTGCACCAATCTACTGGCGAGGAGTTCGTACGACCTATGTCGATAAACTACTCCCACACAATTTTGAGCATTCACCTGGTTAGCTATCGCTATATGCCGATCCATGACTTCGTGAAGGGCTGCTCAAGCGTTCGTCCCGCAGCGTCTGGACGGGCGTGGAGTGAAGTCTGGATCACTTGGACTGGAGCAGGGGACGGTGCGGCACAGGGTTGGGAATATAGACCGCTCCCGCATTTTTTTAAAATCCAGAACATGTTCCTCTCCAGAAAATCATAATCTCCTGTTTTCTACTGTTAGGTTGAATGATGCTGTTTGACAATGACTGTAAACATGCTGCTTGTTAATATAATTCCAAAAACTCACTGGAACTTCAAACAAAGATAATTTCTATTGTAACAGAGGGAACGAAAACTTATCTCCGAACAGGATGACACAAAGTGTTTTCTCTCCACATCTAATATATGCTCAACATGGTTGATGCGCCCTAAAGCCAAAATAACTAACTAACTCTCCACGTCCAAGATGTCAAAATACAAATCCAACACCGGTGCGGGGTGGATTGGACAGCGCGAACTACACCCGCACGCCATAGCAGCAGTACACGTGCACCGCCACGCCGCACACGGCCGCCGGCAGCCCCGGACAGGCGACCGCCGACGGCCGTCAGGCCGGGCTTCCTGGCTCACATACCGGGCCACTCCAACGGCCATCGTCGTCTCAGTCTCGCTCCAGCTCCTCGAGGATGTGATCCATCTCGTCGGTGGGGTCCAGCTTGTAGGCGAGCGCGCGCTCGATGGCCGCGTTGAACAGCCGGACGACGTTGGTGCCGCGCGACGCCGACACATAGTAGAGCGGCATGCCGTGCTTCTCGGGGAAGGCGAACGAGCGCGACGTGACGTCGGCGTTCTCGTCGATCTTGTTGACGGCGCAGAGGGCGGGAATATGCGGCCGGTGCTGGCGCAGCTCCTGGTACCAGCCGGCCAGGCCCTTGTACGTGACCTTGCGCGTGGCGTCGAACACCAGGATGCAGCAGTGCGCCTGGTGGTAGTAGCTGGGGTGCATCGATTTGAACGCCTCCTGTCCGGCCGTGTCCCAGAAGTCGATCAGCAAGTCGTGGTCGCGCACGCGACACGTGTGACGGAACAGGTTGACGGCGTACGTCGAGTGCTGGTGCGGCTGGAAGTCGTCCAACAGAAAGCGCTCCATCATTTTGGACTTGCCGACGGCGCTGTCGCCCAGCATGATGATCTTGACGGTGAGCTGGCCGTCGCCGGTGCCACGGTCGTAGTCGATCTCGCGCTCCGCCGTCGCCATGACAACCGTCTAGCCAACTGAAAGTAACGAATAGCAATGTCAAAGGTGTCTGCAGCGCTTCAGCGAGCACCATCGCGCAGTAGAAATGCTGCGGACGGCTGATCTACTTCATATTCTGGCGCCAGAAAGCTTGCATTGTGTCAGTTCTTTACTGTCTTATATAAAGAGGTTAGGATAGATAAGCTAAGATTGGGTACGTATCCACTACAATAGCATCAGGCATAAGTGGGTTTTGATTACGTACTGAATGATTGTCCGATGATGGTTTGATTTGAATTGAATTATTGTTTGATTACGTACTGAATGTCCGGACAGCTTGCGTCGTGCTGGTGGCCATGCCACTTTCCGTCCTGGGACACGTACATCTCTATTGATGTACACCTGACGCAAGTCCGCTTCTTTCACCTTCGATGGATATGCAGATCGTGCTTTACACACAACATACGTATATTTATATAGCACTGGCTTCTGATGTTTTCCAGTGATTGCAATACAACATAGGGGATTACAATGCAGTCAAATACAGTGGTCTATACCATCCATAGCAACCCCTTTCATTGAATAGTGCACGGCGAAAAAAAAATGATAAACCATTATTCATCACGCATCCAGGCTTTGCCGACGTCAGCTAGCCAAGTGTACGAGGTCGCATACACAGCAATATGTCACCAACATATACGCCCATGTTTACAGCACAATTTCAGCCTGCTTAGACACGAACAGTGTGGCCATTCGCCAGGTGGGTTCACACACGCCAGCCATGGGACACTGACTGAGACACAGTGTGGTCGGCACGTCGCCAGCACGCTCCAATGGCCACCGATTTGTTCGACTGCCGACACACACACCTCCAGTGGCGGAGAGCGCCACAGGCAGCACTGCGCTGTAGTGTGTGGGGCGGCGGCGGCGGCGGATCAGTTGCAGTGCGTCTGGATGAGGTTGCGCATCAGACCGACGGTGCAGCCGGCCAGCAGCACCAGCAGCGGCACCAGCGCCACGTGCAGCCGCACGCCGGCCGCCGGGTACTGCAGGTGCACACACAGACACGTCTGGAAGGCCACCTTCAGCAGCACGGCCAGCACCGAGCTCAGGTTGGCCGTCACCTCGCGCCAGCGATCGCCGCTGCGGCACGGCGACGCCATCACCACCAGCGCGTACAGCACCATGATGCTGTCCAGCATCCACATGGGGATGAACACGATGAACCAGTTCCACTGGGTTCGGCCGTCCAGTCGCAGCACCAGCAGAATGAGGAACACGAGACTGAGGAACCAGGTGACCAGTGCGCGGTGTAGCACGGCCATGGCGGCCGCCGCCAGCCGCCTCGGTCGGCTGCCAGGCGACGCAGTCCCAGCTGGTCAGGCTCGTACCAGTTGACCACGCAGGCAGCAGCGCCCGACCAAGCCTCCAGTTGACAAACCGGTAACAACCAAATCAGATTGAAATCAGATCACCGGCGAGCGCAGTGCCATCCGTCTGCCGTGCTTCAGATTATCTCCGGCATGTTCTGCAAGACAGGCCAGTCCTATAAACCGAAGTAAAGAGGAGAAAATAAATAAACGAAAAGGAATAAGCCCATTGCAACTAACATAAAATTGCAAGCACAAAATGGCGAAATGAACAACAATAAAATTCCATACACGTCAGCGTATTGCTTCACTCATCACTGGAGATGTCGGGTGGGTCGATGGAGGGGGGGGGTTGTCTGGACCCACCTGGTTTGCTACTCTTCTACTAATGTTAATTTGCTATTTTCCCTGGTCGATCTGAAAATGAAAATGGACTGTACATGGGGTGTGGATTAATGCTGTAGGTAGAACTAGAACAGATCAAATGGTAAAAAAGTGCATGGCTCTGATAGGTAGGTTTACTGCATGTTTGAGGAGAAGTATTGTGACGTACATCCTTCAAAGTGCCAGAACAAATAACAAGTGGTATTCTAAGGCAGTGTCCTAAAATTACTTCACCATTAACTGTGTGGATGAAGAAAGAAGTTGCTTGGGAATAGTGAGAGATTGGAAGAAAATAAAGGATCGCCACTTAAGGATTAAAAAAGCAGAATGCTGTTCACTTCAGTCATGCATTGTACATTATTTAGCAGTCATGTGTATGATGACTGCTCACACATGTGGCAAAATTGTAAAAACCTAAGGCAAGGATGAAATAGCACAAGTCCCTTAATTGTAAATTTCCAGGTCACATAGTCAATTATTTTACACTGTTCTAAGGTCATAGGAGTAAATAATTATGTGGTCAAGCTTGCATAGAGATTATGGTGATATTTTTGTTGCTTTTTTAGTAACTTCAAAGAGGATAGACATGTTTGCATAATATGGGCTCCATCTGAGCAGGAGAGGAGCTGAATTGCTAAGCAGCAGACATGAAATATGTACTTCCTGTGCAGATGTAATAAATGTGTACTTTCAAGCATTTTCGAGTTCCTGGAATTTCTTTTTCCAATACAGTGTTGATGAACAGCTTGATAAGGCTATTGGTGAGGAAATTAGTAGAAACTTTCAGAGGAAATGCCCTATTCTTGGTGACTTTAATTTAAAAGGATATGAAAATATTGGTGTTGGCTCCCCATCATGTAAAATAGGAAACGCCTTGAAGAGGACCTCTTCTTACACCAGTTTGTAATTGAGCCAACTAGGCAGGGCTTATTCTTGGACCTTGTCTTCTTGGATTGAAGTGATTTAGCTCAAGACTTGACTGTAAGAGAATCTCTGGGAAGAAGTGACCATAACATAGTTAGATCCAAGGCACATGTAGTGGGCACAATCAAGGACAATTTGGTAAATGTTCCTAACTTCAACCGGGCAGACTTTGACTGCATGAGAACAGCTTTAAGTGTCATGAAATGGTAAAAAGAATTCTACAATTGAAATACCTGTGAAATGTGTTAAAAGTTCAAATCTTACATGAAGGAAACTTATATTAGACATAACCCCCAAAAGCAAAGATGTAAAAGAAGGATAGGAAAGCCAGCATGGCTTATGCCAGATTTGATAAAGCAACTAAGGCTAAGAAAGATGTTCATCTAAAATTAGCAACTAAGGCGAAGAAGTTTGTCATGTTCCAAAACAGGTTAGATTGTGCTAGGGTTTCAACTTGAAACTTCCTTAGTAAACAACTAGTTTGAAATGATCCTTTTTGTTGCAATTTGTTCAGAGGTGAGGCTAGGTTGGGTTAGATTATGCTGTGATTTAAAAAAATGTTAACATCATTTGTATGATATACATACCTCCTACCTACCAAACTGCAAGCTTTGCGATTTTTCCCACCAGTGGAAAAATATGCAGTTGCAGAGGAAGTGAGTGGTCATGTCAACTACAATAGTTGGTTTTACAGAAATTTGAAACAGAAATTTGCTTGCAGGTCCCAGGTCTCAGGAAAGAGACCTGGGATGAGATAGATGGAGAAGACCTGGCATAATGATCCACATACATTAAAAGCATCCACCAAATATAAGTATCACATCAGTGCTAATAACAAAATAGGTTTTACTGTTGATGATGCTGAAATAAGTAAAATTAAACTTATGAACATCAATAAATTACAATATGCTTTCTGATTTAAGTGGAGACTACACTCAGCTCTACTGTATATGGCAGCCAACAAATGAATGCCAGAGAGCTCATTGGCCCTGTGGTTAAATTTAGCAAAGGATGTGGTTCGTAAGCCAACTTCCTGAGCAACAGGAGACATAATAACAACAAAAGTATACTTAATTGATGTCAACCAAGTTTATCAATCCATACCTGATACTCCCAACATGCTCACACCACACTAGTAAATATTCACAGCACACCCCATGAGTAGGATGGACACACACCAACTGACTTTTTACTTGCCATCTATTGGGATATAGGTTTCAGAATATAAAATGGCTTAAGGAAAATTATATACTAAGGCAATCCATTTCAAATCATTTAATTTTCACAATTAAGAACCATTTTTTTTTAATGAAACAGCTGAAAAATTGATTGAAACCAATTCCTAATAAAACTAAAAGCTCTTCAATATATATTTTCAGTTCATGTTTGGAATATTTAGTTGAAGGGAGGAAAAACTTGGAAGGCTCAAAAGCTAGTAAACAGGAGAGCAAATTGCAGCTCTAAAACCAACTATTCATAACCATAGTGCTAGAAATAGACATCCCAAGAATTCAAGTACTACCTTGAAGTATAAATAGCATAGGCAGGTAGGAGGTAACGAGGTAATGAACCTATCTTGGTCCTACCTGGGTACTAGGTACAGTGTTAAAATATTGGTTTTTCATCAGTTGTAAGATGTCAAAATGAGCATAGAAGGATGTCAAAATTTGACATGTAATTAGTGTAATTTAAAATGTTTTTGTTGTCATTCAGACTAAAATTTGAGTTCATGGTGTAGGTGATTATGACTGGACCTTTATCATTTGTTTTAAGATTCATAATTGAAGAAAAGATGTATTCAGGATAAGGAGAATAATAACTATGATGAACTGGTTGGTTGGTTATTTGGGCTTTGGGGAGCATTGACTGCTTTGGTCATACAGCTCCCATATGATGAACTGGCATTGTATCCCATATCACATAGGTCATCCCTTTACCCAAAATTGCATTGCAAAATGTTCGTGTAACACCATTCCATATTGAGGGCATGCACATGCCATTTATAAATGAGATACTGTTACAAAGGAGACATAAATACTTCATATCAATGAGCAGGATGCTGATACTCCTTGGAGAAGGATGTTGATTGAGTGTTCAGAGTGGTATATTCAGATAGTGGAATAATTTATCACTGAGCAACTTTGATATGCCTGCATATTGTATTCAATGCAGGGCTTCATTACTTGTTGAATAAGGACTTCAGGAGTGCTGGATGACACCAGGTTTCAGGATACTGGGTAGACTATCTGAAACAGAAGAGGCTCTGTGATATGGTTTCAGGAGATTTCCTGATCACAAGTCATCGGTGCACCCCAACTATGGCATATTTGAATTGTTGAAGGGGATCAGGATGCCTTCAGTTGATTTCATGTTGGCCTCATAATCAGCAGCTAGTAAGCAAGGATGTCACAAAAGCCATAGACAGGCAGGTCGATTGAACTTTCATTAGGTGGTATTTTCCACCCATTTTCTTGAAAAATTTCACACTAGGTACTACCTACATACCTACCAACCTACCTAGCCCTGTTCACTGGATGTTCTTCAGGTTACTCAGGCAAATTACTTTTCCATTACATATTGCAGCATCTACCGAACAACGAAGTTATGTCAGCAAACAACCTGTGGTCAGCAAGTTGCACTAAACATTGCTATAATTACCTTGGAAGTGGAATAAAAACAGCGAAATGCTCCGGCCAGTCGCCCGATGGACCCTTTTACGCACAGGATTATTGAACTGTAGCAAATGCGGATAATTCGCATGTTTTGGTCGATTCAATGCTACCATATGATATGGGTATTATCACTGTTCTACGTATTATGCCGGCACGAAAAGACGTCCGTGAAGTTGGCAGGAGTTCGATATTCACATTCAGCAGAAATAGACGACCCCTTCGATTTCGCCCAAACTCGGTGAGACGGTAGTACCAAGGTCCCTGACCCAGCAGGCAGACGCGTTCCACGGGGCATCGAATGGTTTGACCGCCAGAGGTCAACATAGGTCAACAATCAAATAATGCCGGAATGCCTAGGATATATAGCGCATTCGATTCGCAACGACACGCTGATTCCGACACTGCTATTATTTACTCCGTAGCACAAACGGTTAATGAGTTATAACCAATTATGTAACTATATTACTCACAGCATTGCTTCCCACACATTCCCATGCATTATTCACTTTCCCATTCAGGAAATGTGTATGCAATACACATAGTCGTAACGCCAATAACGTGGGCAGTCCAGCGGTGGCACTAGAATCATTGGCGTCCGATTAATTCCGGAGATATATCAAAATATGTCCCGATAAAATCAGTTTTCGACCTAATGGTTAATTTCCCATAGGGTTTAGCATGGGACCCGGCGGAACTGGAAATCGCGACCCCTTCAATTTCTTTTAAAATCGCCACGAACATATGTGGTGCAAAAACACGTCGACAACTCACGCCGTTTCCCGGGGCATCGAAAGATGTGACCTACAGAGGTCAACGAGTTCCAGTTCGATATTCGACTTTGACCAATATGTGAGGATAGAGCATGTGACTGTCATTACTTGGCATGCTCAAGTCGTAGTGGAAGAAAGCAAATTAAATACGCTTCAAATCTAACTCGAACTTGAAACGTTCAATGAGACATGTGACCTTGGCAGGTCACAGGTCATGTCAGGTCAAGCCGTTCACATGATGGAATATGTACAAAAGACACAACGTTTTAACACCAGTAACATGGACAGTCCAACGGTGGCACTAGAATCATTGGCGTCCGATTAATTCCGGAGATATATCAAAATATGTCCCGATAAAATCAGTTTTCGACCTAATGGTTAATTTCCCATAGGGTTTAGCATGGGACCCGGGGGAACTGGAAATCGCGACCCCTTCAACTTCTTTTAAAATCGCCACGAACATATGTGGTGCAAAAACACGTCGACAACTCACGCCGTTTCCCGGGGCATCGAAAGATGTGACCTACAGAGGTCAACGAGTTCCAGTTCGATATTCGACTTTGACCTATATGTGAGGATGGAGCATGTGACTGTCATTACTTGGCATGCTCAAGTCGTAGTGGAAGAAAGCAAATTAAATACGCTTCAAATCTAACTCGAACTTGAAACGTTCAATGAGACATGTGACCTTGGCAGGTCAGAGGTCATGTCAGGTCAAGCCGTTCACATGATGGAATATCTACAAAAGACACAACGTTTTAACACGAGTAACATGGACAGTCCAACGGTGGCACTAGAATCATTGGCGTCCGATTAATTCCGGAGATATATCAAAATATGTCCCGATAAAATCAGTTTTCGACCTAATGGTTAATTTCCCATAGGGTTTAGCATGGGACCCGGCGGAACGGGAAATCGCGACCCCTTCAATTTCTTTTAAAATCGCCACAAACATATGTGGTGCAAAAACACGTCGACAACTCAAGCCGTTTCCCGGGGCATCGAAAGATGTGACCTACAGAGGTCAACGAGTTCCAGTTCGATATTCGACTTTGACCTATATGTGAGGATGGAGCATGTGACTGTCATTACTTGGCATGCTCAAGTCGTAGTGGAAGAAAGCAAATTAAATACGCTTCTAATCTAACTCGAACTTGAAACGTTCAATGAGACATGTGACCTTGGCAGGTCACAGGTCATGTCAGGTCACAGGTCTCAGTGACCTTGAAAGGTCACTGAGGTCACACGAAAGGTCACTGAGGTCGGACTCTTCAGATTCCCTTCAAAATTAGCACATCGGTAGTACTGAAAGCTCGGATCAACATGGGCATAAAAGCTAAGAGGGGCGTTCATAAACCGCTGACATGTATTTCGTGTCGTGAAAGATGGTCCCTGAGACGGACGGAGGGTTCCACGCCAGACGTAGATATAAGACATAAATACATACAAGATTAGTGTAACTATGAGCCAGAAGGGCCATTTTTGGTTGCACTCTGTGCACTCAACCAGTTGTCCACAAAATCTGTCGATCAGCCCTCCTTGTAGTACTGAAAAGCAAGCCCTCTATTCTTATAATAATTGTCTATGCTGTTTTAAAATATGTTCAATGTGCTGCTACTGACAATGGTTTCCGGGGCGGGGATGGCCGAGTGGTTAAGGTGTCGGGCTATGGGTACTAAAGGTCCCGGGTTCGACTCTAGCGCCGCTCAGGACATTTCCCAATCCCGCGGCCCACCGGCGAAACAGTGTGGGCGGCGCCATTAGCCGTGAATGTGCATAAAGTGTGTCGTGAACCAACCAATAAACAAACAGACAATGGTTTCTGGCAGCTGGTTCCAGTGTTCTACTACCCTGTTGGTGAAGAAAGTCTGTCTTAACCTTGTTCCTCTGTGCTTAACTTTAATTTTGAATTTATGACCTCTAATTGCATCATTTCTGTTAAATTAAAACATTTCCCCAAGATATCCCCTCTCCAGACCATGGACAAATTTAAAGACCTCGATGAGATCTCCTCTCAGCCTTCTTTATCTAAGTGAAAACATATTCAATTTCTTCAATCTTTCCTCATATGCCAGGTTGCTTATACCATGAACCATTTTTGTAGCCCTCCTTTGTACTCTCTCTAAAAGCCAACAATCTTTTTCATTGCTAGGAGACCAAGCTTGGATGCAGTATTCCAAATGTGGCCTGGCATGTGCACAGTAAAGCTTCCTGATGACTTGCTCACTTCTGTATGATACATTCCTATTTATTGCCCTAATCATTAAAATCCAATGGACCAATCCAATGGACCAATGCCGATCCAATGGCCGTGCAGTGCCATTGGATCGGCTTTGGCTTACGCTAATGGAGAGGGGCCCGGAGCTGACAGCGAGACTCATGTTGATGAAGAGGCCCCCTGGCTACAGAAACTGGGCAAAAGCAGATGGTTCCCCGTGCTACTTAAAGGACTTTTATGTCCATGTAGAGGCTCCGATTGTTAAAGGCAGTGACGCATCCAAGGGGTGGAGGGGAAACCACCCCCCCTGGTGAGTGCGATTGGGCCGTATAGGCGGCCGCCTTCAGGAGTCCGCAAGGACCCCTGAAGGCGTGTAGATTCCCCATGGTCTGGCGATTACTGTGAGGAATGCTGCAGGCTAGCCTCAGAGCATAGCATGTGGTGGAAAGCGAAGAAAGCTGTCAAAAAAAATTGGAACGTCCCCTAGCAGCTTGAGAGAGCACCTGCTGGCTTCTATACCACCTAAGAGCTAAGGAGAGTAGATGAGACTAACGATGGTTGCGAGGAATGCTGAAAGCCCAGCTATGAGGACCTCATAGCTAGAAAAACCCTGAAGCTAGAAAGACTGTAAAGGACTGAGAGTGGCCCCAAATAGCTGGACAGGGCACCGTACGATTGCAAATGTTCACTGAGCGCTAGAGAGGATTGGACTGGACTTGGATGTCGAAGACTCTTGGAAGGGGTCCCGATGAAAGGAACATGGTCCCTGAGATCTAAAAAGAGTTCTTAGCCTTGTATGTGAGGAATCCCGAGGGCTAATTTCAGAGCGAAAATGTCCTTGATAGCCCAAAAGGCTGCCAAGGGCTCTTAGAAATTGTGAGGCCTGTCTCGGAGCCACAGGATGCCTCTGAAAGCTAGACAAGCTTGTCGAGGAATTGGGATGGACTTACCGACGGATGAATAGGGGGTCCCTGAGAGCCCGATATGACTGACCTGTGATGTCCCTGTGCTTTCTGATGGGCACCGGAGGGATCAAAGCCCCTTGAGAGCTAAGGGAGTCCCCGAGAACTGGCGCTGGACGCGAGTACTGCCAAGTACTGCCAATGGCGAGACTCAAAGCTAAGATGTCCTTGAGAGCCATTCATGCTGCCAATAACTGGGAAGATCAGAGGGTCATGAGGGTGTGGAGGATCAGAGTGTCAGAGAGGTCTGCCTGCATGAAAACCCTGAACTAGGAGGAAGAAAACAGGCCTTAATATGAAAATAATATCAGCCATTTACACATATTTCTATGTACATGCATATATCTTTAGGGGCCCCTTGAAAGCAATGTCTGAAATCCGAAGTTTCGGGAAAGTGGCCGGAGCTATAAGTAGGTAGGGGCCCTTTTCAGACGTCCCCCTCCCTGGATCAAATCCTGGTTACCCACCGGAGACAGCGCGGGCTCTATATGGCACCCAGCGGCACCCCTTTTCAACAGGCTGGCCGGCTGCCGCCGACTGTGATCCGTGTCGAGTACAGCCAGGCTGATGACGAAGCCGTACGCCGGCGCGGTACCAGACTACACATAAGCAGCAGCCGCCGGCGGCCGGCGCTGGGCTTTGTGCCGGTACTGGGCTGTGGCCACTGGACAGGCCCCGGACTGCAGGCGGGGACAGCTGGCGATGGCTGGAGCAGCGCGATCGACACAGGAGCAAATTGCAGGCGCTTGGGGCGCGGCGACATCGCCGGCGACGCCATGAACACAGGAATTAGGATGCGACAGACACTGTGAGGCGACGGCGACACTGTACGGGTAGCCGCCCGGCGATGGCATACCACCCGCGTCACCGTTCTCGGTGCTCATACTCAGCAGGTGCGCCACGGGCTCACAGCGCATCTGCTCGGCGCTCCAGCCGCGCACCGCGGCGAGTCATCCTGGATGCGCGGCAGCGTCGGCGTGTGCGATGGCTCCTCGATGCTCGCGCGCCCCAGTGAGAACACGTTATCTACAGCGTTCCATCTGAACGGTACAACTTCTGGACGAACCCTCTCTTGTATGTTGCGGGTCCTGGAGCCAAACGAGCTTCGCCTTCTTGGCTAGATTCCTGTCCGCCGCTGGGTGTGGATCGAACGACGCAGTTCCCGCACCGTTGATGTTGATGGTCAGTCTGCCGTTCACCGTCTCGTACTCATGCGGTGCACTGACTTGATGCTGTTAAAGCATGAGATTGCTGGCTCGGTAGCCGTGCTGTGCGGTATGACCCATATGGAGGCAGGCAGCAGCCGCTTCAGCACGCCTGTAACCCCGCCCTGCACCGCCACCAGCTCTGCACCTGCCTTTTCGTGTTCCCGCTTAGAGAGCTTGATGGTAGGCCACTAGTCGCGGACATTGCTGCTGAACCGAGCCATGCTGTCCTCGTTAAGCAGGCTGTTTGGGGGGCATGACCAAGATGCCCCATGGATCTACCAGTGCAACTTGTTCGCAGCTATTGGTTGAAGCCACTTTCAATTTTGTGCGCCTGGTGTCGCCTGTGGGAGAAAATACCGACCAACATTTCACCATGTTGCACACCTTGCCTTTTACCAAGGCACATATCGAGCTTCATCTGTTTCTTCGTTTTAGTAACATTGAAGAAAAGGCTGCAAATTAATATAGCTCTCGTCACTCGTGACATGCGGACTTGCTTGCGTCAGCCCGCCCTTGTGTGTTGTGCGTACACGTCTAATAAACCATTTTTTTGTGATACCACAGTTGATAGATCCAATTGCTGGATTTCAAACATGCATTTTTCACAGAAACATGTCACATTTGAGCCCTCCTCATCGCTTTGACGTCAGGATGCGTGCAATTCACGTTAGTATGCTACCATTTTTCTTCTGGAAAAAATATACCGTTCCGAGGAAAATAATCACTTCCTTTGTCCGAACTATAATGCTGTTTTCTTTAGTTCTTCTCTGCATTGAAACTCCCTTCGACTAGGTGGAATTTTTCGCTCACTAGGTGGGATTTCACGGAACCATGTGGGACACATCCCACCTAGTTAACATGTTACAGGAGGCCCTGTCTGGGGTGGTGTCAGAGATGACTCGCCTTGGTTCTGCATCAGTCTACATTGGCCTTATATGCCATTTTTGTTCATACGTGGGCATAAAAGCATGTTGCTATTGTAGCCTAATCACCGAAGCAGGAAAATCCAATTCAGAATGTCGAGATAGAAAACATGGTTTCTTTGATGACACGTGATAGCAAGCGGCATAAGATGACCTGTGATTTTGTGGGCGATGTGTATAATTGATGGTTAGGGGGTGCTTGTAACTTAAGAGTAGTGTTCCTTTGCATTGATGTGCATTGCTTGCTATTCGTCTCGAGTTACCTAAAGCATCAACAAGGGGCATTAAGCGTTCCTTGTTGAGGGCGTTAAGCGCCCTCATCATTATTGAATTAAGGTTTGAAAAGTGAGGAGATTGGCCGAGTCGAATCCGATCAGATTTGCCCATACGTGAATGCTGAAGAGTAGACTCACTTGAGCTCTCGCTGGTGACTATCATGCGGTGCTGGGAGCAGAAGAGTAGACCTACTTGAGCCTTCGCTGGTGACTATCATGCGGTGCTGGAAGCAGAAGAGTATACTCACTTGAGCCCTCGCTGGTGACTGCCATGTGGTGCTGTGAGCGCAATCACGTGATCTACGCTGACGTGATATTATCGAAGTTACCAGCTGGGCGAGCAGAAGGCTCTGTAAGATCCAGCAGAAGTGCACGGTGGTCTCTCCTCGGTGGAACTGGAGACCTCTTCCGGTGCAGTTGCGTCTTCCGGCGCTGGGCGGCGCGGCCGGAACTGGTGATCACGACAGCAAAAGTGCGCGTCACCTGAGACCGCCGGCGGCGGTGAAACCTGTGGCCCGGGTCAGTAAGGTCAGGCGCCAACAGAACGCCGCGCCGCCAATCGCCACCGCGGCAGGCGTCGTATGGTCGACTAATTTGGCGCGGAATAGCCGCGAAACGGCGCCAGCTGAGGCGTCTCGTGTCAGTGCCACCGGATCAGGCTGCTAGAAACACAACAGGGCGCCTCGGCGAGCCCTTCAGTGGTCGGCTCTGGTGATGTCAACCCTTGTGCATTGTGATGCGTGCATGATCATGTGCATAGTCAAGGCACTGGGGTCACGGTCATCGCGCCTGTTCCGGCCATTGTGACATGTCAGGTCAGGGTACTGGGGCCACGGTCATCGCGCCTGTTCCGGCCATTGTGACATGTCAGGTCAGGGTACTGGGGTCACAGTCATCGCGCCTGTTCCGGCCATAGTGACACGTCAGGTCAGGGTGCCGGGATCACGATCATCGTGTCTGTTCCGGCCATAGTGACACGTCAGGTCAGGGTACTGCAGCTTCCATAGAATCTGTTGTACGGTGGCTGGTCTGACGTCACCATCGTGTACCCTGCAGCTTCTGCGGCTGTGCCACGTGGCTGGTCTGACGTCACCGTCGTGTACCCTGCAGCTTCTGCGGCTGTGCCACGTGGCTGGTCTGACGTCACCATCGTGTACCCTGCAGCTTCTGCGGCTGTGCCACGTGGCTGGTCTGACGTCACTATCGTGTACCCTGCAGCTTCTGCGGCTGTGCCACGTGGCTGGTCTGACGTCACCATCGTGTACCCTGCAGCTTCTCCGGCTGTGCCATGTCTGATGACAGCTAGCTGTGCATCATGTGGTGCAGCGAGTCGCGAGACCAGACATGGCTGGTGCACAGCTTAGCTCGGCTGAGGATACGGGCACTAAGTGACCTACCATGGCCGATGCACGCTAAAACCCTAATCACACACACACACACGCACACGCACACACGCACACACACACACAAACACACACACATGCACACACGCATACACATACAAACACACGCACACACACACACACACACACACACACACACACACACACACACACACACACACACACACACACACACACACACACACACACACACACACACACACATCGGCTGAGGATAACAACAGTGGGACGAGGTCATATCAGACATTATTTATAGAGAAGGTTGGGGTCCAAGTGTTCCGAGGCCCCTACTTTCTTGCTTCACTGTGGTGCACCGAGGAAAAATTTAACTTTCTGAAGGAAGTGGACTAGTAAAGTCAACAGGCGCCCCTGACGAAAAGCAAATAGTAATTATAGGATCCCTCCCACACGCATCCGACACATTGCAGGTCAGTTAACTCATCGGACTGCTCATGATGCACCGAATTGAGAGGTAATGCGCTCCGAAACTTTCAAATGCCCTTTTACTGGCTCACTGCACCTAATTGGTAGCTCAGGCTACCTATTGGATGGCTATGGTTTGGTTCCGAAATATCAGGGATGTCTTCATGGATTAGAGTGCCTTTCAACAAAGTCGAATTCCCTTGCTACTATTGAAAGTTCTCCTTGCTAGCATTATAGCTTCGTAAGTCGAGGTACCCTCATAAAACCTAACAATTTCAACAGTTCAGGTGTTCGAGAAGCGAGGGGGTTGTTGCAATGCTCCCCTCTCTTTTGTATGACCAAGAAGTCCATCATCATCTCATTTTAGATTATTTCACTGAAAATATCGAGTTATCACCAAGTCCATTTTGGACTCTAACACTCCACGTGTCCACTAGTACCATTGATGCATGCTTCCGCCCTACAATTATAGAAGAGAAGCTTGCGCGCTGCGCAGTTCAGAACAGCACTGCAACTTGATTACACAATTTGACTTACCTCACCAGCTATTTCATTAGTGGTAGCAGCATTGTGATTTCTTTGCACTGTCGGGACGCGCACAATGCCGGCGATCTCTGCATGCTCCAGCTTCAAGACCGTAGACAGTCATTTTACTTCTCGTAATATAGACAAGTGCCGGAGATTGAACGGCACACAACCCAGGGAACGACGCGCAACCCGCGCGCGCTGGGCCGAAGCCTGTGGCAATTTTCCGCCTCAGCACAGATCATGTTCTCGTCACTGCGCCCACGCCTGCCGCACTCTGCAACACTGCAACACTGCACCAGCCAACTGACCGCCGTTTTCCGGCCGCCGCGGCGGCCGTGGTGTCACGGGCCGGCGAGCGTCTTCTCAGGCGACGCCGATTTCGTCCGAAGCGCGCGGTTGGGAAACGCAAATCGGCTGTCCGCTGCGCCCGCTCTCTCGAGGAGCTCGAGACGCGACTGCGAGACGTGACACCCGACTGAGTTAGCCCTAACTGAGGCGCGCTACTGCGCGTGTAACGACCAGAACGCCGTGCAGGCACGCGATTCCCTAGAGGCACGACATCACGGCGTGCGGACGACACTACACACCGCCGGGGAAAATCGTCCCGGAAATGCCGTCGGTGTTGATAGCAGGCATCATGTCCTACCTGTCCGTGGGTGCCGAGGTACCAGCGGTGATGCACGGCACATGCGGTAGCCCGTGGTGGTGGTGACCGGGCACCGTTGATAGTGCGTGGCACGCGCAATAGTCGGTAGCCCTTCGACCTATGGATGTGTTCCGACCCAGATGACCACGAGTTACAGGTCAAATCGGCAGCTGGACTTGGATTGAGATCTACCTCACATAGACCCAGGCTACAGGCGGTGGATGCCTACAATAGACAGAAAGGTTAGTACTCTATCTGAGTAGTTACAGTCAACACCTTATTAATTTATAAAAGCAATATTGTCACAGATGTTAGTGTTGTTTCTACCGCTTAGCTGGTGCATCCTAGCCTAACCCAGCGCTCTCACCGAGAGGTTTCAACTTGTCCTCAGATGCTTCGATCAGTCTGAATGCTCAGGTTAGTCTTTGGATGCTCCGATTAGTCTTTGTATGCTCCGGTTAATCTATGGATTCTCCAATTAATCTTTCGATGCTTCGATTACATAGTCTCTGAATGAATCGATCTGTCATCGGACGTCTCGATTAGTCTTTGATGCTCCGCTCGGTCGTCGGCAGCTTCAATCTCGGGTGCTCCGATCAGTGCTAAGCTTCTCTAGTTATTCCTCGGATTCTTCGACCAGCCCTCGACCACTCCAATTATTATCCTGATCCTTCGATCATCTATCAAGAAAGTCAAACCGAGGAAGCATTTCATTGTGGAAAGTAATCCGTCTTTCTGAGGAGCCAATTCGCCCGCGCTGACGGGGTGTTAACATCGCACCTGTGGCTCGCGACGTGTAGAAAACTGCACACTCGATCGCCGTGCTGTGCCAACTTGGCACGGTGGCATGCATCGTGCCGATGTCATGCAGCGTGCCGGGTGTCCGTGAGAGTCGATAGGAGACTAGGGTGAAACTGACGCACGTCTTCCGTATAGAAGCGGCGCAGTTCTAGCCTGGTGATGGCTGATGAAGAGACACTCAGGAAAGAGAATCCGGCGAAACATCAGTGGTCGGAGTCCGGGTTGTGCCCTCCGGCGGTCAGGGTGGGAGCAGTGGCCTCCGACAGTCAGGGTGGGAGCAGTGGCCTCCGACAGTCATAGTCAGAGCAGTGGCTTCTGACAGTCGGGGTGGGTGCAGTGGCCTCTGACGGTCAGAGTCAGATCAGTGGCCTCTGACGGTCAGGGTGGGAACAGTGGCCTCTGACGGCCAGGGTCAGAGTAGTGGCCTCTGACGGCCGGAGTCAGATCAGTGGCCTCTGACGGTCAGGGTCAGAGCAGTGGCCTCTGATGGTCAGAGTCAGATCAGTGGCTTCTGACGGTCAAGGTGGGAACAGTGGCTCCTGACAGTCATAGTCAGAACAGTGGCCTCTGACGGTCAATGTCAGAGCAGTGGCCTTCGGCAGCCCTGTACCGCGTGATGACCCCGTACTGTGCGGACCGAGCAATTGACTGTCGAACGTAACGCCCCGGTAATTCCGGTCGCACCCGTTGTCGGCGTCCGCCAGCATTGCTGGAGACTCTGGCGTTGTCACTGCATCCGGAACATGTGCGGGTGTCGACAGTTCACTGCATGGGTGTCGACAGCTCACTGCATGGGTGTCGACAGCTCACTGCATGGGTGTCGACAGCTCACTACATGGGTGTCGACGGCTCACTGCATGGGTGTCGACGGCTCACTGCATGGGTGTCGACAGTTCACTGCATGGGTGTCGACAGCTCACTGCATGGGTGTCGACAGCTCACTGCATGGGTGTCGACAGCTCACTGCATGGGTGTCGACAGCTCACTACATGGGTGTCGACAGCTCACTACATGGGTGTCGACGGCTCACTGCATGGGTGTCGACGGCTCACTGCATGGGTGTCGACGACTCACTGCATGGGTGTCGACAGCTCACTGCATGGGTGTCGACGGCTCACTGCATGGGTGTCGACGGCTCACTGCATGGGTGTCGACAGCTCACTGCATGGGTGTCGACAGCTCACTGCATGGGTGTCGACAGCTCACTGCATGGGTGTCGACAGCTCACTACATGGGTGTCGACAGCTCACTACATGGGTGTCGACGGCTCACTGCATGGGTGTCGACGGCTCACTGCATGGGTGTCGACAGCTCACTGCATGGGTGTCGACAGCTCACTGCATGGGTGTCGACAGCTCACTGCATGGGTGTCGACAGCTCACTACATGGGTGTCGACAGCTCACTACATGGGTGTCGACGGCTCACTGCATGGGTGTCGACGGCTCGCTGCATGGGTGTCGACAGCTCACTACATGGGTGTCGACAGCTCACTGCATGGGTGTTGACAGCTCACTGCATGGGTGTCGACAGCTCACTGCATGGGTGTCGACAGCTCACTACATGGGTGTCGACAGCTCACTACATGGGTGTCGACGGCTCACTGCATGGGTGTCGACGGCTCACTGCATGGGTGTCGACGACTCACTGCATGGGTGTCGACAGCTCACTGCATGGGTGTCGACGGCTCACTGCATGGGTGTCGACAGCTCACTGCATGGGTGTCGACAGCTCACTGCATGGGTGTCGACAGCTCACTGCATGGGTGTCGACAGCTCACTACATGGGTGTCGACAGCTCACTACATGGGTGTCGACGGCTCACTGCATGGGTGTCGACGGCTCACTGCATGGGTGTCGACAGCTCACTGCATGGGTGTCGACAGCTCACTGCATGGGTGTCGACAGCTCACTGCATGGGTGTCGACAGCTCACTACATGGGTGTCGACAGCTCACTACATGGGTGTCGACGGCTCACTGCATGGGTGTCGACGGCTCGCTGCATGGGTGTCGACAGCTCACTACATGGGTGTCGACAGCTCACTGCATGGGTGTTGACAGCTCACTGCATGGGTGTCGACAGTTCACTACATGGGTGTCGACAGCTCACTACATGGGTGTCGACGGCTCACTGCATGGGTGTCGACAGCTCACTGCATGGGTGTCGACGGCTCACTTCATGGGTGTCGACAGCTCACTTCATGGGTGTCGACAGCTCACTGCATGGGTGTTGACAGCTCACTGCATGGGTGTCGACAGCTCACTACATGGGTGTCGACAGCTCACTGCATGGGTGTCGCCAGCTCACCGGCTCACTGCATGGGTGTCGACAGCTCACTGCATGGGTGTCGACAGCTCACTGCATGGGTGTCGACAGCTCACTTCATGGGTGTCGACAGCTCACCGCATGGGTGTCGACAGCTCACTGCATGGGTGTCGACAGCTCACTGCATGGGTGTCGACAGCTCACTGAATGGGTGTCGCCAGCTCACCGCATGGGTGTCGACGACTGGCGACCCTCGTGTCGGCCATGACACATGCCGCAGCGACACGCTTATTCATAGTGATGGGTCATGAAACTCATGTTGATGGGCTTTTAGGCTGGTTACGAATCAGGTTAAGTCGAGTTAAGTTGGGGAATAGATACGATACCCAGCAGATGGTATTCATGCTTGGGACTTGTAGCTGGTCTCTATCCTTTGGCAATGGTGTCGTGGTTCCTGAAATGTTGGTCACAGCCGGAGATCAATAAATTTGTCGCTCACGAGAGGTTGGGGGGAAGGACATTGTCAGATAAACGAATGTTCTAAGGAGCTAAAATATGGTCTCCTCTTTCAGTAAAAAGTAGCCCGATTTCGGAAATGTCAAAGAAGACCCATTGCTTAGCACGAAAATTGCCTAAAATTATTTCACCTCCACCCCTAGCTGACCCAAAATGCGTGTCTTCGACTTATCACCAGCCAGCGCAATACACAGCTAACCATTCTTCTAGAAAACTCAATTTGTCACGTGAGCGGCACCAGTGACAACAAATTATCGCCAACGCGAGCTACCATGTGACAGAAAACAAATGTCTGGTAACAGCTTCAAATGCGATGAAACTGCAGACGATACCACAACTTTGTGGACAGGAGCCCGAATCAGCACACGGCCGGGACGGACGACCGTTACTGCGCCAGCTCGATCCACTGTGCTACCTAGCGTACGCCGGTGAGCGGTACGCATGGTCTGCCTGTGGAGCGGCGACGTCCCCAGTCTGGCCGCACGGCCGGCTGACTCCGGTCGGACTCATCGGGTGGACTCGTTCCCACGTCCGCTACTCTGCCGACTGATGCGAGCCCTGTGCTGACGCGTACTGCTATGTGCCGCCGGCAGCGGAAGATTCCCCGGGAAAGCCGCCGGCAACCTCTGTCCGTCCGCCTCTGACTGTGCCAACGGACACTACGGCACCGGCTGCAGTAGATGCCCCCGGCCATCTCTGTCAACGGACACTACGGCACCGGCTGCAGGAGATGCCCCCGGCCATCTCTGTCGACGGACACTACGGCACCGGCTGCAGGAGATGCCCCCGGCCATCTCTGTCAACGGACACAACGACACCAGCTGCAGGAGATGCCCCCGGCCATCTCTGACAACGGACACCACGGCACCGGCTGCAGGAGATGCCCCCAGGCCATCTCTGTCAACGGACACAACGACACCAGCTGCAGGAGATGCCCCCAGGCCATCTCTGTCAACGGACACTACGGCACCGGCTGCAGGAGATGCCCCCGGCCATCTCTGTCAACGGACACTACGGCACCTGCTACAGTAGATGCCCTGAAGCCACCGGTTAATAAGAAGCCGTTCAATGTTAGCTTTCGGGGATTTGCGATACCAATTAGGATTCGCAACATCGTGGACATGCAGTTGTCTGACCTCATACGCCGTGCAAGTCCACAGCGCAGACAAACGGCATCACCCACAGCGCAGCCGACAACGGTGGACGCGCCGCCTGATGGCGCTGCCGGGGAGCGTCTAACGACCCGCAACCCCTGCCGCTAGTATATCGGCCAGCCGACACCCCGACGTGGCTCGACATGGGCGGGGAAAGCAGCAGGCGACGAGTAAAAGCCCCGTGACCGGTTTGCGGACCCGGCAGTCAAGTTATTCGATGCCAATCCTGAGGCGCTGCAAAAAGCTCAATTGTCTGACTGGTTGTACATGGTTGCTCCTGAGTCCAGCTGATGAATCGCTTCTACAACAAAAGTGGGTGGAGACTCTCCAATGCACACCACTTTTTCAACCACCTATGGATGCTAGGTGAAAAAAGATGACCCGAAATCTTAGGTTTTCCAATGGTAGGTACCTATTGCATTCCACAGATACTTCGTGAATTTATGATGTATACATGCACAGTATGCACATGCACAGCATGCACAGTAGCCCAGTATGCACACATATATACATAGGAGACACTCCATACTCCATCCTCGACGATGATGCAACGGTGCCGTACCACTGACACAGCCCATGCACTCCTGCCCGTGCGACTGGTCGGCGTGTCTGCGATGCATTCTCCGATACGCTCCAGGAGCTCTGGTTGTTGCAGTACCCCATCGTAATCGGCCGGCGGTACGTTTTCTCCGGCGGTGCCGATTCCCACGTGGAGGCGTGCTGTAACCAGCTGGACGTGCGTGCTGTAGAGCACGCTGACCGTGGTGGCACGACCGCGGGGAGGGGCGGCCCGGGGGCCGGACCGGTCTAAAGAGCACTCCTGTTGTGATCGCCTTCCTCCGATCTCTGAGCATTCGGGGAGAAACGCTGGCCGACGAGATCGGCGATACGCCGAGCGACATCGGCGGCGCTAAGCCGAATTACACAGGCTGCGCTACTCTGGCTTACGCGGGCGGCGCTACTCTGGCTTACACAGGCGGCGCTACACTGTCTTACACAGGCGGCACTATGCTGTCTTACACGGGCGGCGCTAAGTTGGCTTGAACGGGCGGAGCTACGCTGGCTTACACGGGCGACGCTAGGTTGGCTTACACGGGCGGCGCTACTCTGTCTTACATGGGAGGCGCTAGACTGGTTTACAAGGGCGGCGCTACTCTAGCTTACACGGGCGGCGCTACTCTGGCTTACACGGCCGGCGCTACTCTGGCTTACACAGGCGGCGCTAGGCTGGTTTACACGGGCGGCGCCAGTGTGGCCTACACGGGCGGCGCTACGCTGGTTTACAAAGGCGGCGCTACTGTGGCTTGCACGGGCGGCACTACTCTGGCTTACACGGGCGGCGCTACGCTGGTCTATAAGGGCGGTGCTACTGTGGCTTACACGGGCGGCACTACTCTGGCTTACACGGGCGGCGCTACGCTGGTCTATAAGGGCGGCGCTACTGTGGCTTACACGGGCGGCGCTACTCTGGCTTGCACGGGCGGCGCTGCGCCAGTCAGTAGGGTAGCTGTGGCGCGGACAGTGACGCCTCTCTAGCTGGCTGTTTGCAGCTCCTGGGGCCGCGGGCGTTCGTAACCTGGAGGGCGGCACGGAGTCGGAGTCCGCAGACACTGCTAGCACATTCCAGGCGTGTATGTGTGTGTTATACCCTGCAGTCCATGGTGTTCGAGTACTGACCATTGTGTGCATGTATGTATGTATGTGTGTGTGTGCGCGTGTGTGTGTGTGTGTGTGTGTGTGTGTGTGTGTGTGTGTGTGTGTGTGTGTGTGTGTGTGTGTGTGTGTGTGTGTGTGTGTGTGTGTGTGTGCGTGTGTGCGCGGAACCTTTCACCTCGCTTGTGTACATTGAGGTGGAAAGGTATACGGCTGCGCTTGATCTCATCAGATCAGGCGGAAGTGCGAATTTAAGCGCATTGACGTTCATATCATGCCTAGTTTTGACCATGCTTTTCCAAGGTATTTAAATGGTGATCGTACACATTGACATCATCTAAATTAACCTCCTTTCGCACACTACGTCTCACCAACTGCAAAAGCGGTTGATTGGAGATGGAAATTGCCGGAAGTACCACTACTTTTTCCCATGGAGCAATCTCTTTCGTGTTGGAATCCGTGGAAGAACGAGGCAAAATAACTTATCTGTCATAAGATGTTTTCACAATAATATTTCATATATATATATATATATATATATATATATATATATATATATATATATATATATATATATATATATATATATATATGCATACGTTATGCACTCTGCATGCACGCTATATGATACACAAAATACACAATAAAACACTAATAATTAGCTGCAGCACTAATAACTACTATGTATTATGTACAAGCCGCTACTATGTACTAAGAATGTACACTTATTAAGTATTTAATATGTATGCATATGTATATGTATATACATATGCATAATGTGGTATCCTATATTCACTGACAAATCTCCTAATACCTGCGACATAAAAATGAAGCCACTTTTTCCATGAAGCCATCCTTAGACATAGCCGTTCGTATGACGTCATGTGCAGATGGCTCAAGATGATCAAATGTTTAATTTACTCGTAGTGGAGGAAGACTGATTAGGCAGCTGCGCCGTACCTCGTAATGCATGCGCGTGTGTTCAACTGTTCTGGAGGTTTCGGCATCCATCCCGCGGAGGTGCAAAAACTCGTCGTCTCGCCTGCCCCAGCGAGCAACAGCTTTCCAATTCTGACAGGTTGGAACACAGCACACTCTTGTTTAAAAGAACACCAATTATTGCGCAATATTTCGTGCAACGCTAAATCTAAACGTATTTCAACAGTGTTTCATCATTCTAGCTTAACTTAGATTGATACGCATACATTTGCGGAAAGCATAATTAGTGATTGCAACTTCTTCGTGAAAAAACTACTGCGAATTTGTACACTTCCATGAGCTGTTAACATTGCGACCTGCCGACTTGATGCATACGACTGATACGATAGGGCCTTGAAATTGTTGATGTGACTGATTGTGGAGTACGTGGTTATGCAAGCAGGGAGACACCACTGCATTCGAGAGACTGATCCCCTCAGTTGGCTCAAAATCACCAATGCTGAAACGTTCCAATCTCTCGCAATCTGCAATCCACGAAGGCGCTAAAAAGTCTTCTTAATTTAAGGGTCCAAATGCTCCGCAATCATTCGAACACGTCCACGATGTTTAAAAGCTCAACTACTCATAATTCAAAATCTGCCAAAATGGTCAAAACCTACAATGTTTAAAAGCCCAACTGCTCACAATTCCCAATCGTCCAAACACTGGCTTATGCACATCCAAACGTGATGCGACATACTGGAGACGTATTCTGTTGTATAGCTTGCTCTTGCTCTTAATAACTTTCTTGTGTTTTCGAATGTGACAGGTAGGACAGTTCTTTTATTTGTAGGCAACATGTTAGTTACTTTTTGCATATCTGTGAATTAGTTTAAGGGACAGCATCCCCTCCGCGGACTATCAAGAGTGAACTCTGGCTGACCGGAATAGCTCCCGAGGCATGTTTCTAGCGATGGAGAGGGTTCAAGCCAACCATTCCCTTCTTTCTGCAGAAGGACAGAGAGGTTGACAATTCTCCGGCACCACTTTCTGCACTGTTCCGTGTGCCGATTTGGCAGAGTAGGCCGGGCGCCGACCAGGTGAAGTGCCCAGGTGAAGGCACGTGCGTGGCCAGGCGGCGGCCAGGCGCCGACAGGGCGCCACCTACACACCGCCGCGTCCGGTGAAAGAGAAACGGCGCGCGGCAGTGGTGGTGCGGCCGCCGCCGGGTGTGCGCGTGAGGCCCGTGTGTCCGCCGTGGTCGGCGTCCAAGCACCTGCGTGGTGCTCCAGTGCGGTGCTCCACCGCGGTGTTCCACCACGGTGTTCCATCGTGGTGCTCTACCGTGGTGCGCCTTCTCCAGCCGCCGGCAGCGCGTGACGGCCCACCTGGATACTGCGGTAACTAGTAACGGTGAAGGTTCCCATAGTAATCCCCTCTGGCAGGCCGTTTTCTATCCGAAAACGCAGATAGAGTTCCACGGGGACGTGTAGGTACACTTTGCCTGTTTATTTTTCAGTTATGGTGCACGGTGCATCCAGTCCGATGGCAGGAAGGCTGCGTGTGTTTGCAGCCGCAGAAGTCTGGAATAATCGGCGAAGCTATGTGCCGAACATCACTCTGTAATCAGTGCCGAACATCATTCTGTAATCAGTGAACATGTATGATGTGCTTCCTGTGGTCTGCCGAGGGGACGCTGGATGCCACCACCAATAACATTTTGTAAAGATATGAGCGCCACATTGCTTTACATGGCGCTCTAAAGTTTCGAATATCAGCTATTCATTCTTTGTGCATACATTGCTGTAAATAAAAATCAGTGTCGTGTCAGGTGACTTAAACATGACGTCATTCATGAAGGCATGGCGTTGGAATATGTGATAAAATGGTAATGATGTTGATATACATCAGCATTATTGAATAAAAGCTCATCAGTCTGCACAAATGGATGCTTGATTCATCAAGTAAAACTATAAAGTGCATCTTCGGGTTTTCTGACTTGGCATAAGATTATTGGCCTTTCCAAGGTCACACAAAACCATTGACCTCATTTTAGGGTGACTCATTGACTTCTCATTTTTGGCTCTACATCAGCATTAAAAAAGTATCCTGGGGATCCTCAGATTACTTTTTTTTTACATACGCGAAGGCTTATTTTACGTTAACGAGAAACTATCGCGGAGTTCTGGTCATGTAAGTTCATTAACTCCGCCGGAAATGGGCAGTTTGTCGCCTTCGAATGGCACGGAAGGGAGTTGTTACGGCGCCCTGAGAATGCCAAACAGAACAGGCTAGAGTCAGAAAACAAAAGCCCGCATGCACTTTGCAACAGGATCTTGCGAGCGACATCAAGCATGATTCTGTGGGATCATTTACTAGCTTTAGAAGTGAGGTCATAGGTCAGCTTTGTTCCCAGTCGAGTTTTGTGATATATCAGGCCATCTCAGGTCAGATTATTAATCACATATTCGAACCTTCACTCAATATTTCCATTTTTACTTCGCTATGGCGCAAATGGTCGCAAAATTCGAATTGCACACCTAATCATCAAAGAGCGGATCTAAGTTCAATAATTATCATCCGAAATTGCCTAAAGTTAATGATCTTGGTACAAAATGACAACAGAAACCCAAGACATTAGGCATATGGACATCTTCCGAAGCATAAAACTCTTTCTATGTCATCGGTGAAGCATCTGAATACTACAACTGGAGAAATGTTGCTTCATCCACCGACCAACTCGTGCAGAGCATACATCTTCTGCCGGGAGAAAGAGGCAGATTTGATCTCCTCCAACTTTTGTTCTAGACCACGCAGATAAACATGGTTTTCATAGCGCGCTTCGTTATCCTCTATCTGATCAACGGTGTCAATTTGCATTACTGCTACCTTTACTGTTGATCATCCAGGTTGGGTGGGAGAGGCCAAAGTCTGGGTGTTCGCGATTGACAGGTTTATATTGCCGGGTTTCTCTTCCTAGCCCTAGCCAAATGATATTTTCGGGTAATGCGACGCATATACAGCTAGCTAAGCCTCCGGTGAACGCCACGAAATGGAATTCAATGTCAAGATCATGCGTGGGACGCGCGGGAAGCAACATAGTTTTTTTCCGAGTTCGAACGTAATTGTACCTTGACTTTCAAACTACGAAGGATGAAGAGATGGCATGAAGACAGGTGGACCTAAAAAATGGGTCTAAGCATGGATGCAAAAGAAAAGTTTGGACTTGATCTGAGCTCTGACATGATCTGAGATCACCAAAACTATTCTGGTGCTTTGCTTTGAACAAGTATCCACACATTCATATGCAAAGCTGCGTCCTTCTGAAATATCTTTCGACACCTAGAAAGGCACTGTAAAAAGGACACGTTCCCAAACCAGTGACCTGGCATTGACCTCATCTAGCTGTATGACCCTGGCCCCTAGACAAAGATTTAAGCACTACGAGGTTCACTCTTCAATTGCCAGACGGTATGCTACATTTGAGCACGATCGCATTGTGCGTTCGGAGGCTATTCTTGAAAAAGGACATGAGGGAGATAGAGAAAAACTTGCCAGAAAAACCGGTAAAAGTAAAATATTTGGGTTAATTGCTTCAATGACAGCAAATCAAACCTATCTGACAATGCATATATAGTTTACCCGTCTCAGTGTGCCACATACGTGACTAAGAACAATACAAAACAACACATTTCAAAAAATCATTCTGTTCATCTCTCAATCCTTCCGCATCCAGGCAGTGAAACCAGAACGCCATGGGATGGAATGACAAGCCAACCTGATGCATAAGGCGCATGGCACACGTGCACGTTCCTATCCATGTGCCTGTCGAGCAAAACACGGCAGGGTGGCGATCTGTCTGCATAATTCACAGATTAGCCTGTGCTGACCAAGTCCCATTACTCAACCCTCGCCATAAACGCAGACAGTTGGACGAGATCAGAGTAGTAGCAAGGAATGCGATTGGTGCAACTCAGCCAACCAGCGAGTGCTTGTGCGGTTGGTCTGGTGTTGACCGAACAGATACCCCACTTGGTGTCAGGCGGCCTATCAGGTTTGCCAGGACTAGTTCGATTCGACTGTCGCTACTCTTCACCCTCAGTCAATCGGCGTGAGAGATTAGCGACGTTACTCGATGATCGATGTGGCGTAAAAAAGGCTATAACCACCAATAGCCACCACCGACTCCGCCCTCTCTCCCATTCCTCGACGATGTGCGTTCCGTCGAACACCCTGTCGCACCTGTAGCTGTGACCATATTTGGCGGCGGCAGCGACGGCGGCGGCCGTGGCGGACCGACCTGACGGGGTACGCTGCGGCGGCGGTGGCCGTGGCGGACCGACAGGGTACGCTGCGGCGGCGGTGGCCGTGGCGGACCGACAGGGTACGCTGTGGCGGTGGCGGCCGTGGCGGACCGACCTGACGGGGTACGCTGTGGCGGCCGTAGCGGACCGACCTGACGGGGTGCGCTGTGGCGGCGGTGGCCGTGGCGGACCGACCTGAAGGAGTACGCTGTGGCGGTGGCGGCTGTGGCGGACCGACCTGACCGGGGTACGCTGTGGCGGCCGTGGCGGACCGACCTGACCGGGGTACGCTGTGGCGGCGGTGGCCGACTGGTGCGCCGCCGCCGCCGCCGCCGCCGCCGCCGCCGCCGCCGCCGCCGCCGCCGCCGTCGCCGTCGCCACCATTCAGGCCACGCTTCCTGCACCGAGCCGGACCGGCCGGTTGCCGGCCACCGCCAGCCACCGCCAGCCACCGCGCCGCTCGGTGGTGACCTATTCTTCCAGCGGTGATGAGCTGCCGGTCTGCACGGCGTCCAGTCGTCTCCAGCCCGGGGCCGACGACGCGTGACGTCAGATGGCTCGGGCTGATGCCGCTTGCCAGGTGTTCCGGGCCGGTGTGGCGTGACGTCAGGTATCAGGAGCCGGTGTGGCGTGACGTCAGAGTCTCGGGCTTATGCCGCTTGCCAGGTGTTCCGGGCCTGTGTCGCGCGATGTCAGATATCCGGAGCCGGTGTGGCGCGACGTCAGACATCCGGAGCCTGTGTCGCGCGACGTCAGACATCCGGAGCCGGTGTGGCGCGACGTCAGACATCCGGAGCCGGTGTCGCGCGACGTCAGACATCCGGAGCCGGTGTCGCGCGACGTCAAGTGTCTCGGGTTGATGCCGCATCATGTCAGATATCCCAGGCTCATACTGCGTGACGTCAGATATCTCGGACCGGTGTTGTCAGCCACAATATGGAACGTCACCGAACTACCACGGGGTGGTGCATCGCGTGATCCTGGGATTTACGGAGCAACGCGAAGGCAGTGTCAGGGGATCACGAGCCGTAGACGGTGTTCCTCCTGGCCGGCGATACCTGCAAGCTACACTGAGCCACACGGGGCAGCCCTCTCAGCGGAGAACATCTGGCCGGAGCTACACTGAGCCACACGGGGCAGCCCTCCCAGTAGATAGCATCTGGCCGGAGGTACACTGAGCCACACGGGGCAGCCCTCCCAGTAGATTACATCTGACCGGAGCTACACTGAGCCACATGGGGCAGCCCTCCCAGTAGATAGCATCTGGCCGGAGCTACACTGAGCCACACGGGGCAGCCCTCTCAGTAGATTACATCTGACCGGAGCTACACTGAGCCACACGGGACAGCCCTCTCAGCGGATTACATCTGGCCGGAGCTACACTGAGCCACACGGGGCAGCCCTCCCAGTAGATAGCATCTGGCCGGAGCTACACTGAGCCACACGGGGCAGCCCTCCCAGTAGATTACATCTGGTCGGAGCTACACTGAGCCACACGGGGCAGCCCTCCCAATAGATAGCATCTGGCCGGAGCTACACTGAGCCACACGGGGCAGCCCTCCCAATAGATAGCATCTGGTCGGAGCTACACTGAGCCACACGGGGCAGCCCTCCCAATAGATAGCATCTGGTCGGAGCTACACTGAGCCACACGGGACAGCCCTCCCAATAGATAGCATCTGGTCGGAGTTACACTGAGCCACACGGGGCAGCCCTCCCAATAGATAGCATCTGGTCGGAGCTACACTGAGCCACACGGGGCAGCCCTCCCAATAGATAGCATCTGGTCGGAGTTACACTGAGCCACACGGGGCAGCCCTCCCAATAGATAGCATCTGGTCGGAGCTACACTGAGCCACATGGGGCAGCCCTCCCAATAGATAGCATCTGGTCGGAGCTACACTGAGCCACACGGGGCAGCCCTCCCAATAGATAGCATCTGGTCGGAGCTACACTGAGCCACATGGGGCAGCCCTCCCAATAGATAGCATCTGGTCGGAGCTACACTGAGCCACACGGGGCAGCCCTCTCAGCGGCCCTCTCGTCACTCATGTCATGCTGCCTGGCTTGCAACGCCCCACTCTTCTGTGGTGTGCGTAAATGTGTTTGTGGTGTGGTCATGCTTTAATAGTACCACCGTTAATACACCCAGTTACTGGCTTTGTAACATGCATTTTTTATAGGAACATTTCACACTTGAGCCTTCTTCGTTGCTTTGAACTCAGTATAAGTGCTGCCAACATTCTGACAATTTTTCTCCCTGATAGTAATGCACCGTTCTAAGGAAAAATTACTTCCGCTACCGGAACTATACGAAGACTGTCTTTCGTTACTTTCTCCAATGAATCTCCATTTGACTAGGTTGAATTTTTTTCACACCACTAGGTGGGATTTAACGGCACTAGGTGGGACGCATCCCACCTAGGTAGCATGATAGAGGCCCTGACCTCGCCTGCTCCTTCTAATGTGTATTTTCCGTCAACAACCGTTCAATTCTGACAGTTATGATACATACATTCATATTCCAGAACAACTGCAGTCAAACAACACCTGTATTTATGAATAGTAGGACATCACTTAGTAGTCATAATGACAAGTTGACGGTCTGCAACATCACGGGCTATCGAGCTGTTGGTCTGGCGGCCCGACATATTGGTGGGCAGACGCGTGGCGTCCAGACTCGTTTGGACGAGGAAATGACACGACAGCTAAATCAAGCGGGGTTTCTTTAGACTAGCAAGTAAAGATCACATCGTACCCAAATCGGCACGACAGACAATACAACCACTTGTGGTAGCGCCAGAACTGCTTACTCAACCGACCCTACTCCCGACAACGCACCATAGCCACGGTCACCAGCTGAGTTGCCTGCTGGTGTCAGTCGCCGACCCTGGTACATTCTCCCAACTAAACTCCGCCACTCGCTAGCAGGTGCACGAGACGTCATCAGGTTTGTCAATCTCTCAGCAATGCTCATCCCAACCAGCGATGCTATCCAGTGGCCGATAAACCACCAAACCAACCGCTACCAGTGGTTCCCAGTAGCTACCAGTGGCTGCCAGAAGCTACCAGCGACTGGGCGGCGGCCGTGCGTCAGCCGAGCTGCCCCGACCCCCGGCGTTGCGTTATGTGGCGCGGTCCTCAGGCCGTCCGCTGAGGTTGCCAGCTGGGCCGCCCCGACCCCCGACGTTGCGTTGTGTGGCGCGGTCCTCAGGGCGTTCGCTGAGGTTGCCACCCGAGCCGCCCTGACCCCAACGTTGCGTTATGTGGCGCGGTCCTCAGGCCGTCCGCTGAGGTTGCCAGCTGAGCTGCCCCGACCCCCCGACGTTGCGTTATGTGGCGCGGTCCTCAGGTCGTCCGCTGAGCCGCCCTGACCCCAACGTTGCGTTATGTGGCGCGGTCCTCAGGCCGTCCGCTGAGGTTGCCAGCTGAGCTGCCCGACCCCCGACGTTGCGTTGTGTGGCGCGGTCCTCAGGCCGTCCGCTGAGGTTGCCAGCTGAGCCGCCCCGACCCCCCGACGTTGCGTTATGTGGCGCGGTCCTCAGGCCGTCCGCTGAGGTTGCCAGCTGAGCTGCCCCGACCCCCCGACGTTGCGTTATGTGGCGCGGTCCTCAGGCCGTCCGCTGAGGTTGCCAGCTGAGCTGCCCCGACCCCCGGCGTTGCGTTACGTGGCGCAGTCCTCAGGCCGTCCGCTGAGGTTGCCAGCTGAGCTGCCCCGACCCCCGGCGTTGCGTTATGTGGCGCGGTCCTCAGGCCGTCCGCTGAGGTTGCCAGCTGAGCTGCCCCGACCCCCGACGTTGCGTTATGTGGCGCGGTCCTCAGGCCGTCCGCTGAGGTTGCCAGCTGAGCTGCCCCGACCCCCCGACGTTGCGTTATGTGGCGCGGTCCTCAGGCCGTCCGCTGAGGTTGCCAGCTGAGCTGCCCCGACCCCCCGACGTTGCGTTATGTGGCGCGGTCCTCAGGCCGTCCGCTGAGGTTGCCAGCTGAGCTGCCCCGACCCCCGGCGTTGCGTTATGTGGCGCGGTCCTCGGGCCGTCCGCTGAGGTTGCCAGCTGAGCTGCCCCGACCCCCGGCGTTGCGTTATGTGGCGCGGTCCTCAGGCCGTCCGCTGAGGTTGCCAGCTGAGCTGCCCCGACCCCCGGCGTTGCGTTGTGTGGCGCGGTCCTCAGGCCGTCCGCTGAGGTTGCCAGGGCCCCGACCCCGGCGTTGCGTTATGTGGCGCGGTCCTCAGGCCGTCCGCTGAGGTTGCCAGCTGAGCTGCCCCGACCCCCGGGCGTTATTGGCGCGTCCTAGGTTGCCGCTGAGCTGCCCGACCCCCGGCGTTGTTGTGGCGCGGTCCTCAGGCCGTCCGCTGAGGTTGCCAGTGACTGCCCTGACCCCCGGCGTTGCGTTATGTGGCGCGGTCCTCAGGCCGTCCGGGTTGCCAGTGAGCCGCCCCGACCCCCGACGTTGCGTTATGTGGCGCGGTCCTCAGGCCGTCCGCTGAGGTTGCCAGCTGAGCTGCCCCGACCCCCGGCGTTGCGTTATGTGGCGCGGTCCTCAGGCCGTCCGCTGAGGTTGCCAGCTGAGCTGCCCCGACCCCCCGACGTTGCGTTATGTGGCGCAGTCCTCAGGCCGTCCGCTGAGGTTGCCAGCTGAGCTGCCCCGACCCCCGGCGTTGCGTTATGTGGCGCGGTCCTCAGGCCGTCCGCTGAGGTTGCCAGCTGAGCTGCCCCGACCCCCGGCGTTGCGTTATGTGGTGCGGTCCTCAGGCCGTCAGCTGAGCTGCCCCGACCCCCGACGTTGCGTTGTGTGGTGCGGTCCTCAGGCCGACCGCTGAGGTTGCCAGCTGAGCTGCCCCGACCCCCGGCGTTGCGTTATGTGGCGCGGTCCTCAGGCCGTCCGCTGAGGTCGCTCGTGCCATCGGGGCGTGAGCGATCGGCGGCGAAAGCTGTTCAACGCCGTCTACCTCCGCCGACACTGCCTCCCTCTGCCTCCCTCTGCCTCCCTCTGCCTCCCTCTGCCTCTCTCTGCCTCCCTCTGCCTACCTCTGCCTCCCTCTGCCTCCTCCGACACTGCCTCCCTCTGCCTCCCTCTTCCTCCCTCTGCCTCCCTCTGCCTCCCTCTGCCTCCCTCTGCCTCCCTCTGCCTCCCTCTGCCTCCCTCTGCCTCCCTCTGCCTCCCTCTGCCTCCCTCTGCCTCCCTCTGCCTCCCTCTGCCTCCCTCTGCCTCCCTCTGCCTCTCTCTGCCTCCCTCTGCCTACCTCTGCCTCCCTCTGTGTGCCTACCTTGTGCCGCGACGTCACTGGCCATGTCATGCGAGACAACTGACAACGTCACGTGACGTCACTGGACGGGTGATGTGACGTCACCGGACGAGCGTTCAGTGGAGGGACGTGTTGTAGGCTGAGCCAACATCCGGGAACATGCCTGGCCGGACGTCAAGACCCGCTCGATGTTGAATTAGTCGGCGGTGTTTGGATTTCTTCGTGCTAGCTACGCACTCTTGACTCACAGGAAAGGGAATGGTGCTTGCGGCAGTTGTGGGTCACATATTGTTCTCGAACTGCTATTATGCGCGTGCCCGCATCTTACCAGAGATCTCAGTTGCGTCAACAGCTCGGGTACGATGGGTAGGCAGCGCAGTTTTAGCTGACTACGTACTACAAGGCACTTGACGTTGCCTCTCGTACACAAACAGCCTCAGTGGAGGTGTCACGGTCATCTGCACTTGACGTTGCTTCTCGTACACACGTTCGTATTCACCGGGCAGCCGGTTATGTAAAGGAAATAGTGAAATGCATCCCATATTGCCTATGATCTTTCTACTTGGTACTGCTATCAAAGGCTAAATGCACGTCGATGTGGATCTGCGGTGTATCAGCGCTATTATCGATGCAACACTGTGCTGCTTACAGTATCAGTACAGTACAGTACAGTACAGTAGCATGAATACCATCTAAACTACAACACTGTACGGCTTGCAGTATTTCAGCATCATTACCATTTTCGCTCCCACACTGTACTGCTTATAGTATTACAGCATCAATGCCACCTACACTACCACACTGTACTGCCTGCGGTATTACAGCGTCAATACCAAATATATTACCACACTGCACTGCTTACAGTACTACAGCATCAATATCACCTGCACTACTCCACTGTATTGCTTACAGTATTAAAGCATCAATACCACCTACACTACCCCACTGTATTGCTTACAGTATCACAGCATCAATACCACCTACACTACTACACTGTACTGCTTACAGTATTACAACATCAACACCACCTACACTACCACACTGCACCGCTTACAGTATCACAGCATCAATACCACCTACACTACCCCACTGTATCGCTTATAGTATTGCAGCATCAATATCACCTACATCAGCAGAATGCACTGCTTACAGTATTACAGCATCAATGCAACCTAAACTTCGACACTGCACTGCTTACAGTATTACAGCGTCAATACCACCTACACTACCAACTTTTTTTTGAATGGGACGTAAATTTGTTTGTTGAGATGATAGTGGTTGAACTCCGCTAAGAAGTACTCCTTTCTGCATTCCTATGGCACTGCAACGAACAAAATGTGTGCCTCTTGCCATGCCAGACACATTCCCGTGTGACCAGATCTGTTCCTCCTGTAATGCCAAACTCTCCCGGTATGCCTAGATTTGTGCCTTTTGCCATGCCACATCTCCCTGTATGACTGGATTTGCACCTCCTGTCATGTGAGACGTCTCCCGGTGTGAGTAGATTTGTGCACCTTGTCATTCCAGACGTTTCCCGGTGTGACATGGGCTCAACATGTTCAGTGAATTATCTCATTTAGACACTGTTGGCACGAAGAAGTCAAGAAAACAAAGCTGTATTACAGGCCATTGTCAGTAAATATCCAACTGTGAAAACCCTACCGTTCCAGTTAAGCTGGTTTTGCTGCTGCAATTACTAAGCTAAACCATGCTTGACCCCAGTTCACTGCAATTAATGCTTGCAGCTATCCTTTCCAGAACAGCATCTATCCCTAGAATTCGTTGTTGCACAGCCTTCCACAGCCACATTCCAGCTCCTGCTGTATGCTTAAAATGGCACCACAGCCACATTCGGGCTCCCGCTGTATACATAAAATACTGTCACAGCCTATTCTATACTCTGTGACTAACTGTGAAAACTGTGACTGTGAAAACCATACCGTTCCAGTTAAGCTGGTTTTGCTGCTGCAATTACTAAGCTAAACCATGCTTGACCCCAGTTCACTGCAATTAATGCTTGCAGCTATCCTTTCCAGAACAGCATCTATCCCTAGAATTCGTTGTTGCACAGCCTTCCACAGCCACATTCCAGCTCCTGCTGTATGCTTAAAATGGCACCACAGCCACATTCGGGCTCCCGCTGTATACATAAAATACTGTCACAGCCTATTCTATACTCTACAGGTTGCGGCCGTTGTACGTGACTTCAGTATTCACACAGTGATCACTGAGCCGAAGCAAAACTGCGCTCCGAGCGTCGTTACTCGTCCTCCTCCAGTCAGGAATTTAAATTGCCGGAGAAAGTAGAAGGCGATCAGACACTTTCGTTTTCCTCGGGTGGGCCGGGAATTTTCCCACTGGCGCCGTTGTCGGCCGTGTTTGGACGGCGCTTTCGTTGGCCTGATCTGGCACGCTGTCTGCTAGAGAGCCGCTACGGGTGGCTGTCGGCTGAGGGTGCCTATGGTGGCTTTGTAGCCGGCTGTCTGCTGGAGAGTCGCTACAGGTGGCTGTCGGCTGAGGGTGCCTATGGTGCCTTTGTAGCCGGCTGTCTGTTGGAGAACCGCTACAGGTGGCTGTCGGCTGAGGGTGCCTATGGTGCCTTTGTAGCCGGCTGTCTGTTGGAGAACCGCTACAGGTGGCTGTCGGCTGAGGGTGCCTGTGGTGCCTTTGTAGCCGGCTGTCTGTTGGAAAGCCGCTACAGGTGGCTGTCGGCTGACACTGTCGGCGGAGGGTGCCCATGGTGCCTTTGTAGCCGACTGGTGGCTGGAGGTTTGCTTCGATTGGCTGGCGTCTGTAACCGAGTCACGAGCTGTTGCCGTCTTTGGCAGTTTGCAGGGCCCAAGTGTCTGCCCCAGCCAGATGTGGGCTGTGATTCAATCCCACTGAATCACAGCCCACATTTGTCTGGGCACCCAGGTGTGGCCAGACAGACGGGGCCTATTGTTTCCAGAGTGAAACTACCATCAGTTTGTCTTATCGCATCCTGAGAACTTGGTATGCAGTAGACGAGTTTGGCGCAGTGTTCTGTGGACTAAGACCATCGTTCCTCAGGAAGCAGTCTCTGCGGTCTTGAGTGGATCTGTGTTACAGTCTGGAGTGGATCCGTATTGCGGGGAGGCAGTCTCTGCAGTCTGGCGTGGGTCTGTGCTGCTGGGAGAAAGGCTTTGTGGTCTGGAGTAAGTCCATGCTGTGGGGAGGCAATCTGCGGTCTGGGGTGGGTCCGTGCTGCCGTCCGCGTGGGAGGCAGTCTCTGCAATCTGGGGTGGGTCCGTGCTGTGGGCAGGCAATCTGAAGTCTGGAGTGGGTCCGTGCTGCAGTCTGAGTGGGGGAGGGGCCAGTCTCTGCGCCGGGCGGCAACAGATCGCACGGCGACACCGCGCCGGCGCGTGGCCCGGGCCGCCCCGTTATGCAACGACCAGCCGACGGTCGACGGTCAGCGAAAGTGGCGGCTTTCTGTGCGGGGGGCGGTGGCGCGTGTCCCGTCTGTGGCTGGCGAGAGACGGCACAAGCCGAGCCGGCCGGGCCGGGCCGCGCCGAGCCGGGCAGAGCCGGGCCGAGCCGGGCCGAGCCGGGCCGAGCCGGGCCGAGCCGGACAGGGCCGGGCCGAGCCGGGCCGAGCCGAGCAGAGCCGGGCCGAGCCGAGCCGAGCCGAGCCGAGCCGGGCAGAGCCGGGCCGAGCCGGGCCGAGCCGGGCCGAGCCGGGCCGAGCAGGGCAGAGCCGGGCAGAGCCGGGCAGAGCCGGGCCGAGCCGGGCAGAGCCGGACAGGGCCGGGCCGAGCCGGGCAGAGCCGGGCCGAGCCGGGCCGAGCCGGGCCGTGCCGGACCGAGCCAGACCGAGCCGGACCGAGCCGGACCGAGCTGGGCAGAGCCGGGCCGAGCCGGGCCGAGCCGGGCCGGGCCGAGCCGGGCCGAGCCGGGCAGAGCCGGGCAGAGCCGGGCCGAGCCGGGCCGAGCCGGGCCGAGCCGGGCCGAGCCGGGCAGAGCCGGGCAGAGCCGGGCAGAGCCGGGCCGAGCCGGGCAGAGCCGGACAGGGCCGGGCCGAGCCGGGCAGAGCCGGGCCGAGCCGGGCCGAGCCGGGCCGAGCCGGGCAGAGCCGGGCCGAGCCGGGCCGAGCCGGGCCGTGCCGGACCGAGCCAGACCGAGCCGGACCGAGCCGGACCGAGCTGGGCAGAGCCGGGCCGAGCCGGGCCGGGCCGAGCCGGGCCGAGCCGGGCAGAGCCGGGCAGAGCCGGGCCGAGCCGGGCAGAGCCGAGCCGGGCAGAGCCGGGCCGAGCCGGGCAGAGCCGGGCCGAGCCGGGCAGAGCCGGGCAGAACCGGGCAGAGCCGGACAAAGCCGGGCCGAGCCGGGCCGAGCCGGGCCGAGCCGTACAGAGCCGGTCAGAGCCGGGCAGAGCCGGACAGAGCCGGACCGAGCCGGGCCGAGCCGGGCAGAGCCGGGCCGAGCCGGAGCTACACTGCCGCAGGCCTGAGCCGCCCCGGAGACTCCGACGCCCGCGGCCGCCGGCACCTGCCGGTGCTACCGTCGTGGTGGTGCGTCGAGCTCGCCGTCACCGTCGCAATTCCGTGCGTCGACATCACATCGAGTGGGTCGTCTCAGCCGATGTTGGCAGGCAGCGGCCGGTGTGCCGCTCATCAAACGTGACTCACGCGGCGACTGGCCACCACCTGGGCGTCGTGACGTGACGTGAACACCTTGTCGGGCGGCGACGACGAGATCGAAAGTTAGCGTTCGCCGACTCATCACGGCTCGCGCCGAGTGTTAATCGAAACATCGCTCGATCGAGGTGACTCTCCTTTTTCATATCGTCTGCTCCGGTAGAGCGCTGATGTAGCACAGGTGTTACAGCGTCTGGAGCGCGTGTTCAGCATGTGTCACGCAGCGTGACGACCACCTCTCGTCTGCTGTTGTCCACTGATCTTATCAGCTAGCCACCGCCTAGAAACGGAACACTTGGCGTCCTGTGTGGCCCAGCTGTGACTCAGATACAGCCCTGCGCTACAAGAACGCCTGGTCTCAAGCCAGATCATGGTACGATTGTGGTGCATAATTGTCGTGTGCATAGCTCTAGGTGAGCGATCGCGCCTCACTTTGATTCCACCTCAACCCCTTTCAAATACGTCCGAATATTTCATATGGCGTCTTATGGATTTGTTCCGCTCCCGCAGTGCCGGAAGCTTCATGGATGATATGCAGATTGTCTCAACCTACTTACAAAACGTCATCTGTGTTATAAACCTGTGGATTTCATTTTGCCCTGATTCATTTCATTTTGCCCTGATTCATTTCATTTTGCCCTGATTCATTTCATTTTGCCCTGATTCATTTCATTTTGCCCTTACCATTGAACAGACATAGCACGCCTCTAAGGTGCAATGCCAAAAATGTAGCACATGTAACCGTTTCATCAAATGAACATCACACATTAAAACCGAAGCAGTCTTCACCAGCCAGCTGTGATCTGGCCCACTGAAACCTGTAGAAACTGCGAGGAAACCGCCACCGGCACCGACCAATTACCACAGACCAATAAGGTGGGCCGGCCGCAGCAGCTGGTAGAGCGGCGGAGCGGACGGTTTTTGTCTGACCCGATCAGGAGAAACCGTGCAGTGACGACAGGACGTCCTGCTTCCAGGCGCTTCCCGAGCAGGATGTGCGCCAATGCCCGGCCGCACAGTACTCCAGTACCGACACAGGAGTGACACCAGCAGCGAGCCGCGCGTCGCCGGAGCTGCCGCTCGGGGCGCCGTGGTCGGCGCTGGTACGCGGCTGAAATGGCCTCGGGAATGTCAAACTTCAACATCAAAAAGTCGTTTGTGTGGAAATACGGCCTGTCAAGGCTTCACAAAAAGAAGGTAAGCATTGTAATGGTGTGCTGTGTTGGTTGCGCTCTTGCACTCGCTTACATTGGTCGCATATTTTGTCGTAGTAGCGTGATTAAGTGGCCAGTGGCATACATTATTGTAGGTTGTGTTAACCTTTGCGCAAAACTCCTACAAAATAATTATGTATGATGCTGGATATCTTACTTATTTGTGTAACTAATATAGTTATCATGCTACTGAATAGCGCTTCTTACGCACATGCTTACAACTTGGCAGCAGAGTTTTCGGAAACTATCTCCATTGTTTTTCAGGAATAACTAATATGAACATATAACTAAGAGTGATGTTTAAGCCTAGCCTGTTTTTTTAATTATGCATAGCTACAACAATACACATAAGACTGATTAAAACTCGGATTTAGTCCCGACAGCATAGCTGACTCAGGATCACCCTCTTAGGCAGATTTTCGGTAATTGTGCCGAAGCAGCTTTCACTCGCTTCAACTCCCGGGCTGAAGTGTTCGGCACATTCCGGACATCTAAGGTATTGTATGGTATACCATAAGATTCCTGATCGCTTCTGTCGCGCGAAGCGTGTGATTCGTCGATTTAACACGCGCCCTGGAGGGCCTCTGAAAATAACGGGCACTGGAGAGGGGATTCCGCCCCACGTAAGATCTCGGCCCCTATGAAGGCTAGAACAACGAAATTCGCAGGGTGGATGGGCACGATAGTGAGCTCTATTGTGTACAAAGTTCATGACCTAAGGTCAATATGTTCAAGGTCAAATGAGGTCACAATAGCAACATTTTCTGGTTTTGCGTGGCTTGGCTTGTCATTGTTATGGATCGCTATGATTGTGTTTAAATGCTCCAAAATTAGCATTAATGATGTTTCGGATATTACTAATGATGCAATACAGATGTCAGAGCCACCATATGACCCCAGGTCACCTATATAGCAGCACTTTATTAGGTCATTACCAGCTCCAGTTACCGGAACCGGGCTCCCAATCAGACTGCTCCGTTGGGCGGCTCGGCACAATCTGCTTCGCAACGAAAGGAGTGAAATGCATGAATAAAGTATGGAAACGCTTAGGTACACAATGACAAACAGTAGATTTCTGGATGTGTATGGAGTAACATGAACAGTGACATCAGTCGCATGACAGCCATTTGCACTTATGACTCATTCCAGTTGACCAAGCTTGGTTCCATTAGCCTATCATGAACTTGACCTGACTTGACCTCGGCGACCTAACATGACCTTTAAATTATATAACATAACAATATGCATCACACAAGTCGCTAGTGTTGTCAAGAACACTTCCCTTTTGCAAATATACGGGAAGCGCATCAGCGCCGATTTTTGTGGTCTGGCGCTGCGAATTGCTTTTATTTTAACGGCCCCTAACTTGAAAACGTTTCGGCCGATTTTAATTTTTCGTGCTGTAAGCAATGCGCCAGTCATTTCCAAGGAGGTACGCAAAAACTTTGGCGTATATCGGCCGGAACAATATGGAGTTATGTACGAAAAATCGGAGGGGTTGGCGGATTTCGCCATCCCCTTCCAGGGCGTGTGTTAACGTGTCATGTACTTGACCTGACTCGATCTCGGTGGTTTGATATGACTTTGAAACAATGTAGCATGATAATGTACATCAAACAAGTCGCTAGTCTTGACCAGAACACTTCCTTTTTGCAAATATACGGGAAGCGCATCAGCGCCGATATTTGTGGTCTGGCGCTGATAAAATATTTTTACTTTAGCGACCTCTACCTCGAAAAAATGTCGGCCGATTTTAATTTTTCTTACTTTAAACAACGCGCCGGTCATTCATTAGCAGGTACACAAACAATGGTGTATATCGGCCGGTAAAATCTGGTGTTATCTACGAAAAACCAGAGGGGTGGGTGGTCAGATTTCCCCCCCTCCAGGGCGCTTGTTAAGGCTCACCGACTACTGAACAACATTTTACAACTATATTAAGCCAGAATGATGCCATTAATGGGTGCATTTTAGCTCGAGCCGATGCCGGGTGAAGTTGCGATGACTTCTGCTTACTTGCGGCTGGTGTCAGTACAAGAAATTCATGTGACATGAATTAATGCTTACTTTGCATACATGCAAAGTGATGCTCTTCGCGCTATTTATTCTATTTACCTTATGCACTGCTAATGGTCTTGCTGGATACATCTGGCATGTGCAATGGCCATGACCGATCCCGCTGTGACAGATCAGTTGTATCTTTTGCTGTTTCTTAAAACCGACATGTTTGGGGGAACCGTCGATTGCGTTACGTCTTAGCAGGATGCATACTGCACAATGTGCAGTATTCATCCTATTCATCCATCCATGTGCAGTGCACATGCATCAAATGATATAATGTCATTACATATTTCGATCCATATTGCACTCCGAGAGCAGCATATGCTGGTTTGATCAGCCGACAATTGGGGTCAATTTGTCTTAATTTGGTCCACATGGGACCAAAGGTATATATCTAAGGCGCGTTTTTGAATGGAATACAACCGCCCAACCATCTGGCAAGCTTAGCAATCTGGAAGCCTACTTTATGCTAATGTTTAAGATGCAATGTGTAAAATACCATACCGAAATACTTCGAGCTTACTTACACCGTGACGTCCTAGTTTCCTTCGCAACAAGTTTGGTTTACCATGTTTGTACCTTCCGGTCGTCTAATCCTGAGCTATTGATTGAGGCGCATGGCTGTGAGATCCGACGGCCGATTTTATGGATGGACTTCAGCGGGAGGTGAAATAGGACCCGGCCTGTCTCAGATAGACCAAGTATCACATCAGTATAACTTTAGGGATGACCTGCAGCAGGAGGTGAAATAGGACCCGGCCTGTCCCAGATAGCCAAATACCACATCAGTATAACTTGAGGGATAGCCTGCAGCGGGATGTGAAATAGGACCCAGCCTGTCTGGGATGGGCCCAGTACCACGTTGGTGTCGGGCACTTCAGTTAACGTCATACCGATACAAATAAATTGACATATTATACATACACATACAATGTGCATCCATGAAAAGGACAGTACACTGACCCTTGTACAATCACGCATTCCAGAGGTACATGCAATACATTTGCATGACGTTAATTTCGTCGAGCAACAGCAGTTTGCACACGTATTATATACAAAAAAGTCAATTTGCACATGTCTGGCACACATGAACTTGTGGCACGCCGAGTCCGGTCCAGTACCTGCTCTCCACGTATGCCCCTGGCATGCATAAGGTGTGCTCCGGCTCGTGGGCACCACCAGGTGACATTGAGCTGGAAGTGTGAGCCTGAAGTGAAATGTGCGCTATTTGTCTAAACAGCGGTGACCAAGGTCACTTTTGAATCTTGACGAGGCGTTCGTAGGAAGTCTGACCTCTGTACCTGCTTCGAAAGTTGCGAAATTTGCCAGGCTAGTCGATTTGTTCTGTTGTCCAACAAGCCATGGGATGGAGAACAAACCGTGGGTCTTCTGTCGTTGCTGTGATGTCGTTATTGTCGTTACTACTATGATACAACCTAGATGCTGCCGCGGTTTTTACTTGGTAAGCGAACGAGTCTGACCCGAGGGCGAATTATAGCTTCAGGGACACTAGGAATATATATATATATATACACATATATATATATATATATATATATATATATATATATATATATATATATATATATATATATATATATATATATATATATATATAACGTTTGATCGCATTAAAGTTTGAAGCATCGTTCAGTGTGCGTGTGCCATCCCTCTTCCCTTCCGTATAATAATTGTGTCTGCACTTCAGTTGCTGGGATTTAATTCGAGGTTCATGATCGGAATGCAAGGCAATGCATGTGTGCATAGCGTTATATAAAAACAAGCTAGCTTCAGCGAGTGGTCTCAAACACGCCGCCAGATATTCCATGAGTTCCTCCGAAGAGGTCTCCATAGATCCCCATGGATTCCCCTAGAGCGGTACCACATTCCAAGTGCGGGTGTCCTTGACTGCGACGCAGCTACACGCCAGCTTTGTTTAAGCACGTGGTGTGTCTCAATAGTAGCAGAGTATGACCTCGACGTGCCAGCCAGCTGTCGGTTTGGATCACCGCCATCTCCTCTCTTCGTCATCACACCGACACAGAAACACATACCGTCCGGCCCGCTGCCATCTCCCTCCCCACCTCCATCTCCCCACTCCCCCCCCACCACCGCCACACCGGCACAACCACCACACCGCCTGGCCTGCCGCCATCTCCCCTACCACCTCCACCTCCCATCCCACCTCCATCTCCCCTCCCACCGGCACACCGACACAGCGATACACACGGCCCGGCTCACGCCCCCCACCACACCGCCCCGTCTCACCTCCACCTCACCGTCATACCTCCACCTCACCGTCTCACCTCCACGTCACCGTCATACCTCCACCTCGCCGTTATACCTCCACCTCACCGTCATACCTCCACCTCACCGTCATACCTCCACCTCATCGTCATACCTCCACCTCACCGTCATACCTCCACCTCGCCGTCACCTCCACCTCGCCGTCATACCTCCACCTCGCCGTCATACCTCCACCTCGCCGTCTCACCTCTACCTCGCCGTCATACCTCCACGTCACCGTCATACCTCCACCTCGCCGTCATACCTCCACCTCACCGTCACACCTCCACCTCACCGTCATACCTCCACCTCACCGTCATACCTCCACCTCGCCGTCATACCTCCACCTCGCCGTCATACCTCCACCTCGCCGTCTCACCTCCACCTCGCCGTCATACCTCCACCTCACCGTCATACCTCCACCTCACCGTCATACCTCCACCTCGCCGTCATACCTCCACCTCACCGTCATACCTCCACCTCGCCGTCATACCTCCACCTCGCCGTCATACCTCCACCTCGCCGTCATACCTCCACCTCACCGTCATACCTCCACCTCACCGTCATACCTCCACCTCACCGTCATACCTCCACCTCACCGTCATACCTCCACCTCACCGCCATACCTCCACGTCACCGTCATACCTCCACCTCACCGCTATACCTCCACCTCACCGTCACACCGGTACAATAATACACCCGGCCCGGGCCAGGCGACCTGCGACAGCACTAGCCGGACTGGCCACCTCCGATAGCACGGACATGGGCCGGAATATTCACTCCTTTGGTTGCCAGTACGGGACTCGGAATAACTTAGCAATGTCTGGAGAGCATGCAGATTGTATGCACCATTGTCTGCGTGGTGTTTGTGACAAACACTACGCAGACAGACTTGAGAGCTTGCCAGCTTGCGATGAACGACACTGAAAAACGCTGACGGATGGTCTGGCGATGACCTCAGGGGCACACCGAAGGGACAGAGCGGAGCGTGCCGACCAGTCCATCAACATGTTGGCCTGGTGTTGGATCGAGTGACCGGTACAGTGGGGGGACTAAGTGACAGTCCTGCCCGTCTGCCGGCGAACAATCCTATTACGCAAGTTTTGGCAAGTTTTAGCTTCTGACGCAAGTTTTACCCTTTTGTCTTCTAACCTGCAATTGGCTTATTGCGTGTCTGAGTATGTTAGTGGTCTTATTGCTAGACGGCCTAAGGTTATGGACATCAGTGTTGACATTTCACGTCGGTTCGCGAGTAAAAACGTTCCCTGCTGTTCCGCTTCATGCTGCTTTGTTGTTGTTTTTATTACATACCGTAGTGACCTCCTAAACTGATGGTGCCACGGTGGTTGTCATGCAAGTATCAGACCCTTTCATGCTAGCACGAACAGTAACATGCGGAGATGAAAATGTAATGCGAACACACCTGTCCCAAACCAAACCAAATTAATATGCACATCAACAATGACGGAATCAATGCAAGTGCACCTGACAACTTTTAGAAATCCAGCAATCTGATGATCCAACCGAATTCAAGAGGATTGATTGCCAGCCGTAATATCACCGGAACAATCTTGTATGTGTCCTGGTGGTGTCCTGGTGGTGGTGATGTCCTGATGGTGTAGTGGTGGTGTCCTGGTGGTGGTGGTGTCCTGGTGGTGGTGGTGTCCTGGTGGTGGTGGTGTCCTGGTGGTGGTGGTGTCCTGGTGGTGGTGGTGTCCTGGTGGTGGTGGTGTCCTGGTGGCGGTGGTGTCCTGGTCCTGGTGGTGGTGTCCTGGTGGTGGTGGTGTCCTGGTGGTAGTGGTGTCCCGGTGGTGGTGGTGTCCCGGTGGTGGTGGTGTCCTGGTGGTGGTGGTGTCCTGGTGGTGGTGGTGTCCTGGTGGTGGTGGTGTCCTGGTGGTGGTGGTGTCCTGGTGGTGGTGGTGTCCTGGTGGTGGTGGTGTCCTGGTGGTGGTGGTGTCCTGGTGGTGGTGGTGTCCTGGTGGTGGTGGTGTCCTGGTGGTGTCCTGGTGGTGTCCTGGTGGTGGTGGTGTCCTGGTGGTGTCCTGGTGGTGGTGGTGGTGTCCTGGTGGTGGTGGTGTCCTGGTGGTGGTGGTGTCCTGGTGGTGGTGGTGTCCTGGTGGTGGTGGTGGTGTCCTGGTGGTGGTGGTGGTGTCCTGGTGGTGGTGGTGTCCTGGTGGTGGTGGTGTCCTGGTGGTGGTGGTGTCCTGGTGGTGGTGGTGTCCTGGTGGTGGTGGTGTCCTGGTGGTCGTGGTGTCTTGGTAGTCATCTTCGGGAAATAATCCGGAGACACGTAGGGTGGCAGCTCCGGCACAGTTTCCATCTGAGGTCTTCTTATTTTATCTGAGGCGCGAGGGCCTATGGTGGCAGCTTTCACACAGTTTCCACCTCAGGGAGTGTAGTGTAATGTTTCCACCCCAGGGAGTGTTATGTTAGGTTTCCACCTCAGGGAGTGTTGTGTTAAGTTTCCACCTCAGGGAGTACTGTGTTAAATTTCCACCTCAGGGAGTGTTGTGTTGCGTTTCCACCTCAGGGAGTGTTGTGTGCTTCCACCTCAGGGAGTGTTGTGTTGTGTTGCCACCTCAGGGAGTGTTGGGTTGTGTTGCCACCTCAGGGAGTGTTATGTGAAGTTTCCACCTCAGGGAGTGTTGTGTTGTGTTGCCACCTGACGACACAAACCATAATCCTGGTCCGACTTGTCGAAGGTGTGTGAGAGGGGAGGGGTAATGGGATTTCACGGTTTTTGTTAGATGCTCCTTGATTGATTGTCAGGCTATTGACTCTGTCAACAGTTTGTCTCTGGCTTGCATAGGAAGCTGGCTGTGTCTGGCTTACTCTGGCCTATATAGGAGCATCTAACAGTTTGCTAGATGCTCCTATAGCTGTCAACAGTCAGCTCTGCAACATCTGAATGGCATCTTGATGCATGTTTATCTATCTGCCAGAGGCGGAACATTTCCAAAATGATTAGGGGAGGCAAGTGTTTTTCTTCTCGTGGAATTATTTCCAGTCAATGGTCCATAGACCCACGCTAAAGCTCAGCAATATTTGGGGAGGGGTAAGTAACCTCCCCTCCCACAAATGAATAGTGAGAAGTCCTTTTTATCTGTCGCAGTTAATTTAACGATTATATTGATTGCAGGCATCAATATTGCCTTCAAGGTAAAGACAAATGGTCCACAGACTTTACTGAAACTACGTTATCACACTGACACCAGCTATTTGCTTTGTAGCCGGCTGTCTGTTGGAGAGCCGCTACGGGTGGCTGTCGGCTAAGGGTGCCTATGGTGCCTTTGTAGCCGGCTGTCAGTTGGAGAGCCGCTACGGGTGGCTGTCGGCTGAGGGTGCCTATGGTGCCTTTGTAGCCGGCTGTCTGTTGGAGAGCCGCTACAGGTGGCTGTCGGCTAAGGGTGCCTACGGTGCCTTTGTAGCCGGCTGTCTGTTGGAAAGCCGCTACAGGTGGCTGTCGGCTGACACTGTCGGCGGAGGGTGCCCATGGTGCCTTTGTAGCCGACTGGTGGCTGGAGGTCTGTGGACCATGCAAGACAAATGGTCCACAGACTTTACTGAAGCTGCGTTATCACACTGACACTAGCTATTTGCTCGATTTTTATTATTTGCACATATCCAACATAGAAGTATATATTTTAACACGGCAAGTATTTTAAAATTGATTGCATTCACACAAGCCCATTCATTGTGATTCCCTATTGAAGAGGAGACTTACTTCTGTACAATGGAGTTAGCATCACCTGCTATTTATGTGCAAATATTCCATAGAATGCACTCTCATACGGCTTTGCATTATAGTTCAAGTTGTCAAATGTCTAAGATGGCGACCAAGACCGATATTCTGACAGGAAACCTACAGAAAAGATTGCAGCATGAACGGATGCGGTAATAAATGTACGTAATTTTGGATGTTTGGGGAAGGGGGACAGCCTAATGAGACAATATTTGCAAATTTTTAGTTCTTTGATATATTTCAATCTGAAAAATGACATGCTATCGACTTGGGCGCATATTTTGATGCACTCAGTACCCCGTCCAAATGCATCGCCTCATTTCGTTTCGAATCGTACTAAATCGAGATTTGCATCGTAAACAGCGTAATTGAAAGCTAATCATAACAGTCCTTCATCAGTGACCATTGCATCGTTACAGGGCAACGCTTGCAGGATTCGATCAGTGACTGTTACGCCGCTACAGAGTATCAATAATAGGGTTTGATCAGTGACTACTGCGTCACTACTTGGTGACGATGACAAGGTTTGATCAGTGACTACTGCGTCACTACTTGGTGACGATGACAAGGTTTGATCAGTGACTACTGCGTCACTACTTGGTGACGATGACAGGGTTTTAGCAGTGACTACTGCGTCACTACAGGGCATCGATGGCAGGGTTTGATCAGTCACCACTGCGTCGCTACAGGGCAGATATTGCAGGGTTTGACCAGTGACTGTTGCGTCGCTACATGGCAGGGTTTGACCAGTGACTGTTGCGTCGCTACATGGCAGGGTTTGACCAGTGACTGTTGCGTCGCTACATGACAGGGTTTGACCAGTGACTGTTGCGTCGCTACATGGCAGGGTTTGACCAGTGACTGTTGCGTCGCTACATGACAGGGTTTGACCAGTGACTGTTGCGTCGCTACATGACAGGGTTTGACCAGTGACTGTTGCGTCGCTACATGGCAGGGTTTGACCAGTGACTGTTGCGTCGCTACATGGCAGGGTTTGACCAGTGACTGTTGCGTCACTACATGACAGGGTTTGACCAGTGACTGTTGCGTCGCTACATGACAGGATTTGACCAGTGACTGTTGCGTCACTACATGACAGGGTTTGACCAGTGACTGTTGCGTCGCTACATGGCAGGGTTTGACCAGTGACTGTTGCGTCGTTGCAGAGTGGTGACGACAGCGACAGCGGCCTGCCGGCCGACGACGCCTCGTCGTGCTGCTCTCTGGAGCCCGACCTGGAGCTGCGGCCACAGTGGGAGCCTCTGGTGGCGCCGGCTGGTCCGCCGTGGCAGTCGGACGCCGACCCGGCCATCCCTGACAAGCGCCGCTCAGCCCACTCGTCGGCCGCATCGTGCGACGACGAGCACGAGTCGACGCTGCCCGGCTACGACGTGGCCGGCTGTCGGCGCGTGCCCACCGCCGACGGCGAGCACCCCATCTACGAGACGCTCAGCGAGTACGGCGGGCCCCAGCTGGCCGACGATCAGCAGACACTGTACGAGAACGACGACACCGACGAGGAGCTGGGCGCGCCCCTCTACGAGAACGGCGACCCGCACGAGAACGACGCGTCCTACGAGAGCGCGCCGCTGTACGAGAACGGCCCGCGCGGCCAGCCCATTTACGCCAACGGCGACGTTGACGACGAGCCGCCCATCTACGAGAACCTCGGCACTGACGAGGAGTCGGCGGCGACGGAGCCGCCCGGGCGACGGCCGCAACGGGTACGACGACCTGCGCGTAGAGGTGCGCTCAGACCTCGGGTACGACTCGCACCAGTCGCCGTCGTCCGACTCGACCGGCTCGTCTCCGCCGAAGCTCAGCCCGAACTCAGACGGCGTCGACCGCGGCGATATAGAGAGCGCCGAGTCGGAGGCGGAGCTGGCAGTGGAAAGAGTGCCGTCGGCAGCCCTGCACGGACATAGCCAGAGGTCGCCACTGAGTCGGACCCAGATGTTGTCTCTGGATCAGACTCATGTGTCGCGTGCAGGCCAGGCACCAAGGTCGTCTCCCAGTCAGACAAAAAAATCATCTCCAGATCAGGCGCAGAGGTTATCGCCAGGTCAGGCACGGAGGTCGACGCTAGGTCAGACCAAGAAGTCATTGCCAGGCCAAATCTACAGGGCACCCCCAGGCCATCTTCATGGAGCATCAATGTCCCTGACGAGTCTCATCTCAGCCGAATCTCTGCTGAACGCGAAACAGGCGCTGAAGCAGAGCCGCGGTCAGCAGGTGGTGAGGCCACTGGGCGTGCGGCAGGCCAGGGCCAAGCCGGCAGCGTGCCGGTACAGGTCAGACGGCGGCAGCAGCACGCTATCTCCCGACAGTGGAGACACTACCATGCCGTCAAAATCCGACAACAAGCCGTGTCAAGCGAGGCAGGCAGGCCGGGCGTCAAAGCAAGCAGGCGTCGGGTCGGCCGATGTCGCTGTCAGGTCCTCGGAATCAATGCTGACGTCTCTGATGCAAAACGATGCAGAGACGAGGCAGCGCGATTCAACGGAGAAGTCGGACACTCCAAGGCAGAACTCCAGCTTTCTGCATAGCAGTCGGTTAGTGAAGTCAGCCGACAACGCTGGGTTTCAGCTGGCGCGGAAGGCGATTGCTCAAGCATTGCAAATGGAGAGGCCACACGAATATACAGAACGTCACAAGGTCAAGCGCACGGCACCCGTGGGCTTCAAGGTGGCCCCCCAGTCGGACCTGACGGCCCCAGTGGAGCGGACCGTTCTCACTCCGGGCTTCATTCCGCCACCACCACCACTTCCCAGCCACGTGCCGGGCGGCTGCCTACTCGGCCTCGGCGTCACTCCGCTTCGTGCTTCCGATGTGGTTTCTCTCCCACCTGCTGAGGTGGTTCCTCCCGTCGTTGCCACTGACCCCTGTTTATCTCCCGCTGGGACGATGTCTCTGATGCTTCCTCCTCCGCCATCTCCGGCATCTGCCCCTCCACCTCCACCTGTCGTCGAGCATCCGTCTTCGGCAGCTGTTCCTTCATCTCCGACAGTGGCTGTTCCATCGAGCCTTTCCGGGATCAGTCTTTCCACCTCTTCTTGTGGCATCCCTCCATCGCCTCCTTTGCCAACTAAAAAATCAGTTGGAACTAATAGGCCACTGCCTTATACAGACATGTCATTCTCCTCACAGTTGCTCCAAACTGATCTAAAGAAAAAGGTGGAGACAAAGAAGAACAACATGGTCACAAGCAAGGCTCCATCAAAGAAAAAGCGCATGGCCCCAAAGCCTCCTGACCGATCATTCTCTCTGCCAGGCTTTGGGAGCTCAAAGGTGGATATCCTGAAGGCTTTTGAAGAATTCAAGCAGAAAGAAGAGAGTAATAAACGAATTGAACATTCAAGAAAGAAGAAGAAAAAGAGAGAAAACTTCTTCGACGGGCTAGACCTTAGCATTACCAAAAAGAACATGACCAAACAATCAGGGAAGGAAACATCGGTGACTGGGCACCAGTCAGTCCCCACTGCACAGCCCAAACGCAGTGTCCAACTGTTCAGTGAAGACCGCCTTGATAGGCCAGTCAAAAAAAGCTATGCTTCCACCAGCCAAGAAGTCGTTCCACTCAAGGATCCAGCTGACGCGCACGATGGCAAGCAAACCGTTCATCCAAGCCGCAGAGCATCGCAGTTAATAATTTCTAACACCAAAGAGGCTGTAAGGAAGAAGTTGTCTCACGAGTCGGACGGCGCCACTGCCACTGATCTACCGAGGCGAGACAATTCTGCAGAAGCTCATCACAATATCGAAGCTGTCGATGCGACATCCAATGTCTCAACAACGGTGTTCGAAAACGTCGGCAACTCGTCTGAGCTGACTGTACTGGAGTGCATTGAGTCTTTTCCGCCCGGACTGCCGCCGGCTGGTGGCCACTGCAGGTCTCCTCCAAGCGTCTTCTTCGGTGGATCTCTAACTGCGCCAGAGAAAGCAGCCAGCGCTACTTCAGTGAGCATCTGCACTGCCAAAGCGAGCCGAAACGCCGCCACGGCTGGCACCACCGCTCCTCAAGCTGACCCCAGCGGCGTCCCGGCTAGCCTCAACGCCTCCCAAGTCAACTTCAGTGCCGCTCCAGCCAGCCTGAGCGTCGCCCAGGTCGGATTGGACGCCGCGTCGCCCGGCCTGAACGTGACCACCGTCTGCTGCGGCGTGACCGTGGGCGGGCCGCGGGTGATCCACATCGCCCGGGGCGACGAGCCGGGCGGTGTGTCGCTGCCGGTGGCGGCCGAGCCGGCGGGCCGCGCCTCCGACACCAGCGACCGGGTGGCGCTCCAGGTGATGCACTCGCCACCGGCGCCGGCCCGCCGGCGCTGCCACACCTCGGTGGTGTCGGTGGACGCCGACGGCGGCGGCACGTCGCCACGTCGTCAGGACTCGGCCGACGGCCCGGCCGACCGGGTCGATCTGGTCGGCCCGCTCGTCATCTCCGTCACGGAGGTGGAGCGGCGGCTCGAGATGCTCCAGCAGGACCGGTGCAAGCAGCTGGCGGCGGGCGGCCGACCCGACCGAGAAATGACGCCGCAACAACCAGCCGACAGCAAGTCGCGTCACGGTCTCACCGTCGTGGAAATCGCCAAGAAAAGTAGGTCCGCTTACGTGGTCGTGGTGTTGCTCACTTTATTGTGCGACCCTTAGCTACGCTTATCAGTGTAGCGTTTTTGTTGCTGTTCATGACGCATTCACAGTGCAATGAATCAAACAACACTGAGGCAGGAGCGTATCCAGGAATTTTGACCTGAAACAGCTTTTTTTCCTGGAGCGACAACATTTCTCTGGAGAGGGACAAGTTTTCTACTCGGGCGCCATCAGCTGAAAGAAAACCCTGTTGAGCAGGGGAGATTAACTCGGGAGTAGCAATGCCGTTCTATGGCAGCTCTCTCCCAGGTTTCTCTATTTCACTTCACTCTATTCTGACAGTTTCACCCCCTGTCCCTCCATTTCTCTATTTTTGCTATAACTCTCTCTCTCTCTCTCTCTCTCTTTATCTCTCCTCCTTTTCCTCTTCCATATTTTTTCCACATTTTTTTGCTTGTCCCTCCTATCGCTCTCCTTCCAGCTCTCTCCCCTCTCTCTCTTTTTCTCTCTCTCACTCTCACTCTCACCATCTCCTTCCTCTCTCCTCTCCCTCGATTTTTCTCTTTCTGTCTCTTTCTCCCTCTCTAAGATTGCAAAATACGTCATGAAATCGCAGGATATTGGCCATGGAACGCCGAACAATGAACATAGAACAGAGAACATTGAACAATGAACATCGAACAATGAACATTGAACAATGAACATTGAACAATGAACATTGAACAATGAACATTGAACAATGAACATTGAACAATGAACATTGAACAATGAACATTGAACAATGAACATTGAACAACTAACATTTAACAATTAACATTATACAACTAACATTGAACAATTAACATTTAACATTTAACGTTGAACAAGTAACATTGAACAATTAACCCGCGCACGTCCGGGGGGGGGGGGCAGATATCTGCCCCCCCCCCCCTCCGGTTTTTCCTCATTTGCCGCCAACCTAGTAGGGTTAGCAAGGCCAAACCTCGCATAGCTGTTCATTGGTCTTTTCCACATATCCTCATATATTTTTAATCCTGGGTCATCTCAGGTCAGGTCACCAGGTCAGGCGAAGTGACCCAACTACACTCGGAGTTCTAGGTGGCATAACGTCCACAATAATTGGGCTATTGATTTCAAACTTATGACATGTCATGATCTCATCAGGGACCATAATATGTATATCGGTTTTTTCGTAGCATTGACCTTAGGTCAGGTCACTGCCATGGCTTCCACATTATAGGGCTGGTAAAATATACAAATGCTTCCTAGTTACATATTTGCGCCCCGAATGATCTCATAACGGTTGTGGCATGTAGATGGAAGCTATGCTCAATGCTACCGCTGACATTTTTGCTCAGTGACCTCACCAAGGTCTCTGAGGTCACCTGAGATCACTACACATTTATGCGCATTACATCGCACTGCATTGAGCTAGAAGGCTAAAATTACCGCCATTGTGCTTGTATCGTCAAGACGTTTCTATTGATACCTTACATGACCTCCCTAGGCCTTGACCTGAGGTTATGACTTCATGACCTTGACCTGAGTTTCGGTTGACCTGACCTTAAATTACACCGCCTATTGTCGGTAGCGCATTTCAAGGACTGTCGAATAGCGTTCGCCATTTGTTTCTATCTGTTACAGGTCCTGAGATATGTGTCAATTTCTGAGTTCCACCTGATCCGGTCGAATTTGATATTTGATGGCCCAGTGACCTGAATGTTAACCTGAGCGAAAAAAATTACCGAAACACTTTCGATAGAGCCCGTTACCAGCTATCCAACGCCGTTTTCCGTTTGTCGCTAGCTAGCATAGTTCCAGAGATCTTAGGGGGGCAGTCATCTGCCCCCGGACATGCGAAGTTGGCGCGGACCGCCGGACGTGCGAGTGTTAACATTGAACAATTAATGTCGAACAATTTGCGTTGAGTAATTAACGCTGAACAATTGACATTGAACAATTAACATTGCATTGTGATTGTATGAACCATACAATCACAATGCGATGATTGGCTAAAGGCAACAGTCGGCGCCCCCAAATTCCAGGTGCCCTGGCGCGATCCCACCAGCGCTGGCGCGATCCCACCAACACTGGCGGGATCACAGGCGGGATCAGAGACGACAGGCGGCCGGATCGTGGCTGGGATCAGCCCGACCACTCTCGGCGGGCCCGGTGTCGCAACGGCTGGCTGTCTCGAGCCGCCAGGTGACGGCCGGAGTGTAGGGTCCCCGGCCTTGCAGAGGTCGTGACCCGGGTCACAGCGCCGGTCGGGGTCGCCGCGCCACTGAGCCGCTGGCGCGCCGTGACGTAATGTCGTCTCGCTACTGCACACGGAGTTAGCTACTTCGAAACACCATGTGTTTTGTTCTCGTTCGCGCACATACAACTCAGAGAAAAGTCGGGACGCTGTCGTTGTATACGTCGTACATTTGTTCCAGTCCACAGATTCACTTTTACTTTCTTAAACGACTCCCTGGTTGCGAGAATGCCACGTGCTGTGACGTTGTTCGAGTGTGACGTTGCTCGAGAAGGTTCACACTGTCGCCGGATAAGGCTCACATTTGAAGACATTTACTGCTGGCCGGGCCCGCCCTTTGGCCCCAGATGGGCAGGTGTGTAGTGGGTGGCGCCGCGAGGCGTGGACTATCTGCGGCCGCTCCAACCACTGGCACCTTCATTGTGCCGGGCCGCTGTGAAACACCACACGGCCAACATCTCGACATCGGCCCACGCGCCTCACACGACCTGTTGGCGGCCACAGTGACGCTCTCACTGGTGGAGTTGTCCTCGCAACGTGCGACTTGGCTGTGACGCAAGTCCATGGCTAAACCGAACTGAAACTCTTCAGGGCTAGTAGATTGGGGCTTGGGCAGCCATTAATGCTTGCGCCCACCACAGACGTTATTGCCTTGGAGCTAGTCTGCTAACTCACAGATTTTCGGCACGGTGTAGAAGTGCAGCAGTAGTAGTAGAGCTCTCAAGCATTAACATGGTGCTACCATGTGGTGTGACTACCGTGCGGGTGTGACTACCGTGTGGTGTGACTACCGTGCGGGTGTGACTACCGTACGGTGTGACTACCGTGCGGGTGTGACTACCGTGTGGTGTGACTACCGTGCGGGTGTGACTACCGTGTGGTGTGACTACCGTACGGGTGTGACTACCGTGTGGGTGTGACCACCGTGCGGGTGTGACTACCGTTCGGGTGTGACTACCGTGTGGGTGTGACTACCGTACGGGTGTGACTACCGTATGGGTGTGACTACCGTGCGGGTGTGACTACCGTGTGGGTGTGACTACCGTGCGGGCGTGACTACCGTACGGGTGTGACTACCGTGCGGGTGTGACTACCGTGCGGGTGTGACTACCGTGCGGGTGTGACTACCGTACGGGTGTGACTACCGTGTGGGTGTGACTACCGTGCGGGTGTGACTACCGTGGGGCGTGACTACCGTACGGGTGTGACTACCGTACGGTGTGACTACCGTGCGGGTGTGACTACCGTACGGTGTGACTACCGTTGGGTGTGACTACCGTATGGGCGTGACTACCGTACGGGTGTGACTACCGTACGGTGTGACTACCTGCGGGTGTGACTACCGTACGGTGTGACTACCGTGCGGGTGTGACTACCGTAGGTGACTACCGTCGGTGTGACTACCGTCGGTGTGACTACCGTGCGGTGACTACCGTACGGTGTGACTACCGTGCGGGTGTGACTACCGTGCGGTGTGACTACCGGGTACACCGTGGGGTGTGACTACCGTATGGGTGTGACTACCGTACGGTGTGACTACCGTGCGGGTGTGACTACCGTGTGGGTGTGACTACCGTGCGGGTGTGACTACCGTGCGGGTGTGACTACCGTGCGGGTGTGACTACCGTGCGGGTGTGACTACCGTGTGGGTGTGACTACCGTGTGGTGTGACTACCGTGCGGGTGTGACTACCGTGCGGGTGTGACTACCGTACGGTGTGACTACCGTGCGGGTGTGACTACCGTATGGGCGTGACTACCGTGCGGGTGTGACTACCGTGTGGGTGTGACTACCGTACGGGTGTGACTACCGTGCGGGTGTGACTACCGTGTGGGTGTGACTACCGTGCGGGTGTGACTACCGTGCGGGTGTGACTACCGTACGGTGTGACTACCGTGTGGGCGTGACTACCGTGCGGGTGTGACTACCGTACGGGTGTGACTACCGTATGGGCGTGACTACCGTGTGGGCGTGACTACCGTACTGTACACCTTGCAACACTCATTATCCGCATGCTCAATGCGTCTTGGACTTGTGATTTGGGACAGCGCAAAAAAATGCGCCCACTGTAGCAATTGATGGCGTTGCAAGTTGGCTAGAAGACAATGCTTAGAAATCTTGCCGAAGCCACAAAGTCGCACTCACTTGCTTCCGTAAAAAGCAATGAATCGAAGTAGCGGAGCCAGGTATTGATATCCCTAGTTATCCCTACCGGTGTTATCAGTACAGCCATGGTGGTGCGAGGTCACGGGTAGCATCGTAATTGGGTTAATTGATTTTGTACTTCTCGCAACCCAACTAAATACGAATAAGTTGTTTGGGCTGCTTTAAGGCGCGCTCGATTACTAGGCCATGTGGCTTTTCTGTCTTCTCACACCGATTGGCTACGGCCGGAATCGATAATTATGTAGATTGTAGCATTTGCACCGAAGGAATTGCGGTCAGTGATCGAAACATTAATCATTGTGCTTAAACTCGTCAGGAGCGTATGCTTGTGAAATGATGTGATTTAGTTCAGGCCATGTTCTCATTCTGATAGCTACGTACTCAGCCATATTCACTCTAAGATGCATGGTCGAGGTTATGGTATGTTTCAGTGTTTACATCCCTAATAAATAAAAAAAATATTTAATTAGAGTTGCCAGGACAGGACAATTAGTGTTGCCAGGACAGGGAAAACCAGTGCAGGCCAGCGCCCTAACCAACTGAGCTACCTGGGAGACTCATTCACTAATGTGTCACTAACCATAACCAATTTGGGCGCTGCATGACCGATGTAGTTGATGCGCCTCTAAACTCCAATAACCAACCAACCATAACCAATTTGTACGAGACAATTCGATTGTTTTAAGGAGAAACAGAACAAGTGTAATAATTGCATCAGCCTACAAAAATATACATCAATTTTTTTTCCTCTTGCATCAAAATTACCGAATTCTATATGAACTATGATGGTTTTGTGGTAAAAGACAGTGAAATATAGTTCATTCATCTTTTGCAACCAGTATCAGGCGCCTGTTAGGGAGATGAACGAGCGAGGGCAAGTGTAACACGCAGTGAAGTCGCATCTCCGTGCATAGCATTCTTAGGTGCAGAGCCTTGAGTGTTTATAGGATCACACGGCATCATGTATGCATGCAGAACGGAAATGATTTTCGATGCGATACATTCACCAAATTGCATAGCTAACGGCAGAAATAGAATGCTACGTCCTTCCCCGATACCGAATTCGAAACGTCGGCAACAAGCGGAACCCCGTATGCCTTTGCCACCAGGGAGGGCTGGCCAAACGCTGTATGCCTTTGCCACCAGGGAGGGCCGGCCAGGGTCGAGCGGCAGGGACAGGTGTACACGCTACCCGGAGCGGGAGATTGGCGACGCAAACCCATCGTTTGAGCAAGGATTGGGAGTGCTTCAGGAGATCTTGTGAAAATTAGTCAATCTCGGAGTGAAGATAGCAGGTCTGGCTCCAATGGTGCGAATAGCCTAGCGGTAGGGTGGCAGCTTGCGAACCGAGAGGCTGTGAGTTCTAGTCCCACCAGTCGCTACTCTTCGCCCACGACAAATCGCCGTGAGAGATTGGCGATGCTTTGCGACCAAAAGCGGTTGGTGGGTCGTAAGCCGATGACCACCGGAACTGGCTCTGAGTGAGAAATTAAATCTTGATTTGCTACATTTCACCTTCATCACTGCCCCAAGTTGTTTCCCATCAGAAACGCCATCGTAAACTTCTTCCTTGCGGCACAAATTAAGAGCACTTTATGAGGACTATCGGAATGAAGATAGTAAAAGTCAACAGCAATACGGCACGTTCAACTTTGAGTGAAAAAAGACAGAGTGAGAAACGCTGCACCCAAAGATTTAGTACGGTTTCAAACACCTGATTATTCGACAGGATCATGGCGGACATCATTCGAGATGAGCCTTTGAGCGATGTGCATGGAAGTAGACTGGCTCGAGCTTCGCCATCGCTCGCAACCAAGACTTCTTCATGTTTGCTTTGGTGGCAAACAATGCTCAGATTCCGTTGGTATGATTAACTATGATTTGTATTGAACCTTATTTGACCTCTGTTGACTCAGTAGAGGTCACCCCTTTGTTTGACGTCTCGGGACGTTGCAGCTGCATCTGCGTTGACACTAGCGGTGGAAAGGCGTTAATTATGGAGCTCTATCTGTGTTGACAGCAGCGATGGAGATGAGTTAATTACGGAGATGTATCTGTGGTGATAATAGCGGTGGATATGAGTTAATTACGAAGCTGTATCTGTGCTGATAATAGCGGTGGATATCAGTTAATTACGGAGCTGTATCTGTGTTGATAGTAGCGGTGGGGAGGAGTTAATTACGGAGATGTATCTGTGTTGATACTAGCGGTGGATATGAGTTAATTACGGAGCTGTATCTGTGTTGATACAAGCGGTGGATATGAGTTAATTACGGAGCTGTATCTGTGTTGATACTAGCGGTGGATATGAGTTAATTACGGAGTGTATCTGTAGTCTTTATTGGCCTGCCCATGGTGGAACTCCGAATACCTGTTACTGATTTCCTGCCTCGTTAGATACATTGTAGCCTGCTACCTGTTGATGCTGATTGCACGCACGAATGTTGCCGGCTGTTGCGTCGCGTGCTTCCCGGAAACGAATTCCCTGGGAGTGGGCGGTGGGGCCCCGCTGGGTGCTGTTAACCTACACCGTTGCGGTGAGTGCCCCGCATCGGTGCACGTGCTCTCTCCGACACGCCGAGCGTTCACGAACATTCCTGTGGCGGCGGGCGTTCGCGCCGTGTCGGCTTTGTGTGCGTTGCCGGCCGGTGTCGCACCATCTCTCATCTTATCCCGCCAACTCGCGCGAGGGACGGATGTGGTCGTGCTTCCGTCTTCCGTGACGCCTGCTGCGAAGTTTTGATTCTGCACTCGTTTCTGCGGCACGCATCGCCCCACCCATACGGAAGGCAGTAAGGATTGGGGACACATGGACTTGGATGGGGCTTCGGACTTCAGGGGTGAAGTGCTGCCGGAATTTGAAGAGGGGCACGATGATGGCGGTGCACTTCCGGATGATGGAGGATTGTGCTTTTCCCGTCGCTGCTGGTCGAGGAATACTCGAGCACTTATCTGTGTTGATACTAGCGGTGGTATGAGTTAATTACGGGCTGTATCTGTGTTGATACTAGCGGTGGGGAGGAGTTAATTACGGAGATGTATCTGTGGTGATAATAGCGGTGTATATGAGTTAATTACGGAGCTGTATCTGTGTTGATACTAGCGGTGGATATGAGTTAATTACGAAGCTGAATCTGTGTTGACACTAGTGGTTGGGAGGAGTCAATTACTGAGCTGTAGCTGTGTTGACACTAGCGGTGGAGAGGCGTTAATTACGGAGTTATGTCAATGTCAAAGTTAACAGCTTACCTTGAGACCATTTATTAGAACGGCGGCTTTTAAGAGAGGAGTTGATGAGTGAAATTTAATGCAAAGCATTGCAGCAAAAATGTATTTGGATAAGACAAGGCATGAGATTAGTCGGTTTCATTCTTTGTCCGCGCAATATTTCTTAATTACGGTTCGCACAAAAAGCAATGAGTAGCGTATGTTAGACCATACTCTGATTTTATTTTACTTTTGCATCATTCCCTTGACATTGACAAATGTCCACATCTCGAGGGAAATTTCCGATTGAAGATTATTTTATGACCAGTTTTCACCTGTCATGGACAACATTGCCTATGATCTATCCTCATGTTCTTAGGGGAAACATGCAGCCTAATCATCAGTGCTCTCGGCTTGGGACGAACAAATTGCATTAGCCCTTATCTCCCAAAATGGCGACGAATGAATGCCTATTGCTTTGCCACCTAGACACACAAAAGACAGTTTATGCTTTCTGATCTTCACCTATGAAATGTGTGGACTATGCCCTGTCTCCACAAGCCCGGGGGTGTGCTGTGCACGTGGTCCTTGCTCTATGATTCCAAACAGGATGAAACATCATTTATGTCCTGCCTTCCAGCTAGGAGCGAACTTATGTTCTATTTCCTGATCCAAACCCCGTAGCTGCCAACGGCAACACTCACACAAATGCACTGAGATCTGCTAGGCGGGTGGCTGCTTGTGACGGGCGCGCCAAGACGCTGCCTGCACACTCCCACCAGGGCCCACCTCCCGTTCACCTACGGAGTCTGACGTACCGCCGTGGCCGTCACCGTGAGGAAAATGTCCGTCGCCTGAGACTTCAACGGCTGCACCGCGACGGGACATCCGGCGCTTTCTCCGGTATGGCAGCCTTTCTCCGGTATGGCGGCCTTTCTCCGGAATGGTGGCCTTTTTCCGGTCTGGCGGCCTTTCTCTGGTATGGCGGCCTTTCTCCGGTCTGGCGGCCTTTATCCGGTGTGGCGGCCCGCTTAGTATGCGTTGGCTGCTCGCGCCGCTCAGATCAGCGCCTTCTGTCATCGACTAGTACGTCATGCGTCTCAGAGGCAGATGCAGTGGCGGCGGGGCACATGGGGCATGTGCCCCTCATCGAGACCCCTGTGGCTCGACAAGCGCCCCTTGAGGACTCTCGAATGTGCGTCCTTCGAGTTTTCATCCGAATGCTGAACACTTTTGAACATAGAAGTCGCCCTTCCTCGAGTGCACACACCCCTTCAACTTTTCTCAGTGGGCGACGCAAATCCAGGGGGGGGGGTGACCTGACCTCCTTCAAAATCCCTGGATCCACTCTTGACACGTCTCCAGTTTCTGGAGACGAGTAGTCTAGGGGTAAGTAGCCTATCTCACAATCGAGAGATTGTGAGTTCGAACCTCACCTGTCGCTACTCTTCACTTTCGGCCAATCGGTGTGAGAGATTGGCGACGCTACATGACCCAACGGTCGACGTGTCGTAAAACCAACAAATATCACCATCTCAAATTTATCTGAACCCCTCCCACATCTCCGATTTCTACCAGCCAAGTCACGCCCTTTCCGTCCTCTGTCAATAATGTTACGTGCCGTCAAACTTATGAAAACCTTATCACGTGACTCCCACCCTCTACCAACATGTTCCCCTACCCTCTACAGACCATGCGTGAACTTCCTATTATATCATCCAAGTCATACCTCCTCCGTTACCCTTCCGCCCTTTGCTAATGTCACGTGTTTTCCATCCTGCTTTTTGCCTGCAACCAATCGCCGTAAATGTGTTGCGATGCTGTATGACCAAAAGACGTCAAACCAATAACCAACGGCCCTCACACCCTCTAAGACCTTGTTACGTGCGTGATATGTCATGTCTTTTGCCAGCCAAGCACTTTCGGTGACGGAATTTTCGATTGTGTCCTCTGTGTTCACACAATGGACATGCACTGAGCAAAACAAAGCAGCTGAGATTGTGAAAACAAGCATGGAGCTCGTGAGAAACTACTTGGTCAGCTAGTATTGCCTTCAAAGCTCTCATGGGTTTGGTTCTATATTGGTAATATGCTTTTACCTAGTGCACCATAGCTCCAAAAATAGAACAAAAGAAGACCAAGGCCGTTGATCAAGACTCCAGAACTCACGGAATGGCCAGTCGAATCTAGTTGCTACGCATGGTGGGGTCTGAGTTACGCAGAGCTATGCCGCTACCCAGCTGCGCACAAATTACATCAAATTTACTTCGTACACAGAGCGGCTCATGTGAGGAAGTTCCTCTCGGTCAGTGATAGTCTATGGACCGCCGCGTTGCGATTCCCTCGGTCTTAAAGTTCAGCGTTAATTCGCGCTATATTTTCCGTAGGCGACACGGCGGATTCAGACTCGACGACTCGGACAGCGTGTGAAAGCAAGATACCAGTATGGCCAAAAGATGATGAATGCTGACAGCAATTTAGAAGCGCCACTGCCAGCATCGCGATCGATAAGCTCGGCCGGTTACAGTCTTTCCACCGTCTCCACGTTCGCCCGTGACATTGTTTTTACTTGCCCGTAGGCCATTGACTGACCCACACGCCCGATCGGTAGCGACACCTAGCGGCGGACATGATTGGCCGGCACGTTGTACGGCAGCAGTGTGTCTCCTCGCTATCCGCTTACTAGTAGACAGCCGTCCCACATCCATCATGGTTGTAAAGGTGGATGGACGTGAGTGGATCGGATGTGGTATAAGAGCTACGTGTTAGACCTTGGACCTAATAGGACATCGCTGGATGCCAAGTCACCGTCGGTCGGCGGCCCTCGGTTCCAGTATCGTTGGTGATCTCATAAAGACATAAAGACATAAAAGATTAGTGCAACTCTGAGCCACAAGGGCCCTTCTTGGTTGCACTCTGTACACTGAACCAGTTGCCCACCAAATCTGCCAATCAGCCCTCCCTGTAATACTGAAAAGCAAGCCCTCTGTTCTTATAATGATTGTCTATGCTGTTTTTAAAGATGTTCAATGTGCTGCTACTGACGATGTTTTCTGGCAGCTGGTTCCAGTGTTCCACTACCCTGTTGGTGAAGAAAGTTTGCCTTAACCTTGTTCTGCTGTGGTTAATTTTAATTTTGAATTTATGACCTCTAATTGCATCATTTCTGTTAAATTCAAACATTTCCCCAAGGTATCCCCTCTCCAGACCATTGACAAATTTAAAGACCTCGATGAGATCTCCTCTCAGCCTTCTATATCTAAGTGAAAACATATTCAATTTCTTCAATCTTTCCTCATATGCCAGGTTGCTTATGCCATTAACCATTTTTGTAGCCCTCTCACCACGCTGGTAACATTTACTGCTCGACAGTCAACTATTGCGGGATGATTCGTTGAACTACATGATTTAGCGCTTGGGTCGAAAGGGTACACTTTTATAAAACTACCTTACACTAAGAGAAACCTTCACGTCTTTGATAACGAACGTTAATAGCCATTGTACTGGGGAGGGTGATATTCATATCGAAGTGAAGCTACAATTCGCATTACAGAACTTAGTCATTACCGTTTTAGCGCAGGACGCGGTAGCGTCCTTAACCTAGGGAATTTGTGAAGAACCAGAGTAAGAAGCTAATGCACTTCTGTGTGGTGCCAGATAGCCGCTTCAATCACCTGTCTGAGGCATGTTCACATTCCCACAATCTTTCAGCGCAGTCACTTGTTCATCAGTGAAATATGCACAATCGTCCAACATTTCCGGACAGCTAAACTGGGCGGCTAATATGCTCTCTTTAATGCTGTCTTCTGTTCCAGTTTTACCTAAAACGTAACGCACCTCATTAATCACACTGTTTTGTACCAATACCGTGGTGCCCATAAAGAGCATGCAATATGTCCATGGAGTAGATGGAGTAGCTTAATTGGAGTAGATCATCGCCATAATTGTTTCTTGTAGGAATGCTAGAAGTGGTGATGACGAAAATAGAGTGGACATCCTTTTTGGTAGCATGCTAAAATCCGAATTTAATTAGGGCGGATGCGAGATTCCAGCTTCCGACAGAGATTGAGACACCATGTGCAAAGCTCGTCATTTGCTTGGTGGTTTGAGTACTTCAGTACCCTTCCACCCCTACCCCCACCCAAAATCCCGATAATGGTGGATTTTAGCATAAAACTGTAGTCCCAAATAATGTTTGGGGAAAGTAATTCCCTTGCCTTGATGTAATTTTTCAAAAGCATGGTATTGCCGATATGTCCACCTTCACAGCTTTGCCTGCGGCTGTGAGGTTGTTGGGGCTGTTGAGATTGTTGTGACTGGTCGGCTATATAATGTATATATATCTTATATATGCATATATATATATATATATATATATATATATATATATATATATATATATCTTATATATGCATATATATATACGTATAAATATACGTATCAGATTCCATGCCCAATATAATTTACGACTTGCTTGTTCAAAATCCACGTGTCTTGTCCGGAAACAAATGGTTCCATAACCATAGGTGTTGGTTGCTGAAGATTATTCTGGGGCCATGATAAGTGAAGGCAATGTGCGGGCCCGAATTGATTAGGGGGACATGCCACATTGGTTTCCATGCTAAAGGTTAACATTAGTGGGAGAATAAAGCCAACATTGTGAGGGGTCAAGTGCCCTCCCAAAAAAGCATACAAAGCTACACCCCTGTCCACAACTACTGAAGTGGACTATTCTGAGGAGGAACCTGAGATATTAATTAGCACATACTTGACATTTTTTTCTCATCAATATTCCATTTTAGGAGGATAATGTGGGCCCCCGAAATCGAAATACTAGTAGCCTTATGACACTATGGATTTAGTGATTTAGTTACTTAATGACCTGGTTCGGCATCGTAATTTACCTTCAATAAAATGGGTATTCGATTACCGTTTGCATCAACGGCGTTGGTCTTCGATCGTACAGATACGAAGGGCACACATCTTCCCCTGTCCTAAACATGTCGACCTGAGTGGCAAATTATACATCGGGGTCACGTTATCAATGTAACGAAATCTTAAGCTACTTCCATTGATAAAAATATGCGCCGCAAACTGTCTCGCCACCACAAGACCCACGAAGACTATCACCAACTCTTGTACAATGCTACCTGTATTCTTTGGAGCACTCATCTCCTAGCACCCGGTCAGCACAATATATTATGACAAGGGCACTTTCAGCAGGAAAATGTGCACTGAAATTCAGGTAACACTATAATTATGGATGCTCCGCCACTGAATGGTGGATGGTGCGCAGCAGCGAGATGAGACTGGGTAACATGAGACGCGAGGAAATGAGTTGAGATGAGACAAGTTGAGCTAATGTGAGACGAGGTGAGACGAGGCCGGGCGAGACGGGCCGAGACGAGATGTTGGCAGTACTGAAGGGTCAGCCGCAGATGGCAATACCTAGAATATACCAGGCTTGCTGTCGGCAGTCCTGAAGGGTTAGCCGCAGATGGCAATACCTAGAATATACCCGGTTTGATGCAAGTCAGACCCTCGGAGTGGTTACTCAGTGCACAGCGCCACCTATAGTAAATATTGGTTGTATTTCTAACCGGAAGGTGGCGCTAGGTGAGGCTCCTGCACTGCCGGTAGCAGTGTCCAGAGTTAGAATAACAAGATTGGCTTTTAAGACGATCGTGTGTAACAAGACCCTACGATAGTGTAGAAATAGCTTCCCAACCACCGAAGACCCAAGTTTTCACATGTATTGGTCGGAGAGTGCTGGGCCACTATGCGCTGGAGCTGGAAAATACCCCAACTGCGGGACCGAAGCCCGGTTCCGGCCAGTTTGCTATGACCAAGCGTTCATGGGACCTGGTCAAAATGCACTGGAACCCGGCCAAAAGACAAATTTAATTAATGCACGTTAGGCGTCATGAGCGAGCATAATACCGGTGGTACCGCTCTGGTGGTGGGTTTGTGAATGAACACCACAAGAGTGGGCTTGCCATTGTTAGTGCTGTTTTCTAGTTTCTAGTTTCTAGAGGAGGTGCAATTCATTTCCAATGACAGTTCCACGGCGATGGACTAAAGAAATTCTCAAATTCTACACCCAATAATTTTGTATTTGGACCAAAATTGGTGTAAAAGGTAGTCTTATGCTCTGAACATGCCTGAACAAGTTTTAGCATGATCTGATTAACGGGTTCGGTGCTATAGCCTACGACAGTATTTTGAGGCCACACTACAAGGGTATCTTTGGCGATAGATACTTCATGGATAACGAAGAAGTAGTGTGACATATTGTGCATTTTTTAGAAAGAAAATGATGAAAGAAAACACATCCGTGATAAAATAGCACTCTTTCTCACGTTTGACCTCGTGACCACATAACCTCGTGACCTTCTGTGACCCATAGTCCATTGAAGTTTTGTCTTATTAATTTAATCCGAGTTGTTGCTGGGGTGGCTTTAGGAGCCAGGGTTCTATTTTGCTAAGCAGAGCTTGCTGCGTGAACCCTGGCCCCACCAACCGATCCATGAATTCCAGTTCCAGTTCAACGGCATAATTTTGATCGAAAGTTTAACGTGCCGTCAATGCACCGATACGGCCGCCCGGTAGCTCGTCCCCCGGCCTTATCGGGCCAGCTGCAAACTGACACTCCCGGCCGGGGGCTAAATGCGAGCGCGCGAAGCGACTCGAACCCTGTCTTGCCAATACAGGGGAGACCAGTGCAGGTCAGCGCTCCAACCAACTGAGCAACCGGGGCGGCTAGTTGATAAATTTGATGGCAGAAATACAAACCGGCATGATTTGGCTGCCATATCAAATAAAAAAGTGTTTTGTTTTTAAATATCCTGTATAAGCATTCGTTCTTCATGGTTTCCTTTGTTTTCGGATTTTAAGAACGGACAGATTTCGAGTAATTTGTCTCCCATTTGAAAACTACGGGGGATTTAACAATGAAGTGAAATGGCTGATATAAAACGTTTACTTAACAACAGAACTATTTAAAACTTATTGATGTAATTCGTAAAGATGATCTTAATAAACTTCACAAAGTTCAAGGTCACCCATTACTGATAGGTAGGCTGCTGGAGTTTGTGGGCACATTGACTGTATCGATCATGCAGCGCCCATATCATCGGTCAAACAATGGCAAATGCCGAAGGTCAGTCGACGACACAGCTTGATTGGGTCGATGTACGTGGGACATCATGCCGTGCTACGATCCTCATTTTGTCGGCTATAAAAGGAAGTTAATGAGGGGCATGAATCACAGAAAACTTGATTTCTGCGGAAGAGCCGTCCCGATTGAACAATTGATAACTGATCTTCTAATACTTCCCAACGGGAGAGAGACGTACGTCCAAAGTGACGGCTTCGCTCATGGATTGCCCGGCTGCAGGCAGTCAGTTTGTGGCGCACTGACAGTGCAGCACGTCACCTTGGACGCAGCGAACTGCCACCGCTGGTCAGAAGGTGCCATCGATGGGTTATCCATGGGTGTATACGTCTGACAGGTCATTTTTACTTCGGAACAGCTGGTGGTCTGGTAATGTAAACATCTGATCATGCTGGCCTCGCAACAGAAAGTTCAATTACGCCTTCATTCTACCTGTGTGCATCATTTGCATAGACGTACAGTCGAATCTCTATCGTAATGTGAACACAGGTTTTCTTTTTTTGTCACGGCACACAGCGTTTCCGGGAAAACATGAACAATTTCAGAAGCTTCTTGTGGTTTCATAGTTCACATTTTGGGCACTCCTTGCATATTGCACATCATTACACATTACTGCACCGCACTAATGTGCAGTGCACAATGCAGTGTACAGTGCACATTGCACAATCGAATACCAATGGGATAGAACAGCGAAATACACATCGTATGATGAGAACTTGTTTTTCCAACTCACATATTTATAGCTCTTCAATGCAGTTAGTGTAGCTTCCTAGACAAGGATTGAACATTTCATGATCATCATAGTGTCATAGCTTAGTTTCGTTTATCGGCGTTCTTTTACTTCAGAACACCTGATAGTTACTTACAATACGTACTGAATGCAATCAAACATGACAACGATGCGGCCTGACCATATTCGACCATGCTAACATCACAGCAAGTAGTACAATTATGTCATATTTCTACCAACAGAGCATCATTTATATGGACGTACAGTCGAACACCTGTTAAAAGCCACTCTGCTGTCATAAAATATGTAGGCTGTGCCTGGATAGGTCAAATGCCGTCGGCTTGGCTTCGATAACCAAGTCGTAAAAGAGAAAATGTTTTACTTTGTATTTTTGCGCAATTTGTCAGATAGAACGTTTTCATGGAGTTTTCTGTTATTTCTGTTCACTGCAATGCCTAGTATGGCATCGAATATGATAATAGAAGCGTAGCAAACAGCTTGGATTTCCGGAAATGGCTTTTTAGGTAGTAAATATCAATTGACAGATTATTCCAAGACATCTGAAGCAACTGGTCCCGCCGCATGGCTTTGGTCCAGCATATTCTTTTTCATCTGTGAACGTTTTTCAACGGGCTAATTTTGAAATTGTATGTGCATTCAGACTTCGAGTAGGGCATTCAGTATAACATGGAGCTTTGGGTATGGCATATTCAACACATTTTCTTCAACGGAAGGTTAATTTTGAGTTCAAACAATTCCACAAAATGAAGTTTACCTATTTGTCGATTTTGGCAATGTTTGTTCCTTTCAGCCTGCCAGAGTTATGCATTTTGTTTGCATCAAGTTTCCCTTCGGTGTATCCTTTCCATTTTTTTCATTTCTGACGCTGATAGTGAAATAAAAATAAAAATAGGAGATATTAAAAAATAGCTCGAAATTTTTAACTGATAATTTAGGCACAAAACCACAACTCTGGTAATGTGAAAATGCTCATGTTTTCAATGGGGCTTACCGATACTTCAGTAACTTTTTTTTGTTATTCGCTTTGTATGGTAACGATAAGAATCGACAAGGAGATTGTCGCACTTCCTTGCAGCGTTTATGTACGTCGTTAGTTATTTGGGCTTTAGGGCGCACCGACCAGAGTTGATCATTCGCGCGTTTATTTACGTCGAGTAAAAAATGCACCACGTCTCTTTCCACAAGGTATCTTCTAAAACTGATTCGCACATTGCTCCGGCTATCCCAGGCCTGGTATCGTTTCTTCCTGATGTCAACCCCTCTGTTGTTCGCTGGCATCAAAGCCAGCGCCTTTACCTCCCTTGGAACCGCCACCAGACTAGAGAGTATTGAGCTATGTACCCAGCAGGAATACGGAGTACGGATGGGGTGGGAGGGAAGACATACGCGAGACAAACACCTCGGCTTTTATTTGCATTTACAACATAGTAATCAGCAGTCAACAGTGACTCAATGCTTTTTCTTCAACACAAAATGATAAGCCTCCCTAACGCTTGATCGCCGACACAAAGTGATCCTCATGATTGTTATACCTACTGAGCCAGATGCAAAACGCGGAAATAGAACCTGATACAATAGTATTTCCGCGTTCGATGTTTTTATCAGTTGTTCCGAGGTACAATTGCGTCGCTACGCGTAATTAAACCCATGGGTAATCTATAAGTTACTCGTGACCTTGAAATTCGTGATGGTTTTTAAGGGAAACTATAAGATTTACCTTAAAAGGTATGAATGTGTTTTCTTAGAAACATACGAATGCTATTACGGTGTCGAAAGGCCACCACCAATGCAAAGGTGCACTTTAATTCAATGTCCCAGCATGCTTCTTTTTGCGCATATGATACGTTGAGCTTGTTGGTTGAACTGCTTGTTGAACTCTCTTGAGACTACATCACCTCACTAAGTTCAATGTCGGCACCGACGTGCGGTGTGTTGGACGCGTCCAGCACAGACATTTTCCACTGGGGATCGTCCCCCACAGTCGAGGAGGACGGCCCTCTCCAAGTTTAAGCGGATTCTACTTTAGTATCTTACGTAATCAAAAGACGAACGAACTGTGGGTACGTGACGACTGAGAATTGCTAGTTTTATGTCGTTAAGGGCAGAATTATAGTAGTGTTGACAGTGATTGTTACGTGTTTACCGATTGTCATGCATAACATGAAGTGTTTTGTGATGCTCCATTAATCTTAATCCTGGCAGTCCTGACCCGTTTGGTACGGCATGTATCGCTAGTGCCGGTCCGATGCTGTACCACCTCGGGCCCGAGCTCCACACCTTCGACCCCGGACGCCGCCGGGTGACTCGGACGTAGTCAGGGTCTGCCGTGCACGCTAATGCCGGTCCGATGCTGTACCGCCCCGGGCCCGAGCTGCACACCTTCGACCCCGGACGCCGCCGGGTGACTCGGACGTAGTCAGGGTCTGCCGTGCACGCTAATGCCGGTCCGATGCTGTACCGCCCCGGGCCCGAGCTGCACACCTTCGACCCCGGACGCCGCTGGGTGACTCGGACGTAGTCAGGGTCGGCCGTGCACTTCAGTGCAGGTGGGTGGCCCGGACGCCGCCGGGTGACTCGGGCGTAGTCAGGGTCGGCCGTGCACTTCAGTGCAGGTGGGTGGCCCGGACGCCGCCGGGTGACTGGGACGTAGTCAGGGTCGGCCGTGCACTTCAGTGCAGGTGGGTGCCCCGGACGCCGCCGGGTGACTCTGACGTAGTCAGGGTCGGCCGTGCACTTCAGTGCAGGTGGGTGGCCCGCGGCGACGGCCGACCACCGACCGACCGTGACAGCGGAAATGGTGATAACACGGCGGCACGTTCACCCGGCCGACATTGGCGGCGCAGTCGCGCCGTTGGCCGTCGGTGCGGCGAGCGGTACCGCGGAGTCACAACACCGCGCTCCGCCTCCGCTCCTGCGCGTCAGCACCACTGGCCCAGTTTGTTTACCGCAGGTCGCATGTCCGCTCGTCCTATCTGGGGAGCCGGGAAGGAGGCAGCGCAATTTTCCAGTCGCCGGATCTGAATTCAGTTAGCTCCCTCTTTGGTGTCGAGTTACGCCTACCACTAAATTTTACTTTGCAGAAACATGCTAAGGTAGATGGTTCTAGGTTATTATACTCTTCTCCCATTCATTAAGCCCTTGTAACTTCAGATAGTTGCCGAGGATGTGCTTCCCCGCTCGGTTCTCAGGTATGTTTCTGAAGGCCGGGCTTTTTCCCGAGGATATGTTTCTAAAGGCCGGACTTTATCGCCAGGATGTGTTCCTAAAGGCCTCACTTTATCACCAGGACATGTTCCTAAACGCCGGACTTTATCACGAACATGTGCGAAATTGGTGCTGATAATTGAGTTCGTGCTTTCCACACCATACTCCACATTTGACGCATTCAAGCCGCACTCATCCAACCTGGTCCAGCTACACTCTGTACCCACATGGCACCGATGCTCGCAGCATCGTCAGCCATGTCGGTGGTGTCGGTGTAGGCGGCAAACATCTGCGGTCCGCCACCTTTACTCCTGTTCACACATCTGCGGTCCGCCACCTTTACTCCTGTTCTCCAGTTGGCATTTAAAAGCTCACCCGGTGCGAGTCAGCAGCTGGATATCGTGATCACGGTGTGAGTCAACGGCTGGATATCGTGATCCGTGGGTGCACTCCCTAAAAGCCTCCGCCATAAAGGTCAGACACGAGTGTGAAAACTCGCACGAGCCTTGGTTGGGTATCCATCAGTGCATGCAGCTGGTGCCGACAGCTTGCGCGTGTGTACAGCAGCACTCCCAGCCTTCACCGGTCACGTGTGTACCGCACCATTCCCAGCCTTCACCGGCCACGTGTGTACCGCACCATTCCCAGCCTTCACCGGCCACGTGTGTACCGCACCATTCCCAGCCTTCACCGGCCACGTGTGTACCGCACCATTCCCAGCCTTCACCGGCCACGTGTGTACCGCACCACTCCCAGCCTTCACCGGCCACGTGTGTACCGCACCATTCCCAGCCTTCACCGGCCACGTGTGTACCGCACCATTCCCAGCCTTCACCGGCCACGTGTGTACCGCACCATTCCCAGCCTTCACCGGCCACGTGTGTACCGCACCACTCCCAGCCTTCACCGGCCACGTGTGTACCGCACCACTCCCAGCCTTCATCGGTCACGTGTGTACCGCACCACTCCCAGCCTTCACCGGTCACGTGTATACCGCACCACTCCCAGCCTTCACAGGCCACGTGTGTACCGCACCACTCCCAGCCTTCACCGGCCACGTGTGTACCGCACCACTCCCAGCCTTCACCGGCCACGTGTGTACCGCACCACTCCCAGCCTTCACCGGCCACGTGGGTACCTAACTGGATTGCGTGTGGATACTTACCAATGGGCGGGCCCAACTGGATTGGAGTGAGGGTACACTCCGTGGGGTCCCATGCTAAAAGTTGAAATTATTGAGGGGGACAAAGCCGATATTGAGGGGACAGTATATAAAAGCCCCTTCAAAAGTAAATAAAATAACACCCATGGCTCCACCCCTATAAGTCGCATCTCTGTTTATAGCACAAACTGATTCTAAAACGTCTATTAGCTGCTTCTTCACATTGCATTGCACATCGCTTCATCTGTTGCGATAGTCCCAAGTCGTTCTTCTTTGTTTTCATCTCAAGGCTATGTCCATGCATTGTGTAAACATGATCTGGGTCGTTTTTCACAAAATGAAGTCCTTACCTCTGTCCTATCATTGTCACCATCTGTACCGACGTCATCATTTATAATCGTCACCATCTGTACCGCCGTCACCATCTGCACCGCCGTCACAATCTGCACCAGCCGTCACCATCTGTACCGCCGTCACCATCTGTACTACCGTCACCATCTGTACCGCCGTCATCATCTGTACCTCCGTCACCATCTGTACCGCCGTGACCATCTGTAGCGCCGTTACCATTTGTACCGCCGTCACCATCGGTACCACCATCATTATCTATCACCGCCACCAGCTGTACCGCATCTATAGATACTGTTTGTACCTAAATCAAATGAGAGCATGTTACCAAACAATGACGAGAGGTTACTTTGAAGGAGGCTGAATGTGTCTGCAAACGAACCAAAAGTCAGCTGAAGCAGCCACAACGTTAAGGCCATCCGTAGAGCCCCCATCTGACACAATGGAGGCGGACGTCATGTGTTAGCATGATTATGCACATCTGGGCGAGTCTGAAGCGCTGAAGACGTGGCATGTGGACCAGAAATGTCGCAGGTGGGCATGGCACACTCCGTCACGTACATCGCGCACGTCCGCGAAGAACTGCTCCCAGTCATTTCGCTGGCCCACCCTGGCGTGAAATGATAGTGATTCTTCTGGTTCTGTTCCTTTCATCATGCTGTCAACAAACTCGCAGGTCATCGGGGAAATATGCTGTATCACTTGGCGTTGATTTTTTCCCCAAATCACATTCGCTGCACGATTGTCGAAGGCCACTCATCTTCTTACGAAGGCACACCATCATGTCAGGTGATAGTGTGACGCATGTTCGGATAGGGCGCGGCCGAATAGGAAGACACTGGCGACACTTAGGTACGCGCACCGACAACAGGACAACTTCAGCTGTTCATGTGCAAACATGTGTTGGCTATACCAGTCACTAAAGCTGGCTTTAAGCTGTCATGACGAGTTAAACTGTCCACAAATAACTGGTCTCTAGTCTCGGTACCTGGAGTTCGATGAACAATAAACAACTAACAAAACAAAATTAAAAATTAATAACAAATAATGAAAAGCTCTTCAATGCTAGGACATGCGCCTAGGCAGCATACTGTATGCAACCGAGACCGAGTGTGTACAAACTGTATATACAGCAAGCATGTCTCCTAGTTTAAAAAAAAAGTTTCTACAAGCTGTGTAAAGTTTCTAGCACAATTGGTCCACTGGAAGTAAATGGGACTATATTGGGTGAGGATACTGAGATGGTTGAGGAGCTGAGCAAGCAGTTTAAATCAGTGTTTACATTGGAAGATATGACCAATCTGCCGACCGTACACCATAGTTCAGTGACATGTGGTCGGAAAAATGATGTTGATTTCATTGATAGTAATGTTGTTTTCAATCATATCAGGAAAATAAAGCCAAACGAGACAGCTGGACCTGAGGAAATTTATGCTATGGTATTTCGAGAAGCTGGAAAGGAACTAGCATTTCCACTTAGTATAATATTTTGTAGATCTGTTTCACAATATGAAATTCCAACAGCTTGGAAAAGGGCAAATGTAGTTCTTATTTTCAAGACAGGAGAAAGAGGGAAAGCTGAAAACTATAGGCCAGTAAGTCTCACATCCATAGTCTGCAAGGTACTCGAATCACTTATCAAGGATATAATAGTTAGTTATCTGGAAGGAAGCAGATTGATTCAAGATACTCGATATGGGTTTAGGAAAGGGCGATCATGCCTCACAAATCTCTTGGACTTTTTGAACTTCGCCACAGAACAATTTGATCAGGGAAATCAGGTTGATGTAGCATATCTTGACTTTAGTAAGGCCTTTTACAAGGTACCCCATACACGGTTAATGATACAGCTTCAGGCCCATGGTATTGCAGGTAGCATCTTAAAATGGATAGAGTTGTGGCTTTCAGATAGACAACAGAGAGTGATGATAAATGGTACAAAGTCATCATGACAAAATGTTCTTAGTGGAGTCCCCCAGGGGTCAGAACTGGGGCCACTACTGTTCATTATATTTGTAAACAACATTGAAAGTGCCTGAGCAGTAAGGTTTTGAAATTTGCAGATGATTTGATCGTCTTTAGGGCAATAACAGGTCAAAATGAGCATATCTCGCTGCAAAAAGACTTAGACGAACTTGTGAAGCGGTCCGAAGAATGGCAAATGAAATTTAATTTCGATAAGTGCAAAATCATGCATGTGGGTAAGCAGCATATGAAGGATGCATAAGGCTGCATTGATGGGTGGCCAAGTGCTATCAGTGACTCAACAGGAGAAGGATTTAGGATTCTAAACACAAAATTGGGGGCATCAGAACAGACCAAGGAAGCCAGGAAGAAGGCACTGAGAATGCTTGGGGCAATAAATAGGAATGTATCATACAGAGGTGAGGAAGTCATTAGGAAGCTTTACTGTGCATATGTCAGGCTACATTTGGAATACTGCATCCAAGCTTGGTCTCCTAGCTATGAAAAGGATTGTTGGCTTTTGAGAGAGAGAGAGAGTGCAAAAGAGGGCAACAGAAAATGGTTAATGGCATAAGCAACGTGGCATATGAGGAAAAATGAAGAAATTGAATATGTTTTCACTTAGATATAGAAGGCTGAGAGGAGATCTCATCGAGGTCTCTAAATTTGTCCATGGTCTGGAGAGGGGATATCTTGGGGAAATGTTTGAATTTAACAGAAATGATGCAATTAGAGGTCATCAATTCAAAATTAAAGTTAACCACAGCAGATAAAGGTTAAAACAGTCTTTCTTCACCAACAGGGTAGTAGAACACTGGAACCAGCTGCCAGAAACGATTGTAAGTAGCAGCACATTGAACGTCTTAAAAACAGCATACACAATCATTACAAGAATAGAGGGCTTGCTTTTCAGTATTACAGGGAGGGCTGATCGGCGTGTTTGGTGGGCATCTGGTTGAGTGTACACAGTGCAACCAAGAAGGGCCTTGTGGCTCATAGTTGCACTAATCGTTTATGTCTTTATGTCTATATCTTTATACGCCTACCAGCATTCATCAGGGTGATTTCAGTTTGTAGAATGCACTCTACAAATTGGTTTGTCATCCACGGCAAAATAATCGGGTCTTTTCTGTCTGAAGGTATCAAAATGTGAAAATATCTTCAATCATTAGTGATTGAATACCTGACAGACTGCGAATGTAATGTATCTTAGGAACTCGGATCGTACTTTGTATTTAATCACAAACACATTATGAAATTGCACCTGAAAATACAATGCCCGTGCTCATATGAGCTTCAAAGAAATAAATTGAGCTTCTGCAGTATAAAATAATGAATACTGCCCTGGGTCAGTCTCGATACAGTCTACAGAGATGGGTACTGCCCTGGGTCAGCCCAGTTACAGACGAGAGACTAATACATCCACGCGTCTGTATCGGTACATTCTGCAAAGACTAATGCTCCAGAGACTACAGCCCATGTGTACGAGTACTGCCATGGGCCGGTTCGGCAGTCCACAGATATCAGTATTGCCCATGGTCGCCCAGGTACAGTTTCGAGAGACTTACTTCCCCGGGTCAGCATCGGTACAGTCTGCGGAGACTAATACTGCCCCGGGTCAGCTTCGATACAGTGTACAGAGATGGGTACTGCCCCGGGTCAGCCTCGAACAGTGTACACGCCTCATTGCGGGCTCCCGCTTGACATCACTGCGCTGAGCTTTCAGGACTCGCTGATATCTCTCTGCTGAGCTCTCCGTGACCCAGCTGAGATCTCCCTGCTGAGCTCTCCGTGACCCAGCTCAGATCTCTTTGCTGAGCTCACCGTGACCCAGCTGAGATCTCTCTACAGAGCTTGGCTCGGTAGACAGGGCCGGTTCCCAGTTCCAGCAGCTCGCTTGACCACATCGATAGTTTCATCACACAGCTTATGCGCGCAATGGCAGCGAAGCGGAATGGGCATACATATCAACGGCTCTCGGTAGCATTAGGAGGATGGTCTGGTGGGAAAACTAGCCATCCCAGTGCCTCAGTTCAGTGAACAGGAACGCATAGCCAGTGAAGCTTTTCTAGGATCGACCGCGCTAGTCGGAGAGATGATCTTGCGTCACTGATGCTGTCAATGGTGAGAGCCGTCACTGATAGTGTTGGAAGTCAGAGCCGTCACTGACAGTATCGGTGGTCAGAGCCGTCACTGATAGTGTTGGAGGCCAGAGCCGTCACTGATGGTGTTGGAGGTCAGAGCCGTCACTGATGGTGTTGGAGGTCAGAGCCGTCACTGATGGTGTCGCTGGTCAGAGCCGTCACTGATGGCGTCGCTGGTCAGAGCCGTCACTGATGGTATTGGAGGTCAGAGCCGTCACTGATGGTGTTGAAGGTCAGAGCCGTCACTGGTGGTGTCGCTGGTCAGAGCCGTCACCGATGGTGTCGCTGGTCAGAGCCGTTACTGATGGTGTCGCTGGTCAGAGCCGTCACTGATGGTGTCGATGGTCATAGCCGTCACTGATGGCGTCGCTGGTCAGAGACGTCATTAATGGTATTGGAGGTCAGAGCCGTCACTGATGGTGTCGCTGGTCAGAGCCGTCACTGATGGTGTCGCTGGTCATAGCCGTCACTGATGGTGTTGGAGGTCAGAGCCGTTACTGATGGTGTCGCTGGTCAGAGCCGTCACTGATGGTGTCGCCGGTCAGAGTCGTCACTGATGGTGTTGGAGGTCAGAGCCGTCACTGATGGTGTTGGAGGTCAGAGCCGTCACTGATGGTATTGGAGGTCAGAGCCGTCACTGATGGTGTCGCTGGTCAGAGCCGTCACTGATGATGTCGGTGGTCAGAGTCGTCACTGATGATGTCGGTGGTCAGAGTCGTCACTGATGATGTCGGTGGTCAGAGTCGTCACTGATGATGTCGGTGGTCAGCGGAGGACATCGATAGTTGCAACATGCGATGATAATTGGCGGAAGCTTGGTGTGACACGTGTTACTTGAGCACCACTTTGTCAGTTTAGGATCGCCTGGACATTACAGACCTAACATTTGGGTGCCAGTGGAGCCTCATAATGATTGAAGTTCGTTGATCTAATCCAATCAGGGTCCGTGAAGAACAATCGATGCCCAACCTAAATCCATTGAGAACAACAGCGGTGGCCCAAATATAATCCCTATCGTGAGAAAAAAAAACATGTTGCAGGAACCAGAGCAGCAATATGGTTCGGAGGTCGAGCCTACCCCCAGTTAAAATCCTACTGTTTGTCAACATCGTATCCAATCCATTCCAAATCCAACACGAATGAAGACACTTCCAACGTCCCTTCCACCGGAAGGCCCACCCCCCCACCCCCTCCTCCCTTCCACTAGAAAAAATCCATGAAATTCATACAGCAGATGATCCGGTCCATGTTATCCTCTAGATATTAGACATAAAATACCACCCTAAAAGCACTGTCTGGAGTTATCGGAAAACCCTTGGGAAGCTCCGTAAGTGGCAATATGCCGCCAAAGATTCCTCTCGTTGACACATGGCCCGCTCTTCACCCCATCCAAGGCAACCCTATGGAGGTCCGGCGGATGGTCATCCAGTGGAAGGGACGTTGAAAGTGTCTTCATTCACACTTTTACAATTGTTCTGAATGGTAGTCTGTGGTCTGTCGCTATGTACTCAGGGACTGTGTGCAGTCAGGGATCGGTGTGCAGTCGGGGACGGTAGTGTAGTCAGGGACGGTAGGTACTCAGCGACGGTGTGTACTCAGGGACGGTGTATACTCAGGGACGATGTGTCCTCAGGGACGGTGTGTACTCAGAGACGATGCGTACTTAGGGGCAGTGTGTACTCAGGGACGGTCGCACTCAGGGACGGTGTGTAGGCAGGGACCGTGTGCAGCCAGGAACCGTGTGCAGCCAGGGACGGTGTGTACTCAGAGACGGTGTGTAATCAGGGACGATGTGTAGCCTGGGACGGTGTGCAGTCAGGGACGGTATGCAGTCAGGGACGGTGTGTAGTCAGGGGACGGTGTGTAGTCAGGGACGGTGTGCAGTCAGGGACGGTGTTTAGTCAGGGACGGTGTGTAGTTAGGGACGGTGTGTAGTCAGGGACGGTGTGTAGCCAGGGACGGTGTGTAGCCAGGGACGGTGTGCAGTCAGGGACGGTGTGTAGTCAGGGACGGTGTGCAGTCAGGGACGGTGTGTAGTCAGGGACGGTGTGTAGCCAGGGACGGTGTGTAGCCAGGGACGGTGTGTAGCCAGGGACGGTGTGCAGCCAGGGACGGTGTTTAGTCAGGGACGGTGTGTAGTCAGGGACGGTGTGCAGTCAGGGACGGTGTGTAGCCAGGGACGGTGTGTAGCCAGGGACGGTGTGTAGCCAGGACGGTGTGTAGCCAGTGACGGTGTGTAGCCAGGGACGGTGTGTAGCCAGGGACGGTGTGGCGGTGGGACACACCGTGTGTGTTTGGCCGCTCCAGCTCAGTACAGCTGCGGCCGTGTTCGACAGTGGACCTGGCCTGCAGGGACGGTGTCCGGCTGTGGGCGGGGCCTACAGGGACGGTGTCCGGCATCAGGGACGGTGTGTGTCAGGGCTGTGGGCAGGGCCTCAGGGACGGTGTCCGGCTGTGGGCGGGGCCTGCAGGGACGGTGTCCGGCTGTGCAGGGACGGTGTCCGGCTGTGGGCGGGGCCTACAGGGACGGTGTCCGGCTGTGGGCAGGGCCTGCAGGGACGGTGGCCGGCTGTGGGCGGGGCCTGCAGGGACGGTGTCCGGCTGTGGGCGGGGCCTGCATGGACGGTGACCGGCAGTGGGCGGGGCCTGCAGGGACGGTGGCCGGCTGTGGGCATGGCCTGCAGGGACGGTGGCCGGCTGTGGGCGGGGCCTGCAGGGACGGTGTCCGGCTGTGGGCGGGGCCTGCAGGGACGGTGGCCGGCTGTGGGCGGGGCCTGCAGGGACGGTGGCCGGCTGTGGGCGGGGCCTGCAGGGACGGTGTCCGGCTGTGGGCGTGGCCTGCAGGGACGGTGTCCGGCTGTGGGCGGGGCCTGCAGGGACGGTGTCCGGCTGTGGGCGGGGCCTGCAGGGACGGTGGCCGGCTGTGGGCGGGGCCTGCAGGGACGGTGGCCGGCAGGGACGGTGGCCGGCAGTGGGCGGGGCCGGCAGTGCGCCGGCAGTGTGTAGTCAGCAGTCGACGGCCGGAGGCGGTGCCGTGCGTACTCGCTCCGTCGCCCCGCCGACACTCGCTCCGCTGACACAGAGCGGCGCAGTCGTCCTGTGTCGCACCGCCCCGGACCGACGAGTGTGGCAGCCTCAGTGTCGCAGACCCAGCATCGTAGTCTCAGTGTCGCAGTCCCAGTGTCGCAGTCTCGGTGCCGCAGTCCCAGTGTCGCAGTCTCGGTGTCGCAGTCCCAGTGTCGCAGTCTCGGTGCCGCAGTCCCAGTGTCGCAGTCGCTGTGTCGCAGTCGCAGCGTCGCAGTCGCAGCGTCGCAGGCGGTCAGCTGGGCCGCCGGCGAGGCAGCAGTTCTGACACGGGTCGATCGAAGTGAACACCGTCCGGTGCGGCACATTGTTCACCAATCATCCGACAGCAGCAGTCCAGAAGCGCCATGCCAACCGATGTGGAGAGAGCGCTCTATTCGGCAGGTGAATCCTACAGATTCTCTCCGCTTCCCGGGTGTGAAAGTCGCCCTCCCGGGTGTGAAGGTCACTGTCGGGTGTGAAGGTCACTTTATCGGGTGTGAAGGTCACTATCGGGTGTGATGGTTGCCCTCCCGGGTGTGAAGGTTGCCCTCCCGGGTGTGAAGGTCGCCCTCCCGGGTGTGAAGGTTTCCCTCCCGGGCGTAAAGTTCGCCTTCCGAAGTGTGATGGTCGTTTTCATCTTTACTTTACTTTACGTGTACTTCCCATTTCACCATTCTTAAGTGCACATGAAGATTTTGTCAACGTGAAGCCTTGAAAAAGGATGCATTGCATATCCGCGCCTCCCTGTATTCGAGCATAAGAGACGGGCAACAAAATAGCGAGCAGGTTAATGGAATGTGTGTTAACGACATGTGTCCCGTGTCCATTTTGTACCATGCAAGACACTTCTATTCACGTCCCATGACTTCATTTTTTTAAATTGATTCGAAATTTAATGAATTCATTTCCGTAGTTTCTTCTTTCATTGAAGTATTCAGTCATTCAGACAGTTAGTTCATTTATACAACTATTAATTCACTATACTTCATTTCGTTTCAATCCATGTCATATAATTTTATGTTCACGTCATGTCAATTCATGCATGAATCAATTCTTAATACCAACAAGCAGAAAGTGCAACCAGATATCGTACTGAAAAGCGACGGTCACAATAACACCAAATCAACACGGAAATGCTAGACTCGAAAAAGGCTATTGATATTGTTGAATATCGAATCACATGCTAGGAAAGCTGTCAGGTAAGGCGAATTATGTATGTTTTAGACGAAGCGTAGTGTAGGCGTTGCTGACTCATTTTACGCCAAAAATAAGTTGGCTGACTTTAAGACGGTGACTATTGACACGGTCACGAACCCATGTCACCCTTAGAGCATTGTAAAAGCAAATCTCAATAGTTTGGAATCCCTTGCACCGCTGATACTAACGAATTACTCCTCTGGGAAACATAAGTCCTGGACTGGTTTTGGCTATGACGACATGGAAAAGCTGCATGAGTTCGCTTCGTCTAGAAATGTGCATGTATGATAAAGAAATAACGCTGGTTGATCAGCTGCAAAAATACATACGCACTTATGCCCAACCATTCACAAGCCATCCACTTAAAACTGTCTGAGTATGAAATTTCCCTAGATGCGATCCTAAAGGTTATTTGAATGAGTCAGGCTAGGATAAATTATGCTGTACATACTTATCTTGGAAGACGCCGATTAGCACAAGCATTCACTGTTGATGGTTGAAATCGGCCCCAATCGTGGTGTCGCAACAAATTCTGCTTGACGTTTTGTTGGGAAACATCATTTCGCTTCCATCGTCTTTAGAGGAAATGCTCACTAAGCACGGGAGCCTCACGTATTAAGATTCCCGAATGTTTAGTCGCTTTCCATGTCGCTTCACCTCGGACGCCAGTTGTTTAGGCAGAGCGTCACACCCGTCACATTGAGCGTGACGTAGGCAGCGCGCCGTGCAGTTACAGGCGGCACGAGCTCGTGCGACGCGTGTGAACACTGCTCCGGGGCCGTGGCGCAGAGTACCGGGGCGGCGCGTCCCGGCTGATGAGCTGACGTCGAGGGCCGCACCGGGGACCGCACCGGGGACCGTCCCGGGGACCGCACCGGGGACCGTACTGGGGGCCGTCCCGGGGACCGTCCCGGGGGCCGTACCGGGGACCGTACCGGGGGCCGTACCGGGGACCGTACCGGGGGCCGTACCGGGGACCGTACCGGGGGCCGTACCGGGGACCGTACCGGGGGCCGTACCGGGGACCGTACCGGGGGCCGTACCGGGGGCCGTACCGGGGACCGTACCGGGGACCGTCCCGGGGGCCGTACCGGGGACCGTCCCGGGGGCCATACCGGGGACCGTACCGGGGACCGCACCGGGACAGCACACCAAACGTCAGGAGCGGGAGTCGAAGGCCGCGTCAGCTGACGTCGGGGGCCGTACCGGGGGCCGTCCCGGGGACCGTCCCGGGTGCCGTACCGGGGACCGTCCCGGGGGCCGTACCGGGACAGCACACCAAACGTCAGGAGCGGGAGTCGGAGGCAGCGGCATCTGTGACGCGTCAGTCGCGGCGGCCGACACACCTGACCCGACCCGACCTCGGCAGCGGCACCCATGGAGTCGGAGAGTGACCGTCTCTATGGCGCGGCCGCCTTCCCACGCCCTGCCCAGCCGTACGCTGCGGGCGGCCGGTGCTGTTCTGCATAATTCCGAGGGTGAGAGGTCACTGGGCCGTAGTCTTACCCCACCAACAGGCGCGTCCGTGTCGTGCTGACGTCACACACGACCTGTGTGGCCAGCGGGTCTGCCGGACCAGACAGCCAGCTCGAGGACCACCTGGGCTGCTGGCGGATCACCCGACGGTAGGGGGACGAACCACCCGACGGGGTGACGCAGTAACAGACCACCTGCGGTGGTTGGTTGGTTGGTTATTGGTTTACGACACATCGACCGTTAAGTCATGTAGCGTCACCAATCTCTCACACCGATTGGTCGCGGGCAAAGAGTAGCGACAGGTGAGACTCGAACCCACAACCTTTCCACATTGTGAGACGAGCAACTTACCCCTAAGCCACTCGTCCCCCACCTGGGGTGGGGGCTGGGAAGAAAGATCTGCGAACATTCGATACATATGGGAAATTCCACTGTCGCTGGAATTGCGTTGCGGTTTACATATCAGATGTAATTTAGTCCCACAGTATTTCTCGTCCGGTATTCCACCGTGACGACGTATGTGCTGCGCCAGATGAGAAGGCTGTCAGCAATGGAAGAGGCCGCTCAGAGATCGTGTCGGCAATGATGTCTAGAAATGGTACCGGTTACCAAGGCCTTTGGTACCGGTTGGTATGGCTAGAGGTGGTGCCGGTTATCATGTCCAGGGGTGGTACCAGCTATTATGTCCAGAGGTGTTACTGGTTGCCATGCCTGGAGGTGGTACCGGTTATCCTGCTTAGAGGTGGTACCGTTGACCATGTGGGCTGGGTGAATGGAATACATTAATGTAAATCGTGCACTTTTGAATCGGAATAATCGACAAGCCAGATGCAAACATGTGATCGAGAATGGACTGAAATAACTTACCGCACATCCGAAAAAGGTGCCCAGGTCAAAATATCAGTGAAGGAAACATCATTGACGGTGTGCAAAATAAAATAAAAAACATAACGATGCGCACAATAACGACACTGCGCAACCGTGTGATGGAAAAAGACAGGGAATAGGTGAGGCGGTTGCGATTGCATCGTCCATGATTAGAAATAATAAACATTCGTCATATACCTTGATCCAAAACCTAACTTGGTCACGGGCATGGGTGGCGCTGGAACGAGACTGCCCCCGTGTACTTGGTACAAATGTTCATCTAAACGGCCCGGCCCCACCGAACCCGAAAAAAAACATGGCAGCTGTTTTCGATCCCTACTACGGGTGGTGCGGCTCCTTCGTAGGGCGAACTATCTTGAAGAGAGACACCCAGCTTCATCTATCTGGTTGTCCGCTTGAGAGCGGCGCCGACCTGGGTTGCGTGGATGTTCAAGTGGACTTTCCAACTGAGAAGCTTGGGCTCAAAGTTGAGCACGCCATCGCCCTCTACACGCGTTGAGTGTTTTGCATACATGTTGGCCCTCTCACCCCGCGTCACTCCAGTTGGTAATTGCTTCCACGAGCTTGTCAATGTGTTCTTGAACTGCAAATACGAAGATTCATCTTCCGGAGTCACATTTCAAATTAGAAGTAAATTGCATATAATGCTTTACCTACATGCTAAGATGATGGGAAGTAGTAAACCTCAGATCTGCCTGACCATTGGAAGTAAGGCAAGCATTAAATGCCTGTTCTGAACATTTCAAAAACGTGATATGTATCACAAACAAATTGTGGAAGCCGGGAGCCCGGCATATCTCTGGCGCAAGGTTATCACTTTCTATACGCCGAGGATGCAAACCCCCCAAGAGTCTGAAGTTTAACCAATAGGACTATGGAGCCGCCCTTTTAGACCACTCAAGTGCAACCCCTCCCCCTCTCACCAATCAACGAGTTTTTCAGCCGATGGCGTCCCTCACTAAATACAAATACTAGGAGAAAGCAATTTGACCTCCCCTTCCAATTAATTTTACAAATTGGTGCCCATGATTTAGCAGATATACACAGTTCATACAGACAATCAACAACGAAGAAACACAGATGTACGATCAAACTGCAAGCGAATGAGAACAAAACATGCAACTACCAGAACTTCTTGTGAAATAGCTGTCGTATATTGTCAAGATCATGAACGAGTTAAGCACTCCATGTTTGCTCGTGAAGAAGCTGCTGTTAAGGAATACAAAGCAGCGATGATGAATGTACAATACTTTCCCTTTTTAAGTGCTACCTATATTAAATATGTTGTGCATGATCAATGTATGCTGTGTTTTCCTTTCAGCAACGAGGGATAAATGCTAAATTACCTAAGCCTTCCATTTCTTCAATATCATAATACTCCAGAAAGCTTTACTTGTCAGATCCCCATGGAGTGATGAAACACACAAAATTAATACATACCATTACCTAATACACAATGCCTCTTCTAGGGTGCTGTATTTTCCAGCAAGCACCGATCGGTGCATAAAATATTAGGATATTTTATGAAGATGACCTATGCCGTACAACTGCGGCACTCCGCTCCGGGAAAGCTGTCATGGATATACAATTGTGGTTTCCTAGTCAGATTAATGCATACACGAATCTTGAACAGGAAAAAGCGTGCCATTTATCAGAAGGATAAACTAGAATATTTTAATCATTACCCATAAATGGTTTATATACCTACATGTCACTACACATAGCAATCGGTAACGAAAATGTCATGAGTAAAAATATCATGTAATGTCATGCCAATGCACACTGTGATAACCCGAGGGAAAAACTGGCCATGTATCATAGCGGACAAAGTATGCTAGTTACCGGGGCGATTTTGCTCTTAGTCGAAAGAACTTAAAATTTTGATCATATGGGAAGATTTATTGTCTTAAATATTGCCTAACCCAGGAATGTCAGAGGTCATATCTGCTAGAGGGAAGGGAGCATTCCGCTCCCGCGAAATATATCGGGAACTAATTGAGATAGATAGCTCAAATTGTGCACACACCTACATGAGTATCTAGTGTAAATTGTATTAAAATACTGACGTCCGGTCATCCATGATGACATCATGATGACGTCAGAAGTGAAGTGCGTTGGCGCTTATATATTGGATGAATATTAGTGAGCGTTTGATATGCGAGTATTCTGCAGTGTAAATGTGACCTTATAATTGCTACGCAGAATAGATCCAAAATCTTGTCCTAAGTGGCTGAGTTTACGCAAAAGTACATCACCAAAACATGCATTCAGGTGAGCTCACTACAGAGCTTCTAAGAGCCCCGCGAATCTTGCTGGGCCGATTCGGTGATGTCTCCACCTGTCGCAGCACGAAAGCTGCGTCCTTCATGCCCTCTGCACGAACTTTGCCCAGCAGCCTCCACGAGCTGCAGAGAACTGTGCTGTTGAGTAACTTTTGAGGATGCCCGACGCTGAGAACGGGCGCTGAGGTGATCGTAGATTCTAGTTGATCGCTCTCGCGCTCTCTTCACGGTCTCGTCATCAAGGCGGGTCTTGGCTTCATCACTACTCACGACGTGGTCACCGCACTTCAGGGACACGGAGAACACCTCGCCTCCAGAAAGATTTGTCGCAAACTGACTTCTGAATTTGTTCTGGGCTCACATGCACCTTACCCACTTTCCTTTTAAGTTCTTGGCGATAAGTCAGTCGCCTTTCTCAAGTCCACAATCGACGACTCACTTCGGAGGCATCTCTGAGGGATTTTCTCCATGATCAACTGGAAACTATAATTAAACACATAAGTATAATAGTTCCCACGCCCAGGCGTTTTTGCACTGGTTAACAAGTCCACCAATTCCTCTGCTGACGCGCACCTCCATGTTCACTGTTCGCAAAATCCAACCACAATGACCCGAACCTTACAGGCAAAGACAGCTTCCCTGCCGTGGGAGACGCTGTGCGTGATCTATCTCGACTCAGTCGCCTCGTCAGTTAGGGGACTTTTTGGCATAGGAACCACTGGATCAGGTTACCCGGTAAAGTCAGGTTAATCCGCCAGCTAACGCGTCGCGGCGTCCGACTTGAGCTTCCCCGTGCCGCCCGGGCTGGCCACCGCACCGCACCGCGGCATGTCGGGATACAATTGATCACTATCGGTGATGGAGCAGTTAGGTGCAGCTGAAACTTGCAGCACATATATTCAAAGGATCGCTGATTCATTGGGATCGGTCTCTTGCTGTGCGCTGCTGTGCGTTTTTAAACCTTACTTGAAGTTCGAAGTACTAAAAAGTTGAACGACTATTACAATTACTGATTGTTTGACAACTAGCATATTGTTAATTGGTGTATGCCTTTTTGAATTGCTTAACACAATGAAAATGTTCTCAGCTATCATTTCATATCTCACTTGTCCAGGTTTTCAGAATGCAGCTTACCTTTATCAATCGTCAAACTGCGACAACATTTGTGCACTTGTGCGTCGTTTTTCCACATGTAACGTTGTCTATGTTCATTGACTTATTTCGATATCAAATCTTGCGAAAATTTCCAATAAAAACTGTGACTTCGTCTGCTTCAATCATTTGCTAATACAGTGGCGCCAGAAATACGGCATAACAAAATAGTCGAGAAATGGATTTATAGCCAGTTTTTCCCTTGAGATATCACTGTGCAATGGTGAGCTCACAAATCATTTTGTGTCTACTAAATGATTTGCACAAATCAATAATGCCCGCCTACTATGAAGTGGAAGGCCGACGCCCTAATTAACACGGGTCGTAAAATGCAGCAGAAAAACAACTTACTATGGTTGGGACGTGAAGAACGAATACAGGGGATGAATACGACGTGAAGAACGAATGGGATGCCCTGGGGGGGGGGGGTGCCTTTTCTGTGTCAGGGTGGTACTGCCTTCCATCGCGAGGTGGGGGACATCCTCTGTGTCCGTTTGGGATATGTGGGTGGATTCCCCTCGTCTTTATCGGGATTTATCAAGCTAACTCACGAGATAAAGAACACTCATGGGTCAGTTTTTCATCTAAGCGGTCAAGTTTGGGTGAAGTAATAGAAAGAGCAGACTCGTGGTTTCCAAACTTGTACTTTCAGGAAAGAATGCACTTTCCTGCCCACTTCTACCACAACTATTGGCACATTTGTAGCTGGAGCGTGATATGGGATTTTGAGAAAACAATCACACAGAAATAGACTTATGAACCTGATTAACATTATATGACGATACATCCCCTTGCACATGCATTTTTTTTTATTTGCGTCAAACAAAAAATAACGATGTAATACTATAATAGCTGCTATAACATGGTGTTCATTTCAATTGCCATAAGATGACACCTCAGTCCAGGCCAAAGCCATCAAGGGCAATCACAGACATCAGTACTACATTGTCCAGTGATCGTCAAAACATATTCACAGCATGCATGCAGAGAACTAATCTGGGATTTACCTTGAGTTGGAACCAACTTGCTGGAACAAACATGGAAACAGAAACTGGAACCATTCCCAACTTGGATGTGCATTTACGAACATCTTGTTCATGCTAAAGATACAGGCATGGGTATGTCAAATTATCTTATGCCAGGTTGAAGCTACAAAAATGTCAAACGAAGTATTTAGCCAAGTGAAATAAATGCACAGCTGAAGAAGCATACTTCTACCCAGGTAGATATTAATCATCGAAATGTTTCATGAACTGGAATCACTCTGGACAAAATGAAAATAAATCCAGCCAGTAGTTACATTGACCTTCACTGACTGGCGCAGGTAGCCGGCCCATTCAACACAAAAACACACCAGACAAAACATCGTTTGCCCTCTAGAAGACCTATCAATAAAGATAAAATTACTGGCCGAGATATGACGTCGCCTTACCTATAGTGGGTCCAATTAGTTAGTCCGGTGTTTTTACTTTGGGATGCAACGCATGTTTAAAGATCCTGCTGAGAGCACTGCTTTTTGTGAGACTCAATGCACTTTGAGGGTCCGAAGGAAATTTGAGGGCAAATTTTTCGACCCCGGTGCGGGTTTTCTGGGGTCCGCTTTATTTATTCAGATCTCCTACACGAATTTGGAGGGGCCAATGCGAGTTTGTGGAGCCCAAGCGCAATGCTTGGGAACCCCGGAACGATTCTTAGGAGACCATACCACTCGGGATGGAGGGGAGGGACATTTTACCCTCTTGGTACGCCACTGCGACTGCTCATCGTGTTTTTGTCGAGCCGATGGCACCCTTCAGAATAGAAAGACCCTTCGGATGATTTTCTTTCGGGATCTGGCCACAATTTTTCGCTGCTCGGGTTGATTCGATCGAGTCGCAATATAATGTTTGGGGGAAAGACTCCTATCTTCTCAATGCCACTGAACGATGTTTTGGGCCTCGGTACGATTCTTGCAGTGCAGTGCAGTGCAGTGCAGCGCAGTCCTGTGCGTGCAGACCACTTAGTGAAAGGCCAGTATCGGTGTGCTGGTGCGTTGCCCCTCCCCGTGGAGCTGGTCGGAAGGCCAGTATCGGTGTGCCGGTGCGCGGCCCCTCCCCGTGGAGCTGGTCGGAAGGCCAGTATCGGTGTGCTGGTGCGTTGCCCCTCCCCGTGGAGCTGATCGGAAGGCCAGTATCGGTGTGCTGGTGCGTTGCCCCTCCCCGTGGAGCTGGTCGGAAGGCCAGTATCGGTGTGCTGGTGCGTTGCCCCTCCCCGTGGAGCTGGTCGGAAGGCCAGTATCGGTGTGCCGGTGCGCGGCCCCTCCCACGTGGAGCTGGTCGGAAGACGTCGGCGCTTCCTGACGGAGCTGTTTGCCAATGAGGGTGTGGAACGGCCGCGTCTCTTGTTTGGAGCTCTTGGCTCTCGCACAAGCTCTGCAGGTGGTAGCATCATCGAATAATGTTCCCTGGCTGTACATCACCCCTGTCTCGGGCGTCCAAGTGATGTCCCCTGGCTGTACATCGCCCCCGTCTCGGGCGTCCAAGTGATGTCCCCTGGCTGTACATCGTCCCAGTCTGGGGTGTCCAAGTTGCATCCCCTAGCTGTACATCGTCCCAGTTTCGGGTGTCCAAGTTGCATCCCCTGGCTGTACATAGTCCCAGTCTGGGGTGTTCCAGTGATGTCCTCTGGCTGTACATAGTCCCAGTCTCGGGTGTCCCAGTTGCATCCCCTGGCTGTACATAGTCCCAGTCTCGGGTGTCCCAGTGGCGTCCCCTGGCTGTACATAGTCCCAGTCTCGGGTGTCCATGTGACGTCCCCTGGCTGTACATAGTCCCAGTCTGGGGTGTCAAGTTGCATCCCCTGGCTGTACATAATCCCAGTCTCGGGTGTCAAAGTGAGGTCACCTGGCTGTACATAGTCCCAGTTTCGGGTGTCCAAGTGACGTCCCCTGGCTGTACATAGTCCCAGTCTCGGACATCTCAGTGATGTCACCTGATTGCGCGTGGACAGCTAGAAGACATCAGGATCTGTGACAGGACGAGGGCGGGTTCGAACGGGACGGCACTAGCCGCGCATAGTTTCTGATATTTTGTCAGTTTTTATATATATATATATATATATATATATATATATAAAATACCATTTTATCCGATTTCTCTCTTGGTACCCGTTAGCAGCCGAGTGCTACTCAGCTGCTAAGGGGTAGCTTCGACGCCAGCACGACATGCATGTGTCCTTGGGTCAAAGTCGTCATTGTGATGCCACGCATGACTCGATGCCGCGGTGGAGACCACTCCAGCCTTCACATCTCGCTCGCGGGAGCTGGCACGGCGCAGTCGCAGCGATACGGCCGGCGCCGCAACGTGCACACTTGACGTCGAGCCGTGTCGGCTGGTGCGATAGCCGGCCGGGCATCCGACCGCGGCGCGGCTCGTTATCGGCCTCAGCCACCTTCATCTGGCCTGATAGCGCGCTGGGCGGGCCGGCCGACGATCGGCGACGATCGGCGCGCAGATATCGGCCGTCGGCTGCCGAGCTGCCACGGAGCTGCCGAACTGAGCTGCCACGGAGCTGCCGAACTGAGCTGCCACGGAGCTGCCGAACTGAGCTGCCACGTCCTGTCCGGAAAAGCGCGCGACCTGTCTGACCGATCAGTCTGTCTGGCAGGGCACACAGCCTGACAGGTCGCCCAGTCTGACGGGTCTGTCAGGGTGTCTGTCGGAGTTGGCAGCCCGACAGATGGGCCTTTCTGACGTGTCACGCAGGCCGACAGGTGGGCATAGCGAGGGTCGGCCACCGGCAGGACAAGGCCGCAGCCGATCACCGCGTGCAGTCTAGTCAGGAGAGGTCAGGCTAGGCGAGGTCATGAGGTGAGGTGAGGTTAGGTCAGGTCAGGTCAGGTCAGGTCAGGTCAGGTCAGATCAGGTCAGGTGTTGGCGCGTGCTGTCCGCGGCCGACGCTGACCGGCTGTGGAGCGAGTGGCGGACCGCCGCGTTCTTGCCGGCCCGCCGCTAACGGTTCCTGCTGCTGACCGCGCTACGTCACGTTTCAGGCGTCGACGCCCCCTCCATCATCGGCAATAAGGAAAAGACCAAACATTTCCTGGAGCGGCGCATCCAGGCAGACCTGACGGCCGGCGACAGCGGCGGCCCGGGCCGCCCGGTCGCAGCCAGGGTGTCGGCGACTGGCGGTCGGCCGTGGTCCGGCTCCGGCCACTGTGACGGGCGCCCGAGGCCGCCGCCGGCCGCCAGCGCCGCCGGCGAGACCGACCACGCCGTCGGTGACTCACGACCGACTGCTCCGGAGACGAGGATCGCTCGTGAGATCCGCGAGCTCATGTGTCGTGAGGAGGAGCTGCGATGCGCGCGCGCCGCCACAGGCCCGCCCAGGCCGGCCGGTCGGCACGAGCTGCCCTCTGGCCACGGCAGCGACGACAAGGAGGGTCTGCCAGAGAACATCAGGTGAGTGGTGGAATAGCTATCGAGGGCTGCCGGTGGTGCTGTGGGTACCCTAACAACAACATTGAACATCAACAGAGGACTACTATCCCCTATGCAGCTCCCTTCCAAACGGATGTTCCTGTGAAGGGAGGCAAGCGGTAAGGCACATATCTCTAGTGGACAGTTATTTGAAGTTTGTTCGACATAACTTGTTTCTGCATCAATCCTTCTCACATCGACCGACAGCGATAGCATAATTTGACAATGGGGGTAATATAAATACGCGCAATGAACTACATCCTTTTCATACATACTTGGTTCCTCACCCGGCCAAACATTCAGGAGAATCATTGATTATCAATTAACACAACAGACATGTGCGTCGCAGCCCTGTTGGTGTGCTTCTGCCGATAATACTCGCCGAGATGTATGGATGCGAAATCACAACTCCAATATGGCTTCCACCCGTGAGCGGGATATGCCATTTGATCACTCTACCAAACACACACCACATAATACATGTATAATAGGATGATATCAGCCACTTGGCCTGCTTCCTGGATATACTCCTGATCCACTTCGACGTGCGGCAGTCCAGCCAACCCGATCTCCCGAGCTCGTCAGCGTGACTATGACATCAACTGATGCTTAGCAAGCATATAAATATAACTCGACAACAGCGCAATTGCGCTGAAGGATCTAGCCAGCCGAACCTAACCTAGCCAGCCATAGGTACCAACCAGTACCCGAATGTCCCCGAAAAGACCAACAACTCTCAAAAGACTGGGTACAGCGGCCACAGAGTACGAACAGCGACCTTTTCTAGACTAGATCAGCAGCCCTTAAACAGACCGGCAACCCCTGAACAGACTGGCAGCCCCCTGAACAGACCGGCAGCCCCTGAACAGACCGGCAGCCCCTGAGCAGACCGGCAGCCCCTGAACAGGTCAGCAGCCCCCTGGACATGTCAGCAGCCCCCTGGATAGATCGGCAGCCCTCTGGACAGACTGATAGCCACCTGGACAGACCGGCAGCCGCTGGACAGACCAACAGCTGCTGGACAGACCGACAGCCCCCTGAACGGGTCAGCAGCCCCCTGAACAGACCGGCAGCGCCCTGAAGAGGTCAGCAGCCCCCTAAACAGACTGGCAGTCCCCTGGACTTGTCAGCAGCCCCCTGGTCAGACCGACAGCCCCTGAACAGAACGACAGCCCCTGCACAGGTCAGCAGCCCCCTGGACATGTCAGCAGCCCCCTGGACAGATCGACAGCCTCCGAACAGACAGAGAGCCCCCTGGACAGACCGGCAGCCCCCTGGACAAACCGGCAGCCCCTGAACAGGTCAGCAGCCCTTGAGCAGACCGAGAGCCCCCTGGACAGACCGGCAGCTGCTGGACAGACCGGCAGCCCCCTGGACACACCGGCAGCCACTGGACTGACAGCTGGATTGATGTCATCATAACGCGACGGTGTGGCCTTGCACCTTGCTATGAGTTGTGGCCCACCCGTTACGGTGTGCCACATCAACACAGACGGCCCGCCGTTTGGAGCGACGGGCCTGCAGCCTTTGCCAATTGGACCGTCACCATGCATCCCGGTGGGATGCCAGGGACCCGGGGATGGGAGGCGGTGACGTCAAAAGTCACCCAAGTAGAACGACTTCAGAAAGATGACCTCAGAACAGGGTCCCAAGTCCTGGGCATGACTGGATGGATTCTCCGAGAGCAACGGCAGCCAGACGATGCCTTCCTGCACGCTACCTCCTGACCGATGTGCTGGCTCGTGCGACCTGGAGGTCATGTGATGACCGATCAGGATCATTTGGTGGGCTTGCAAGGACTGGCGTGCTGACTTGTCCTCCAGACTGGCTCGGTATTTTCAACGCTGAATCTCAGAGATCAGCTCTGAGAGGTGCTCTCACGAGGGCGTGACTAAGGGATGATTAATGGGTAACTTTTTAATTTTAGGTAACTGTAGGGTACCTTAACTTCAGGAGGGTAATCTCAGAAGAGCGTCGCGTGAGGGCAGCCTAAGTGGAAATGAAATTCTGGACTTCTGGATGACTTCAGGAGGATGACTAAGAGAATGACTTCAGTGAAATGACCTCGGTAGGATGACCTCAGCGTGGTGACCTCAATGGGATGGATTCAGTGGGATGACGTCAGTGGTCGTTGATGGTCCAATGACCATGAGGTCATCCTCAGAGGGATGACCTCAACAGGACGACTTCACGAGGGTGACCCCAGGCGAGTTGTTCGTAACCAGTATCGACTGCTGGACCGGGTGCGATAAATACGATGACCAGGGTACGGTGATGAGAAGTTTTGAGATATTCACCACGCAAAACCGTAAATATTCGGCGCGCAATGCCTTCTCTGTTTTAATAACAGAAAAACAGATAAAAACAAACAAAAATCACATTTTTTTGGTGGGTTGAGCCGCCTTAAGAAAATCCTGGCTGCGCCATTGACGATGACGCTCGGATTCGACCACAGTCCGCTGTCTTCAGCACGTGCTACCGTGCCGTTGCCGTTGCTATTACGACACAATACGACATTGTATCGTTGACCGTACCAGAGGCGACGTTAGCTCGCTATCTCGGGAATGCCCACGGCAGGCTTCAAAGGCAGTGTTACGTGACGTCATGCTCATGCTGCCAATCAGAGGAGAGCGGCCAATCGGTGCGAGAGATTGGCGACGCTGCATGACTCAACGCTTGATCTGTCGCAAAACCAGTAACCAGCCAACCTGTCCTCGACCTGTGGCCATTGCTGACCTTCGACCATTGTCAACCTGTGATCATTGCCGATCTGTGGCCGTTGTCGGCCATTGACCATTATAAGGCAGTGACCATTGTCGGCCAGCGATCATTGTCGAGACCTGTGACCATTGTCGACCTGTGACCATTGTCGATCTGTGACCATTGTCAATATGTGACCACTGTCAACCTGTGACCATTTTTGACATGTGACCATTGTCGACATGTGGTCATTGTCGACCTGCGATCATTGTCGACCTTTGACCATTGTCGATATGTGACCATTGTGGACCTGCGACCATTGTCGACCAGTAACCATTTTTGACCTGTGGCCGTTGCCTTGTCTTCGGCGGCATCGGAGCTGGCAGGACCTCAACTGTGAATTGTGCTTCACATATCCCAACTGAGTAGTTTGAGGCCGATTCTGACCTGTCTGATATAATAGTCCGCGATCAATGTCTCCTGTCTTCTGACCGATGAGCTGACGTTGACGTTGACGTTCGGACGTTCTGATCCGACGCTGACCGGACCCGTGACCTGGGCCACAGCTCGACCCGGGACGCGTCTCCGCCGATGGCGTCTGACGCGTCTCACCAGCGCAGTCGGTCGCAGGAGAGTCACAGCTCTGGTCTCAGCTCCAGTCACAGCTCTGGCCTCAGCTCCAGTCACAGCTCTGGCCACAGCCCCGCCCTGAGCTCCGACCACACCGCCACAGAGCCGGCCGGCCGGCGTCGAGTCACCGTCCGGCCCTACAGCGACCAGGAGACCGCCGACCAATGGCCCCCCTCCACCAGGTAACCGACCGGCGGCTCCACGTCAGGTAATGCACAGGCGATTCTTCTGCAGCAGGTAACGGGCCGGCGGTTCTACGTCAGGTAATGTGCCGGTAGTCCAACTACACCAGGTAAAGAATCGGTGGTCCTCCTACGCCAGGTCACCGACCGGTAGTTCTCCTACGCCAGGTAATGTCTCGGTGGTTCTCCTGCACCAGATACTATACCAGCGGTTCTTCTCGAGTGATAAGTACTCCAGACTAGATGAAGTCGCAGCTACAATCGCAGTGCCATGGTCTCACCTGCTACTTGCACAGCGCGGTCATCGATTGGTTGATGGAGTTTAGGGGCGCATCCACTACATCGGCCATGCAGCGCCCTCAGCGCGGCCATCGGTGATGCGCCTGTCCAAGCGGTAGCGGGTGCGGCCGTGTCCGGTACTGCGCTAACTCCGTCGCTCTGCCAGGCCAGCCGCCGGCGCCGGACACGGCTCGTCGCTGACACAGAGGCCTGGTGTCCGGCTGTATCAACCATGTCGTTGTTTATTATGCATGTGCAGCGAGGGTGCAGGGCGTACACTTGGCGCCAGCCGTGGGGTGACCAGACCCATTCATGGAGCTGCTGGAGTCTGGGCGGCGGCCTTTCTGATGCCGCCCTGCCACCCCAAAGGCGTTCACAGTTATATACGGCACAGAGTCCAATGCACTGCCAGCGGACCTAGGTCTGACAGACAGCACCAGACTGACCAAAGCATCGATTCAGAGGACAAGATCGAACTGAAATTAATGACATTAGTGGACAGACGCCAATTTCACTGGAAATGCGCGGTTGTGCAGGTTAGGTGGTACTATGGGCGCATCTGTGCAAATTAGCTGGTACTATGAGTGTATCTGTACAGGCTGCCTAATAATGTGAGTGCACCTGTACAGATTAACCGACGTCGTGAGTACATCTGTGCAGATTAACTAACGCTATGAAGGGATCTGTGGAAATTAATTGACGTCGTGAGTGTATCTGTCCAGATTAATTGCCGTGGTGAATGCATCTGCGCAGGCTTGTTGACGCAGCGCGTCAGTGTGCGGCCCAGTCAGCCGGTGTGGCTGGCCGGGCCGCTGTCGATGACGTACCACTCGGCCCTCAGGCCGACAGAGACGCCGATCGAGCGCGAGATCCGCGTCACCAGGGAAAGAGAGGAGGAGCGGCGCAGGGAGCAGGCGCTGACAGCCACTCTCGGCTCCTCTGCCACCTCGACCGGTGAACATCAGGTAGATCGCTTTTGACTGTGAGGTTGGGCATGGTGAAGTGGGAGATAGGGAACTGACTGGAAGTGAGTTTTGTGGACAGCAAACACTGGCAAGCGTATGTTGCCTTATTGACCTGCATGAGTGTGCAAATGTGAGTCGAAGAACATATATAATTGGCGTCACAAATAGCTTGGCAGTCAGGTTGGGCATCCTGGCATCTGAATATTCTGCATAGGTATTGGTGAAGTGGGAAACAGTATACCGATGCAGGATATTCAGGTAAAAGAACATTAAGCCTGATTGCTAAGTTGTTTGTGACGCCAATGGTACTTCGGTGTGGTAGGAAACAGTATACCTATATAGGATATTCAGGTGCCAGAACAGGTGCCTGGCTGCCAAGCTGTTGATGACGCCCATGTACAAAGGCAACTGATATATAGTGTTTGTTAGTTTGTATTATCGTACATCAACAGTAAGGCCAGCCAACGTGCCGGGGTGAATGCGTACGTATTTCAGTCTTCCGGTGTGGACGCCACTATAACTCAAGTGAGTTTGGTGGTTTACTCATCGTGAGTTACTTTTTACTGAACAATGCCCCAGACCACCCCGGATCAAACTGACCTTCAGGTGGTCCCCAGACCACCAGTGGCCGCCGCCGCTGTCCCAGACCACCCTGGACCAGGCTGACCTTCAGGTGGCCCCAGACCACCAGTGGCCGCCGCAGGCTGTTCCAGACCACCCTGGACCAGACTGACCTTCAGGTGGTCCCCAGACCACCAGTGGCCGCCGCACGGTGCCACAGACCACCCTGGACCGGACTGACCTTCAGGTGGTCCCCAGACCACCAGTGGCCGCCGCACGCTGTCCCAGACCACCCTGGACCAGACTGACCTTCAGGTGGTCCCCAGACCACCAGTGGCCGCCGCACGGTGCCACAGACCACCCTGGACCGGACTGACCTTCAGGTGGTCCCCAGACCACCAGTGGCCGCCGCACGGTGCCACAGACCACCCTGGACCAGACTGACCTTCAGGTGGTCCCCAGACCACCAGTGGCCGCCGCACGGTGCCACAGACCACCCTGGACCAGACTGACCTTCAGGTGGTCCCCAGACCACCAGTGGCCGCCGCACGGTGTCCCAGACCACCCTGGACCAGACTGACCTTCAGGTGGTCCCCAGACCACCAGTGGCCGCCGCACGATGTCCCAGACCACCCTGGACCGGACTGACCTTCAGGTGGTCCCCAGACCACCAGTGGCCGCCGCACGATGTCCCAGACCGCCCTGGACCGGACTGACCTTCAGGTGGTCCCCAGACCACCAGTGGCCGCCGCACGCTGTCCCAGACCGCCCTGGACCAGACTGACCTTCAGGTGGTCCCCAGACCACCAGTGGCCGCCGCACGCTGTCCCAGACCGCCCTGGACCGGACTGACCTTCAGGTGGTCCCCAGACCACCAGTGGCCGCCGGACGCTGTCCCAGACCACCCTGCCTGACCAGGGAGCACCGGACGATCGTCCTACGGCGCTGCGGCTGGCCACTGGGCGCGTTCAGCACGAGATCCAGGAGGCCACCCGTCGGGAGCTAGAGTTGCGCGGCGAGGGCAAGACCATCACCACTAGCCAGGAGACCGTCGACGAGAAGGTAGCCAGTGTGTGGCCGTGCTGGGGTGGGATGGGACCAGGGATGGTGAAATAAGCTGATTCTGGATGGTTGGCATCTAGAAAGTTATCCCCCATGAAAACCATCCTCATTTTTTCCATTTTCAGATTTAATGGCGCTATTTCACGACGAACCGCTCTGAGGACGAAGTACTGCCGATGTACTAGACATTTCCAACTGAGGTTCTGATGTCAATTTCGAAGACACATATCTCCATATTCGATTGCCCAGACACTTTCCTCGTCACAACCAGAATTATGAAATACAAATCCAATCCTGGATGGGGAGCTCATGTCCTCTTCCGAATATGCCTCAGGCAAACCGAACGTGGCGGCAAGAATCACCTCGGGTAGACGTAACGTGGCGGCAGGTATTACCTCGGGCAGACATAGCGTGGCGGCAGGGATTATCTCGGGCAGACATAGCGTGTCGGCAGGGATTACCTCGGGCAGACATAGCGTGGCGACAGGAATTACCACGGGCAGACATAGCGTGTCGGCAGGGATTACCTCGGGCAGATATAGCGTGGCGGCAGGAATTACCTCGGGCAGACATAGCGTGGCGGCAGGAATTACCTCGGGCAGACATAGCGTGGCGGCAGGGACTACCTCCAGCAGACATAGCGTGGCGGCAGGGATTACCTCGGGCAGACATAGCGTGGCGGCAGGAATTACCTCGGGCAGACATAGCGTGGCGGCAGGGATTACCTCGGGCAGACATAGCGTGGCGGCATATGTGAAGAACCATTGGTTCTTTTACAACGCATTTAACTGTCATGTTCTATAGCGTATGCAATCTCTCACGCCGATTGGTCGCGGGTGGAATCGATAGTCCCGCCGGTTGTGAGATTCGAACCCACGATCTTGCAATCAAAAGTCCAGCACTCTACCGACTGTGCTGTCGCGGCACCGTGGCGGCAAGGATCACCTCGGGCAGACGTAACATGGCGGCAGGGATCAACTCGGGCAAACGTAACGTAAAGTCCATGCCACGCTCCAGATGTAAACACTGTCGACGGAATTAAGATCGCACGCTATTTGCTGTGAATTGTGAAGAGGCTGTGGTTGAGCTTGAGTCAAGCTTGGGGAAGCGGAACTCGAAACTACATTAGTGTGACCCTGCTGGTATTGTGATGTGGCTGGTATAGTGATATGGCTGATATTATGACGTGACTAGTAATGTGATGTGGCTGGTATTGTGATGTGGCTGGTATTGTGATATCACTGGCATTGTGACGTTACTTGCATTGTGATGTGGCTGGTATTGTCATCTGGCTGGCATTGTGATATGGCTGTCATTATGACGTGACTGGTATTGTGATGTGGCTGGTATTGTGATGTGGCTGGTATTGTGACGTGACTTGCATTGCGACGTGACTGGTATTGTGATGTGGCTGGTATTGTGATGTGACTGGTATTGTGACGTGACTGGTATTGTGACGTGACTGGTATTGTGACGTGACTGGTATTGTAATGTGACTGGTATTGTGATGTGGCTGGTATTGTGATGTGGCTGGTATTGTGATGTGGCTGGTATTGTGATATCACTGGTATTGTGACGTGACTTGCATTGCGACGTGGCTGGTATTGTGATGTGGCTGGTATTGTGACGTGACTGGTATTGTGACGTGACTGGTATTGTGATGTGCTGGTATTGTGACGTGGCTAGTATTGTTATGTGGCTGGTATTGTGATGTGGCTGGTATTGTTATGTGGCTGGTATTGTGATGTGGCTGGTATTGTGATGTGGCTGGTATTGTGACGTAACTGGTATTGTGACGTGACTGATATTGTGACGTGACTTGCATTGCGACGTGACTGGTATTGTGATGTGGCTGGTATTGTGATGTGGCTGGTATTGTGATGTGGCTGGTATTGTGATGTGGCTGGTACTGTGATGTGGCTGGTATTGTGATGTGACTGGTGTTGTGATGTGGGTGGTATTGTGACGTGACTGGTATTGTGATGTGGCTGGTATTGTGATATCACTGGTTTTGTGACGTGACTGGTATTGTGATGTGGCTGGTATTGCCATCTGGCTGGTATTGTGACGTGACTGGTATTGTGATCTGGCTGGTATTGTGATGTGACAGGTGTTGTGATGTGGCTGGTATTGTGACGTGGCTGGTATTGTGACGTGACTGGTACTGTGATGTGGCTGGTATTGTGATGTGGCCGGTATTGTGACGTGACTGGTATTGTGATGTGGCTGGTATTGTGATGTGGCCGGTATTGTGACGTGACTGGTATTGTGACGTGACTGGTACTGTGATGTGGCTGGTATTGTGATGTGGCTGATATTATGACGTCACTAGTAATGTGATGTGGCTGGTATCGTGATATCACTGGTTTTGTGACGTGACTGGTATTGTGATGTGGCTGGTATTGCCATCTGGCTGGTATTGTGACGTGACTGGTATTGTGATCTGGCTGGTATTGTGATGTGACAGGTGTTGTGATGTGGCTGGTATTGTGACGTGGCTGGTATTGTGACGTGGCTGGTATTGTGATGTGGCCGGTATTGTGACGTGACTGGTATTGTGATGTGGCTGGTGTTGTGACGTGACTGGTATTGTGACGTGACTGGTACTGTGATGTGACTGGTATTGTGATGTGGCTGGTATTGTGACGTAACTGACGTCTGTACGCAGGTGACCCGGCTGAGCGCCATGACCAAACACAGCCTGAAGGTCTCTCGACAGTGGTCTGAGCCGGCTCCGAGGCGACAGCTGACCACCGCCCGGTCGGCACCAGCCGCCGCCCGGCCGGTCGCCCCGGCAGCGCCGGCCATCCTCCGCCCCGGGCCGGCGGCGGTGGGCGGCGGCCGCGGTCTGATGCAGAAATTCATCTCCTCACGAGGCAAACTGCGCCCGCTGAGCGCCTTTTCGACCGAGCTCGGAACGATGCAGAACGCAACGAGACGCGGCCCAATCCCGCCCTCGGCGACACCGAGCCAGGGACCGGCGACAAACGGCCGACGCGGCACGGCCGACACCACCGGCAGACACCAGCAAGTACGTGGGGCCGACACCACCGGCAAACACCAGCAAGTACGTGGGGCCGACACCACCGGCAGACACCAGCAAGTACGTGGGGCCGACACCACCGGCAAACACCAGCAAGTACGTGGGGCCGACACCACCGGCAGACACCAGCAAGTACGTGGGGTCGACACCACCGGCAAACGCCAGCACGTTGCCACCAATCGCCAACAGGTACGTGGAGCCGACACCAGCGCAACACCACCAAGCGCCGGCAGACACGCGGAACGGGCACCCGTACGTATGTTGAGGCATGGCGAGGGTCAGTGCAATCAATGATATCGACACTTCTTACACTTTCGATGAATTAAGGCGTGGACCGGGCATGCACTGGGAATACAATGACAACTTAATTTTAACTACAACATCTGCGGATGCGTGAACAAATAGCTTTGATGAAAACAACAAACCCGGAACGGGCCGATCAAGCAGTAAGGTAGCTACCGAGCTCGACGTCACACATTGCGCCTGTTGGGGGCCTGCTGCCATGCCTGGCCGCACCACTCGGTCCACTGTGGCCGGTGTCCAGTCGGAGGCCACTGCACTGACACGTGTCACGCGCGACAGGCGGAGCGTCGCACCGCCGGCATCGCCGCCAACCGTCGCATCCTGACGGCCGAGGAGAAGATACAGCTCGAGCTGAAGATCATGAAGGATCGCGAGGACGAGCTACGGTACGTGGCAGATGGGAGTGTCGCGCCAGCTGTGGTGCGTCAGGATCATGCGCAGTTGGTTCAGTTGGGCAACATGTGTCAGGTGGTGAGAACGCATGTCGCTCGGTCGCTGGCACCACTGAAATGGACGGCGGATATGGGATGTGTGGGGCACTTCCTGGGGCTCTGCTCGCGCTGGGTTTGTATCTTAAACATGCATCTCGGCGTGTCTTGTCCGAGAGTCCTTCACTGTCGCGTTGGATTATCAGCACATATTTACTCAAAAGCCAAACTAAGAGGCACGAAACTGATTTCCATAAGCTGAGCACGAAACTGGTAGTTTTATGGAACACTTCGTAAAATTTCAGAATGCATCTGGACATTATAATAATTTTCCTGGACGTTTGTTCCAATCCGTTCTGATTTCTTCCTTTCCTTTGCAAGTGAATTTGTGCACTAAATTACTGGGTGGTTAGTGAGCTATCGCGCCAGTGCGCCTTCGGCCATCTCTTGCCAGGTACACAGGAACAGCAGGAAAAGTGGGCGAGACGATCCTCGGGAGGGCGCCACATGTCTCTTGAAGAGCGTTACTGAGAACAACTTGGGAAGGAGGCACTCGAGCTCCCCTCAGTGGCCGACTTCCTCCCCTTTTCAAAGGAACGCCTCTTTCCAGCCAGATGAGTGGAGGGAGAACCACTTCCCCGTCCCTCTCCCCACCCACTGACTACGCCCATGGCTCGGACCATTTTGAGACCACAGCTGAATGAGGAATGGACCGAACGGGACTGAATACAATGGGTAAATGAGCAACTGCTGAGGCACGGTCATTAGCCAGAAGAGGCAGGCTCCGCGGCGGGTCTCATCGGTTCTTCTTGGCTAGCTTGGCAGTCGGAATGCTCTGTATCATTCCAGATATTTCCATGTTCTTCTGGACGATGGTTCTGGGAATACGCTCACCGGTCAGACATGTGCTTCAGACGAGAGCGGACCTGGGCTTTGGCCCGCTCCCAGCCGGACCTGCTGGCGGCCCTGCAGAGCGAAGATAGCGCAGAAGAGGAGGAGCCGATACCCGCCCCCGGCCCGCTCTGTCGCACCATGTCCAACCCCAACCTTCTGGACGACCCTGACCAACAGGTACACTATTGCCATCTATTGGCGGCTCGCTCAACCGTAATTTCTTCCTTGCGGACTGTCTTGCATAGAATACACGAGCACAAATGCCTACCTACCCACCCACCCGCCCACACACATACGCACTCGCACGCATATATATATATATATAAATATAATATATATATATATACATATTTCCACACATTTCTCAGCATTCAGAACACAGATGGTCGTTCCATTCATCACATGGGTGGCAGCAATTTTTCTTTGAAGCTTGTATACGCGCAAAAGAAGCATGCGTGCCCCGACAGTGCTTCAGCTCCAGTCTCAAGCTTACGCTCAGCACATCTGGGCGTTTTCAGATTTCCGGAACAATGGCGAACGGGAGGAGGCGGAGTGTCCTGATTGACCAATGGGAGAACCGCATACAGGCGACGGATTATTGAGACCAGCATAATTGTGCGTCATGGCGATTTGCTGGTGAGTTTATCAGTCGTTGATTTGTGATGACACCAATTGGAACCCAATATCGGGCTTAAAGGACAGAAGCGTAGCTACCTCTCGTTATGCTATAAATATCGCTACTTTCCGCTCATATCATGGCCGGAGTAATGCAACCAATACAGGGGAAGGAATTCCATATCAATAACGACAAACATTAGGCATCTTATAGCGATAAGTCTGAAGGACAAATGTTGAGAGCAACCATGGCTTAAAGTTTAGTTACTTTAACAGCGAGCCTGACTTCTTGGTGGCGCAATACACCATAACTTGAACGATATGGTTGCTATGCTTAGTCACTTCCGGTCGAGCGAATCGGTATTAAACCGGAGGATAACCGGCTTCCAACTTGCAGACCTCCAGGTAACAAATCACTACGTATCAGTGTACCACGGACTTTCCCATGCCTGCCCGGAATCAGAGGCCTGGTCCATCCCTTCCGGTGGACGCTGGCCCTCTTCCCCCGTCAACTAAGCGGACGCCATTCTGTACGTGACAGGGCACGCGCCGGCTCCTGTCCGGACGGTGGGCGGACGGTGGGCGACCTGTGCCGGCGTGTCGTCGCGGCACCTGGGCCGGAACGACAGCGGCGCCACACTAGGCGGGCCGGTGTGGTGCCCGGCCGCCCGGCCGCCCAGCCTCGCCCGGCGCCGTCCAGAATAGCGGCGCCACACTAGGCGGGCCGGTGTGGTGCCCGGCCGCCCGGCCGCCCAGCCTCGCCCGGCGCCGTCCAGAATAGCGGCGCCACACTAAGCGGGCCGGTGTGGCGCCCGGCCGCCCGGCCGGGCAGAATAGGGAGGGGCGCCCGGCCGCCCGGCCGCCCAGCCTCGCCCGGCGCCGTCCAGAATAGCGACGCCACACTAGGCGGGCCGGTGTGGTGCCCGGCCGCCCGGCCGCCCAGCCTCGCCCGGCGCCGTCCAGAACGACGCGGCCGGAATGTGATAGTCGCCGGCGCGACGTGCCGATCGTAGGCACGCCCCAGCTCAATGTCAGTAGCAGTGTGCTGACCGTACGTGGCAGCGTGTGTCGCCTGTGCAGATGTCCCGCGTCTCGGGGGACAAGCGGCGAGCGGATGACGGCAGTGTGGGGTCGTGGGCGCCCCTTGCATGCCGTCCGTGGCGGAAACTGTGTGAGCGCGCACTACACGCCGTCGGTCTGTAGCAGTAAACGTGTGAACGCGACATACATGCCGTCTGTAGCAGCACCTGTGTTTGATTGACGTAGTTGACGGGATAACGAAGGGATCTACCTGGTTTATTGGGTGGTTTATGATGCATTTTATGCACGATCACTGCTAGTGGCGCTCCAACACCGTTTTGCCGGTGGGCCGCGGGATCAGGAAATGTGAGAGTGGTGCGAGTGTCGAACCCAGGACACTGGTATCCAGGGCTCAACATCTTCACCACTTTATCACCAGTCCCGAAGGGGTCTACTCGGAACGTCCAAAACAGGATGTAGATCGAGTCAACCCATGCTGAAAAGGTATCCGGGACGGCGGGCTACCGGAACATTTCAGTCTGCCTTGAGCGCTGGACTCTGGGTACCAAGAAGGCACAACGCTCGATTCCTCGCACATCGGCAGCTCATGGGCTAAGATGGGCGTCTGGGAGACCAAAGATGGCCGCCAAATAACCCTGTAGTCAGCGCGCACATGAAATACACTTTTGGTTTTAAGGGCGCATCGACTGCACTGGTCATGTAGCGTCCTCAAATCAAAATAATCAGTTAAGCAATTGGAGACCAGAGATACGGTGTTCGATTCCCGCGAGGCCCTCGCTTCCTGCCGGGGTGAGAGGCAGGCGACGCCATAGTCATGCACGCCCCGATGCAAGACAAATTCGAGAAGAAAAAAAAACTGCCACAACTATGCTCTATCCACTGGATCGTTCGCAGGCTGATCGCGTACTCGTACACAGCTCGACGGCCAGCACCACCTCCCATCGTGAGGATCTTTACCGGCCAACATGCCACTGTCAGTCCCTATATTCGGCGCAAGTGGCACACACAGCAGACAGAGCCAGCCTCACGCGTCGACCCGCCGGCCGCTCAGGAATCACAAGTCGGCTGAGCCGCCGCCGCCGCTGCCGCTTATACGGGCGACTGTGCTGTCCGTGGCCGGCGGCGTGGGCTGACCAAGGACTGCCAGCTGGTGGACCGTGCACGTGTGAAACACTAACGCGGCGTAAACAAATCCCAGCACCTGCACCCGCACACACAGACACGGCGCACAACGCAATCACAATCACCGACCACCCATCGCAATCATAGACGCCGACGCGCAATCATAAGGGAATTCGCTAGTAATTAAATTAAAACAGCATGGCGGCCGCGTTACAGACCTAACACGGCTGGGCGTAGCGCGACGACCGCGGATGCCGCCGGCGCGATGGTGCTTGCATATCATGTATTGAGCATCTGGACGCTTCCACAGTCAGTCAGCTGGGGAGAGAGAGAGAGAGGCGGAGGAGATCCATCAAATATTGGGGTTAGACGGTAGGAGGAATGGATGGGAAACTGCGTGTACGTGATTGTGCGCATGGGAGGGTGTACCTGCGACGGGGTGTGTGGGTGCGTTTGGGACGCCTGTATTGGTATGCACGTGAGCTTGAGCCAGTGTTGTGTGAATGAATTGGTGCACGTGCATGCATTTGCGGATGTGTTGATGCTGTGCCACTATCCTCCCCGCTTCCATGCAGTATATACATACATACATATATATCTATATATATGGGTAGTGCTACATTGTAAATTATTGTTGGTCCGGAACTCGTAAGAATAACAGTTCGTGCAAACAAAAATTAAAAATTAAATCGGAAAGTGACGTGGCAAACAACACCCCAATGTCAGGGGGACGGGGAATACGGTGGCACAGCATCAACACATATACACCAACATCCACGCGTGCGTATGCCGGCGCATGCATATGTGTCTGTGTGTGCACTGCACTCCGTGTGTGGAGGAGCGAGGGACGGAGCAGGCGGGCGGGAACCTGCGAGGACTCTGCCAGTCGTGTTCGCATCAGACGACCTCACCGCGGCAACACGCGAACATGGCAAGCATCACTGGATGGAATGTGCTGCGCGTGCAGACAACGCAAACGCTGGACGGCAGTCGGCCATTCTGGACTGCGGCGAACCTCGCCAACACGCGGCCGGCGGCCACAAAAAGCTCGCGGCTATCAAAACCCGGCCGCTTCAGCTGCCGGTGTCCGCTCTGACTAGTGAGTTAAGAACGCGGCCGCGAGCGCGTGCGACCCGCACCAGGTGCCGACGACATCACAGTCTGTACAGCGCCGGTGGCGGCCCGGCCAGCCACACCGCCTCGGAATGCAGATCAGCTGCCGGTCAATCAGTACCGCTGCTGGAACTCGTGGTGCCATCTATTGAAGTCGATGTGGAATAAAACTATGGAGCCCGTCGCTAGGCCGGCCATCAGAAACCTGTGGGCAGAGCGTTCGTGTTATCTCGTCTAGTCATACACCAGTCGATGACAGCCATCAAAGACGCGATAACCTTCGCTGACCTACAGTCTGCAGATTAACGTCTGGACGACCGGGAGAAACATCCAAGCAACCCGTGAACTGAACACGAACACAGCGTAACCTCCAAACAAAAGTGGCCTTGCTGATCGACTGAAGGCACGATGAATTGCTGTGGCCATTTACGGGCGCCATGGAGTTTGTGCAGCAACAGTGGCATGCTGGTGGTGGTACTGACTTCTGGTCGTGGCTGAGGACCAGCGAGCGGACGGCGCTGTCACAGGCCGGGTAGGCGTACAGCGGGGACAGGCTGAAGGTGCGCCACACCTCCACTATGCCGCGCTCGCCGCCCGTCATCATGTACTCGCCGTCCCGCGACAGGATCATACACTGCCGAGCAACGACCGAGTCACACTCGGATCACACTGACGAGCAACGACCGAGTCACACTCGGATCACATTGACGAGCAACGACCGAGTCACACTCGGATCACATTGACGAGCAACGACCGAGTCACACTCGGATCACACTGCCGAGTAACGACCGAGTCACACTCAGGTCACCCTGCCGAGCAACGACCGAGTCACACTCAGAGCATACACTGCAGAACAACGGCTCATAGTCACACTCACATCATACAATGCAGAACGATGGCTCATAGTCACACTCAGATAATACAATGCAGAACGATGGCTCATAGTCACACTCAGATAACACACTGCAGAACAACGACTCATAGTCACACTCAGATAATACACCGCAAAACAACCACACACAGCCATACTCAGATGACACGCTGCAGAACAGTGGCACCTGTCACACTTTGATGACTGTAATCGGAGAAACAGTTGGCCATCCGTCTCGGGCAATGAGCGCCGACCTGCCCACGGCTTGGTCTGCATGTTAGCGACAACACCGGCACGGCCTCAGCCGCACCACGGCTGGGTGAGCTCGGGTCTGTCTGAAATGTATCTGTCGACGCCGAAGTGTACCCTGGGAACAGACCGGCCGCCCTAGTGTACACCACAGACAGACAGGCCGGGCCGGGCAGCAGCCTCGCCTGTATACTGGAGCCGGAATGTGCGGTGGAAACAGACCGGGCAGCAGCCTCGCCTGTATACTGTAGCCGGACTGTGCAGTGGAGACAGACCGGGCTGCATCATCACCTGCATACTGGAGCCATGCAGTGGAGACAGACCGAGCAGCAGTCTCACCTGTATACTGGAGCCATGCAGTGGAGACAGACCGGGCAGCAGCCTCACCTGTATACTGTAGCCGGACTGTGCAGTGGAGACAGACCGGGCAGCAACCTTACCTGTATACTGGAGCCGGACTGTGCAGTGGAAACAGACGGGGCAGCAGTCTCACCTGTATACTGGAGGCATGCACGTCGTGTCGCAGCCGCTTGCCGTTGACCGAGTAGGTGACGACGGCTGCCTGCTGGTAGGCGGCCACGATGAGGCCCTCCCGACTGAGACAGACGTGGTGCGGCGGTCCGGTGGCGGGCGGCGCCGTGAGCGCGTGCAGCAGCTCGCCGGCGGTGGTGTGCACCAGCACCGGCGCGGCGGCGGCGGCCGACACCACCAGGCCCAGCTCGGCCGACACGACCACCGCCTGCAGGGGACGCTCGTGGCCGGTGAGCGTGGCGCGCGGACTGGCGCAGTCAGACTCGCCCAGCAGCATCTGCGAGCGGGCGTTCCAGTGCCAGAGCAGGACGGCGCAGTCGTCGCCGCCCGACGCCACGTAGCAGTCGGACAGGATGTTGCACTCGGAGCGGGCCAGGCACGTCACCACGCCGAAGTGTCCGAACACGATCTGCACGATCCGGCCTGCGGATGGTCAGGCCACGACAGGTCAGGTCACCGGCACTCCAGCGCAGGCCGCGCTGGACCAGGTGACTAGCACGGTCCGCACGATCCGGCCTGCGGCTCGGTCAGGCCACGTCGGGTCGGTCTGGTCACTCCTGCGCGGAACACTCCGCACCAGGCGACAAACACGGCGGCTGGCACTATCGAGCGTGGTGCGGCACCGTCCGGACGCGTCAGATTGGGCGAGCCAGGCTACCCGGCCTGACGCACAGAGATCCCGCAAGGTTGTGGAGCGGTCAGGTGACTTTGGCAGGCAACCGTTAACCCTCTGGTCGGCCGGTGATGTCAGCTCTGACTGGGTGGGGGAGGAGGGGAGGGGAGATGGCTGAACCACCATGACATTCGAAAACGGTACATGGTAGCGAAAAACGCGAACTACTACCGCGCTTAGGTCAACTAGTAGATTCCGAAGTATATATAGGCTTGGACCGTAGGTCAATTATTAAGGTTGAGGGACAGGGTTCATCAACACATTACGAGTTTGGGCTCCAAACAACCACCGAGTGAACTGATGAACGACTTTACCCCACAAAAGCACAAATTTGTTATTTTCACTTTCACAACACAAAAAGCCAAACTTCGGCGTCGTCGCGGACAACTACCTGATCCTAATCGCTCGTTCTTTGGTCGGCTTGTGACGTAATACGATGAGTGGGGTACTATGCAAGATGCATGTAATTTAAAATCCCTACCAAATTCACTCAACTTAGCGCAAATGGTTGTCACGGCACGCAATCTGCGCACGCAGAGGCCGGGCGACTGTGCAGCTGTTGTCAGTCTGAAGGAGGGCGCCGCGCCGATGGGCTGTGTGCGGCATACACTGAGCGTGGAGGTGGCGAGACAAAGAGGGTCGGGACATAACATATCACCCAGGCTAATTCGACAATTTGGCATAATGTACGTACAACTTAGATACACGCTCCATAGTCAGCAGGTGAACCAGATTTCGGCAAGATAGCACCTAACGTCAACTGAACTGGGATTGCTTTCCGATGCATATATGCCAAATTTGGAGGCACTGCCTCTGCAATCGGACTCCTCTGCCGAATATGGGGCACGCATTTTACATATGAATGCATGTGATAAATTGCAGAAAAATTTCACATAAATCTGCAATTCCTGCACCTTCCTGCAAGTTTCCTTTCGCGGCATGACGTCGGATACTGTGTCCGCACCAGCGGACCCCCCACACCGTGTCTCTTGCCCTCCCTTCTCTAGCGCCCCTAACAGCTCCTTACTCTGGCAAATATTAGAAGTCAGGATCAGTGGTGTCTCGCGGAATTGGTGCATGGCTACATACTGAAAACTCAACAAAATGCACATAATCTGGGCCACCCTCGCCTTTCGTCCTTCTGACTTGCTTGGGTCCTTTCTACCTAAAGCATATTGCTCTCATCGTGGTTATATTTGAGGCGCCCATTACACAAGATAGATCTTCAAGTATAATGCTATCACGCTTATGGCCATGTCAGATATTTCCTCCTTGGCCATACTTCGTGATTTCCTTCCATTCTCACATAACCTTTGGCGATAATATTCGCTTGCAGCTATTAGACATATTCGTTGTCTCCCCACCGCAAAGATAGCTGAGAATGGACTTCCCACTGATTGATCAACGTCCCCATATGCTTAGTCTTCATGAACATTTCATGGCTTATGACGTCTCCCAGCCTCTCGACTTAAGGTTCCTGGCTGATCCAGGTTGCTGGCAACTCATCCCTTGATCGTGTGCTGACTATCTGAATGTTCTTACGGCTTCGGAACTCCATGGTTGTGTTGTGTTATATTATGTTATGTTAGGTTAGGTTAGGTTAGGTTAGGTTGGGCTAGCATAGACTAGGTCAGGCTAGGTTAGGCAAGGTAAGGTAAAGTAGGGCAAGGTTAAGTAGGTTAGGTTTTTGGACTGCGTTTGCTCCATACCTTTTGCAACTATCTCGGGGCTCGGAGATTCCAGGGGCCTCCAACCATCCCGTAAGCCCCTTAACCACCTGAGAGCCCGTCATCACCACAGGGCACAGGCCACCTCAACAAATGCATAACCGTCTCAGGGACCATCATCCATCCATGCTTCATTGCAGTCGTGGGGACCTGGATAGATCCTGCAGCTCCTGTAATCGTCTGAAAGCCAACGAAGACGAACAATCTACGTTTTACCCCGTTCAAAACTCTTGGAACTGTCTGAAAGTACCCGGTCATCTCGGATGATTCGAAACTGTCCAGGGGACACTGACCAGTTACAGCTTCTGTTATCGTCCAACGGTGCTGACCGACCCACAGCCCCTGCTACCGCGCAACGGTCCTGACCGACCAAGAGCTCCTGCTACCGCCAAACGGTCCTGACCGACCCACAGCCCCTGTTACCGCCCAACGGTCCTGACCGACCCACAGCCTCTGCTACCGCCAAAAGGTCCTGACCGACCAACAGCTCCTGCTTCCGCCCAACGGTGCTGACCGACCAACAGCTCCTGCTACCGCCCAACGGTCCTGGCCGACCCACAGCCCCTGCTACCGCCCAACGGTCCTGACTGACCCACAGCCTCTGCTACCGCCCAACGGTGCTGACCGACCCCAGCCCCTGCTACAGCTCAACGGTCCTGACCGACCAACAGCTCCTGCTACCGCCCAACAGTCCTGACCGACCCACAGCCTCTGCTACCGCCCAACGGCCCTGACCGACCAACAGCTCCTGCTACAGCTCAACGGCCCTGACCGATCCGCAGCCCATGTTGTCGCACAAGGGCCCTGATCCGTCACAGCTCCTACTACTGCCCAAGGGCCATAACCATTCATAGCCCCTGTTGCCGTCTAATGGCCGGGCTACCTATTTCAGAGGATCTAACCACTCGTGGGGGTATGGAAGATACTGAGTTCCAAATGATCTGGTTTCCTGAATGCCCAAGGATCCCTCTCGCTTCAGGTCCCACGATTGTCCATGACCTCCCAACGACACAACGATTGGGGCCATAAGGTTAACAGCTATGGAATAGCTTGCCTCTATGAGGGGCGATCACCCCATCTCCCCTATGTTACACCACATGAATCTTCCCGTTTACTAAACTCCTAGTTAGATCAGGGGAAGTCAGATTGTGGTTTGTCGGACAATGTCACGCTGAGTACCATAGAGTTTAGCATTGCAGCTCTATACATCGACACCACTTTCCATAATGGATGATTAATGCTCTTTCTTGTAATTTACCATATTCCCGTGAGGCAGGGGAGAATACGGGGGAGCGGGTACTGGGGAATGTGCTCCCCATGGAAAAGTGGCACCTCTCAGACCGAGAAAGGAATCATGTCTTGAGGCTCGAGTGCACCCAGTCCCACGCTCAACCGAGTTTTTGGTTAATAAAGTAATCTTCAGTATGCTCGAGTGCGCCCTCCTCCACTTAATGAATATTCAGGCGAAGGCGCCCCAATGACTGAGCCTTCCGTGAAAATCCATATATTTACCACTGTCGTGAGTAGCAACCGTCGTACAGTAGAATCACAATTCAACGCACAATAGCATACATAATACAGAAACAATAGTCACTTACGTCTCATAACTTCCAAGTTCCTGTACCAAATTATCGGAGCTTTCATTATGTAATTAAAGAACTTGCTATTCACATCATGGAAAGCACGTGCCAAACTCATGGCAGCAAGCCCATCGTTCACACCCGATGGCAATTGAGTTTAGTTCGTGACTCGCACATAACCACCTGACTGTGGCGCCGACGACGGGATGCCGTCCGGTGAGCGATAGCTGATTTCCGGTTGACGTCGGCAGGGGGCAGACATACTGTCGTCAGACGGCAGACCCGGCATCAACTCTCCGATGTGACTCGATTATCATGCCTACTGATCGGCGTGTGGGTGGAACTTTGTTCAGTGTTGAGAAACGGTCAATCAGATGACGGACGACACATCACTGCAAGCGACGGCACTTTCCTTGGCTATTTTTTATCTCGACTTAGGGGCGCTTCGAACAGACGGGGCTCGCTAAAACACAAAAAGATAAGTACGTGAATATTTGAACTGCTTTCAACATAGCACTTGCGCTTAGGCTTGTCTACGGTGATACAAAGCAGTACAAAACGCCACGTATTTAACAACTTTGGTTATATCACGTGTACCTCCACTCATCAGAGTCAACACAAAACGTGACGACACATTGCACTTCCGAACTGCTGTAACGCCAACTTAAATGCGCTTCTATTCTAAAAATAATCGCTACTGATCGCGGCGAGAGCCACGCCAGCTGGTAAAACCGAGAGACAGACTGTTCCCGACGATGACCAAATGGTCTGCGCTGTACTGATACACACCCCCAACCCCACACCTCACAGTCTTACCGCTTCAGTCAGCTACGACGTTTCTATCACCACAAATGCATCACTGACTCTAAACACAATTAGTTTTATCGGTTGAGACAATCAAAGCCCGCTAATCCACTACCGACACCCCGACCTGGCAGCATGCCCAGACCAATCGGAGCCCGCTAATCCACTACCGACACCCCGACCTGGCAGCATGCCCAGACCAATCGGAGCCCGCTAATCCACTACCGACACCCCGACCTGGCAGCATGCCCAGACCAATCGGAGCCCACCAATACACTACCGACACCCCGACCTGGCAGCATGGCCAGACCAATCAGAGCCCGCCAATGCACCAGTGGCACCCCGACCTGGCAGCATGGACAGACGACATCACTGGGTGCTAGCACGCCCTCGTTTGGCAGCAAGCCGGCTTGACTACAAGATGCCAACATTATGAACTGACATGATCCAATCGACTATACATCTAAATGTGTCGACAGGAGGACTGGACCAACGCGATTCACAGCGACCGTGCCACTTGGCACGGGGAACTGGCCCACCGCGCTTCACAAGGACCATGCCACTTGCGGCTCTTCACAGCTCGTGCGACACACAAGAAACGAGACAACGACACGCGAAGCATGTGGCTGACCATGGCTGGTGAGACGACGTACCGTCAACACGACGACACACTTGACGATGCCACCCCCGGCGCAAGTCCGTGCGATACACACGCGTCAACAAGCCGCAGTCAAAGCGCCCCCAGGCTGACATTTCTCTCCCGGAACGCACAGCAGCTCTACGAGACCCCCTGTCGATTGCACCGTGCACGCCTCACTTCACAGTACCGTGTCACTCGCTCTTGGGCCGTTCGTTTTTCTTGCCGAGCACCTTCATCAAACTCTTCGACATGAAGTAGGGCCGCTCTGACGAGCCGTCGTTTCGCTCGAGGTCCTCGAGGAAGCAGATTAAGATGGTGTCCACCGCCATCGTGTACACGCTGAAGAACACGCTGGCCACGAAGAAGGACGCCACGGCGACAGTGCACAGCGGCACCCAGCTGTGTTGGACGTTCGGAACCAGCCCCTCTATGCCCGCTATGTGGATCCGGTTGTTGAGGAAGAAGAAGGCGGCGATAGTGGTGAGCGCCGTCACCACCAGCTTGCTGAACAACAGCACCATGTCGCAGGTGCCGTCCACCGCGACGAAGCGCAGCACGTTCCGCATCAGCAGGAAAAAGGCGTCCTTGGCGCTGACACAGAAGTTGGTGCCATACACGCTGCACAGGATGTACGCGTTGCGGTTGATGAAGCGCACGAACTTCTCGAGGCACCAGAGGCAGCAGCGGCAGGCACAGACAACGACGCACGATAGCATGTTGTTAAAGTTGGCGCGTGTCTTGCGCGCCACGTACTCGAGCGCTATGCGCACCAGCCGGACGATGGCGATGATGAATGAGCCGAGCGCAAGCGTGCCCAAGTGGTAGCGCACCGTTCGTCCAGCACTGGCGAGCACCGGCGCCGTCGGCAGCTCATGTGCTTTGTCGAACGTCCAGTACCAGGCCGCGAACGCTCCCGCCAGCACCATTTCGCCGAACGCAGAGCAGAAGAACAGGCCCCAGAACAGGCCGAATGTGTTGTACGCGTGCAAGTATGGAGTGGCGCTGTGTCTGCTGAAACCGGTGAATGTGCACTGTGCGCCAGCGCATGCGGGCAGACACACGTCCGGCAGGCGGCCTGTGGAACAGGGGCCGTTCACAGAGTAGCCGGGGCAGTTGCAGCGGTTCGGCAGGTAGGTCACCACATAGTTGGCCTGACCCATCGAGGCGATGTAGAGCGCCACGGATATGAACAGCGCCAGCACGGCCAGCTGCAGCAGCCACGGCACCAGCGGGAACAGCAGAGTGCTCAGCGAGCTGGTCACTGCGCGACTCGCCAGCTGCAGCATCTGGGTGGCGATCCGCACCCGCTTGTACAGCACCACCAACACCAGCAGCAGCAGGACTAACACAACGCAGCACGCCGCGAACAGCACCAGCCAGGTGTCTGGCACATCAAGCAGCGAGTCGAACCCCTTGGTGAAGGCATCCAGGTGGTTGAAGTCGGCGCCGTCCACGGCCACCTCCTTGAGCCTGTCGTAACGCATGTACGTGACTACGCAGCCAAACAGTACAGCTCCCAGGCAGCCGACAAACGCCACCCAGATCAGCACCGCAGCCAGAAAGCGCAGCAGGAAGACCCAGAGCAGCGACAACAGTCCAGCCGCCACGCATCCCGCCAAGATCACCCACCACGAGTTCTGCAAGTCGCTGAAGGCATCCGGAGCGAGCGCGCTCGCCATTTGGCCCACCTGCTGGACACCGGTCGTCAACGCGGCCAATTCGATAAAGCCCTCGCCGAACTGGCTTTTCACCTTGCCATTTACGACGTCGCTGTTGTTGAGGTTGGGAATGCAGCGACCCAGGACGGCGGTGCTCTTGACGACGAACTTAGCGCAGAGGTTATTCCGCAGCAGGACGGAGCATGGCATGTTCGTATCGACCCCCAGCCGACAGACGAATAGCTGCTTCACTTCATTGCAATTGTCGTCTGTGTACAGGCTGAAGTCGTACGTGACGGAGGGGCAGCGCCCAACACACACCTGCGGCGTCGCACAGCCGCGCAACGAGTTGGCGCCGCACGCTCTAATGTCGAAGTAGTTGAGGTACGGCTGGTCAGAGACGGCGGTGCCGGCGGCGCCGCAGGGCCGACCGTCAGAATCGGTGGCGTGCAGCAACAAGGCCGGCTCGCCGCGCTGGTAGGCGAACACAGCCACCGCCGCCCAGCCGGCCGCGAACACGATCCACACCAGCAGACAGAGCACATCCGTGCAGGAGCGGCTCCGTGCCGGGCCGCTGAACTCGGCCTCGTAGCGGCGCGGCTCACCGTACTCAGAGTCGGCCATGCCGTTGGCCAGCTCACGTTCACCGACACCAGCCCACCACAGACTATGGTAGCTGCGTCAGCAAGCACTCGCTACACGGGGCAACAGCTCTGTCGGGAGCGGGAGGTGCTGCCACTCGAGAATGTGTCACTGCTGTCTGACGAGGGTTACTGGCACGCCGTGCCACTGCTGTCTGACGAGGGTTACTGGCACGCCGTGCCACTGCTGGCTGGCGAGGGTTACTGGCACGCCGTGTCACTGCTGGCTGACGAGGGTTACTGGCACGCCGTGCCACTGCTGGCTGACGAGGGTTACTGGCACGCCGTGCCACTGCTGGCTGACGAGGGTTACTGGCACGCCGTGCCACTGCTGGCTGGCAACTAACTGCTCAGCCGTGCCGCAGACTCTAGACTGATCATCGCGCCGTCCTGCAGCTGAGACGACCCCAGACAGAGCCGAGGGGAGGTGGCCGCTACCGCCACGCGTCGGGCCGCTACTGGCCGCCGCCCTGCTCGTCACGCTCACAATCTAGCGATCAGCTATGGATAGCGCTATCAGGGCTGGTGCCGGTGCGTCATTATCAGTGTTCGGACGGAGAAAACATGGCTGCTGGCGCCACGCTGCACCCCCCACCGACCGTCCTCGTCTGACAGCAGCAGCAGCGACACACGCTGCACCCCCCACCGACCGTCCCCGTCTGACAGCAGCAGCAGCGACACACGCTGCACCCCCCACCGACCGTCCCCGTCTGACAGCAGCAGCAGCGACATACGCTGCACCCCTCACCGACCGTCCCCGTCTGACAGCAGCAGCAGCGACACACGCTGCACCCCTCACCGACCGTCCCCGTCTGACAGCAGCAGCAGCGACACCCCCGCACCACCACCGACCGTCCCCGTCTGACAGCAGCAGCAGCGACACCCCTCGCACCCCCCACCGACCGTCCCCGTCTGACAGCAGCAGCAGCGACACACGCTGCACCCCCCACCGACCGTCCCCGTCTGACAGCAGCAGCAGCGACACACGCTGCACCCCCCACCGACCGTCCCCGTCTGACAGCAGCAGCAGCGACACACGCTGCACCCCTCACCGACCGTCCCCGTCTGACAGCAGCAGCAGCGACACCCCCGCACCACCACCGACCGTCCCCGTCTGACAGCAGCAGCAGCGACACCCCTCGCACCCCCCACCGACCGTCCCCGTCTGACAGCAGCAGCAGCGACACACGCTGCACCCCCACCGACCGTCCCCGTCTGACAGCAGCAGCAGCGGCACACGCTGCACCCCACACCGACCGTCCCCGTCTGACAGCAGCAGTAGCGGCACACGCTGCACCCCCCACCGACCGTCCCCGTCTGACAGCAGCAGCAGCGACACACGCTGCACCCCCCACCGACCGTCTCCGTCTGGCAGCAGCAGCAGCGACACACGCTGCACCCCCCATCGACCGTCCCCGTCTGACAGCAGCAGCAGCGACACACGCTGCACCCCCACCGACCGTCCCCGTCTGACAGCAGCAGCAGCGACACACGCTGCACCCCACACCGACCGTCCCCGTCTGACAGCAGCAGCAGCGACACACGCTGCACCCCCCACCGACCGTCCCCGTCTGACAGCAGCAGCAGCGACACACGCTGCACCCCCACCGACCGTCCCCGTCTGACAGCAGCAGCAGCGACACACGCTGCACCCCCCATCGACCGTCCCCGTCTGACAGCAGCAGCAGCGACACACGCTGCACCCCCCACCGACCGTCCCCGTCTGACAGCAGCAGCAGCGACACACGCTGCACCCCCACCGACCGTCCCCGTCTGACAGCAGCAGCAGCGACACACGCTGCACCCCCCACCGACCGTCCCCGTCTGACAGCAGCAGCAGCGACACACGCTGCACCCCCCACCGACCGTCCCCGTCTGACAGCAGCAGCAGCGACACACGCTGCACCCCCCACCGACCGTCCCCGTCTGACAGCAGCAGCAGCGACACACGCTGCACCCCTCACCGACCGTCCCCGTCTGACAGCAGCAGCAGCGACACACGCTACACCCCCCACCGACCGTCCCCGTCTGACAGCAGCAGCAGCGACACACGCTGCACCCCTCACCGACCGTCCCCGTCTGACAGCAGCAGCAGCGACACACGCTGCACCCCCACCGACCGTCCCCGTCTGACAGCAGCAGCAGCGACACACGCTGCACCCCCCACCGACCGTCCCCGTCTCTTCAGTAGCAGCAGCGACGCACGCTGAACACACTCATCCAGCCAATGCCAAACCCTCCATATAACCGAAAGCACATTTATCTGCAATGAGATAGACGCGGACGCAGACTTTTCTACCACGCAATCGCGTGAAGCTAAGCTAAAGCGATTCTTCTGTTTGCTTAATCGCATTCGCCCAATTGTTAGATTGACGAAACGTTTGTCGACCAATGTTTAGATGCTTCATCCCGTTACCGTGTTTTACCAAGTGATGACAACTTCGTTCAGCCATTATTAGGTCACGCCATTGCTCAGTCATGACGTCATCAATAGACCGGTGATGCTGATCGTGGACCGCCCGGGGCGAATATCGGCAGCTTAGTGTCCTGTTATCGTCGGCTGTGCGATTACGCGGAAACTGAAAGTGGTCGGCCGTAGGCGCACGTGCAGATGTCCTTCAGTTTGAGCCTGACGCCAGCAGCCGAATCGCACCACACGCTGCGGAATCACACAGCCCTGCAACGGCTGCGTGCACCAACACACTGTCGGTCGACACAATGACGTACTGCACCCGACCACATAACTACATCGCCGTCAGCGAACCGACCGACGTCCATTGAGAGTAACGAGCAACTCGGACTCCCGCTCCGCTCGCCTCCCCACATTCACTCTCCAGGGCTCACCGATAACAATGGGTGTACTCGGACTGCGCCTCCCAGCTAAGTTCAGTTCGGTGTATGGCGGCTCCACCACATATACCAAGCTTTTCAATCTTCCAGTCAGGGTACATAAAAGCGCGTGCAGCTGTTAAGTCGCAGCATCAGCAACTCAAGCACACATCAACACGGTATCGCATCTTCCCGGCAACTTTCCTTAAGCTCAGCTTTGAACCGGGACACATCGTTGACATGCCTCATTGTCGAAGGCAGTAGGTGGAACAATCTGCCCAGTAGTGCGGCTTAGCCTTTGCTTGCCGGCTTGAAAAGCCGGTCAGTGTGTGACAGTGACACATACCTAAGGTGGGCCCCAGCACCCGTCACGCTTCACTCAGGCCAGCCGCTCAGGGTACATAAAAGCCGCTCAGGGTACATAAAGGCGCTGCGCAACAGCAGCTGGCCGCTCCGGCTGGACGGCGGTGGGGTGTCGGGCACCGACCACCGCACGCGTCCCTCAGCGGCAACGGCCGTCTAACAGCCAGGTGGCCACGCCGGACGCGTTTCATCTTTCCGTCGGATTTCCAGCAGCGAACAGGGTGCTGCGGCTAGTATTAGGCGGGATATAGCTGAAACACCGCCGATCTGGCCGAGACAGCGCGATTGGACCACAGCTCGTTGTGCCAAGGCCCGACCACTCTATTTCACCGGAACACGCGTGTAGTCGTGCGCTCCGCGACAGTGGGATCGTGCACCAGTCAGTCACCAGCCCAGTCTGGCCGCGGCCATCAAGTCGCGTGAGGTACCAGCCGGTCCATGGGTGGCCACAACCGCATCGAAACTATGCAGCCGGCACGTTGAAGCACCGGCTGGCGAAGTGTCACCAGGAATGGCAGCTGTGGCCACGGGGGAGTTTCTCAGTTCAGACGCCCCACAATTACTGTTGTGCTATTTGGATATGTTGCATCACACGTTTGTCTGTGTAGTGTTGATTGCAAGCCGGCAGGCAGACGTACGTAATAGTCATTTCCTTTTGCTTACACTATCTCTAAGTTGGTTGGTTATTGGTTTTACGACACATAGACCGTTGAGTCATGCAGCGTCGTCAATCTCTCACGCCGGTTGGTCGCGGGCGAAGAGTAGCGACAGGTCAGACTCGAACCCACAACCTTTCGATTGTGAGACGAGCAACTTACCCCTAGACTACTCGTCCCCCACTGTCTCTAAGTCAGCTGCAGAGTTGGTCAATGTTGCAGACGACGTTACCTTTCCACTGGTTAGCAGGCGCGCGCCATAGTCCACCGTGACCACGCCCTCTCAACCCCACCGACCGACGTCCCTGATGGAAAATAACGAGCATCCCGGACTCAACTTTCCCCACTTGCCCGGATCTGCGGAGGGTGCCGAGTAACTGGACTCTACCTCCTCTCAATCGCTGGCATTCATAGCAAACACCAAAGATTGCCTTCCTTCACTGACCGCGGTAACATCACTGGATAACATCAAGGGATCTACGTCCACCCTGGCCAGGGTCCAGCGTCGAATAGACCGGGCCCCAGCCACTTCTTTCACCAGCCGGAGTCGGTTCTACCCCTCGGAGGTCACCACTAACCTGTGTCGGTGGAGAAGACGCGGAAGCTGTTGTCCCAGAAGCCGCAGGCGATGATGAATTTCGAGTCGACGGTGGTGATGAAGCTGTTGTAGCGCGTGTCGAGTCGCTGTGAGAAGTTGTCGCCCAGGTGTCGGCGCGCCGGCGCGCCACCGGACGTCTGCTGCGCCACCACCGGGTCCATGGCCAGCGGCAGGTTCAGTGGCGGGGTGCCGGCGTCCGCGTACGGCGGACTGGCCGACTGGCCGCCTGCAGATCAGCTCACAGGTCACTTCGGGACAAACTGGCCGCCTGGAGCACGTACGGCGCTGAAGGTACACCAAGTTGTTCAAATACACCGCGAAAGGATATTTTCCCACAGCTCTATCAGGGAGGTGTGGAAAATGGTGGGACAATATTTTTGAGCAAGCTTCACCTCGCCAAAATTCCAGTTAAGCTTCACAGAATCCAATTAAATTTGCACTATTATGAACGTAAAAGTAAACATCCTCGCATCGTAATTTCATGACAAATATTTGTGCTGGTACAAAGTTTTGGAATGAATAATCGTCGATAGAGATATTCGAATATTTGTTGATATATCATTTGCTGACAACGTTGATACACACAAATACACATTAAATGACAATCGACCAAGATGGTCAACTATTCATTACAATGCTGAAAATAACAAATCATGCACTGTAGAAGGGTTTTAGAACCTGGACGTGGGGTCCTTTTCCTGAAGACAAACGACTTCTGCTTGAGGAGATTCAACCCTTACGACAGGAACTGCTTCATCTTCTCGTCCTTGATCAGGATCTATACGAACACGCCAGCGAGCTACACCCACGCCCCGCCACGTCGTTCGCAACATGTACTGCTGCTGCTCTCACATACCCGACAGCCTCCTGGTACTGCGTCCTCCGACCAAGTCACAACCGCTCCCAAGACAGTCGAACCCGATGCGGAGGATTCTGAACATGACCCAGACGTTGGACCAGAACAGATCCACCAAGTTAATGCACTCCTACATCTATGGGTAAGGCCTGGCCCCAGAGCCGGAAGTCCCTCGGAACGGGGACGGCGAGAAGTCGAGCTGCTCGTCGTGACTTCTGGTCACCACTCAGCTTGTTGCTGAAGAGAAAGTAGCTTGCAACGTCCTGCGTCGGGTGCCAGCTGTGTCTCCGGAGAACATTCAGTGTGGACCGGGCAATGTGGCAATCCATGACTCAGTTCTGGGAGCAGTCGCTTGACTAAGTGCTGATCGCCAACTGCGACATCTGTTGCTATTCCCGCCTTCAGGTGTGCCACGTCGAGCAAACAGTGGAACTGCACGAACCCGCGTGGGGTGGTGAGGACTGTCGTGTCATACTCCAAGGAGACCCGACAGAACATTTTGTAGGCGGCTATTCCGCCCGACATGGATCTGGCCTTGTGCCTCGCTCAGGGCTGCATCCACCTTATCCCTCCGGTGGGATCTCGTCCAATGTTACGAATGTGGTCCTCACCAACTCACAATCATCCCTGCGGACAATCTACCTGGTGTGTTCGCTCATTAGCTCCCTCAGGTAGTTCCCCGCCTCATCCCACATATCGAGCGGCACGAGCGACCGAAATGTCGGCTTGCTGTACGGAACATCTGGACTAGTGTCCGGGCAGACTGAGTAACTTTCCACTGGAGGTGGTCAGCACAAGATGTGAGGCCAATTTGAAGGCCACAGATCAGCACGCTGAGGATTTCGTCTGCTGAAGGTCAGGCTGTGGCGTGACTTACTGTTGAAGAGCGGGTTCCAGCGGTTGACGGCGAACTGCTGGCTCTGTGTCACGGTCACTACCGACGGCACTGTCAGCTGCGGGTAAGTATTGGCCGAGATGTGCACCACCGGCGAGTTGCTCAGGAACTTCATGATCATGCAGATGTCGTCGGGTGGTGCACTGAACATCATGGGCGACTGCCGAAATGGAGATCACGTGACCACCACAGCAGCACTTCTGAGTTTAACCTAATACACTCGCTCATACTGAGCGGAGCCTGCCGAGGTCAGATCAACACTATGATACCAGTGGCCAATACCGGCGCATATAGCCACTTATAGTCAGCCATCGATTGATTGGTTGATCATCTCAAGTTAGGATAAGTCGATCACTGGCATTCATATAGCGCCTACACCCCGTATTTACGAAACGGGCTATTGGACCAAGGCCAACAGATTAACGCTGCACGCACACAACTGAATTCATAGCCTACGCGCCGGAAAAAGGCGATGCAAGCTTGCTGAGTTTGCCTTTGCACACACCTGAGCATGCATGTAACACCCAAAAATGGCATCAGACAACCATCGAGATAGTGGTGTTGCTGTCGTCGCTCCTGGCCGGCAGGGATCGCCACTCACCAGAACCGCCGTTGACCGCCAGAATCGCCACTCACCAGGTGCATGGCCGAGCTGCGTGGCGGGTGCGGCTCCATCAGCAGCTGGGACGGTGTCTGACCAAAGCTGCGGATCTGGTTCTTGATGGCCTGATGGTGACACACGAGCCGGTCAGCAGCATGTCGACCGAGAGACGCTTCAGTCCAGCCGCAACTGACACGTCCCGTCGGCGCCAGACGCGGTTGGCTTGGCTGGTTATTTGGGCTTTGTGGCGCACCAAACCGACAAGGTTTGGCCATTTAGTGCGCATGGCGCCAGCAACGACCGGCCGCAACCGTCCAGGCGGCGCCCACAGCTACCAATGCAACACTGTCGGCAATACACCATCGATAATCCGTGCTTGAGGGCGTGCAGACTAGCCCACACGAGGCATCCAGCTATCGAATGGCTTGATTCTTGATTCCCCCAGGCCTGTGTAGGGGGTTGATGAAGCCTCCATTTCACGATCACAAGAAAACGCACACGTAAGCGCACCGCTGCTTTGTGTAGCCGATGGGATATCCTTGACCGACCTTATGCTATACCAAATGATGACCATGAATTGGAACTTATGGGCGCATGACCAGCTGGGTCATTTTGCGCCCATCGGCGAGCAAATGCGATGGAAGTATTTCCGTTAACGACACCCTCGGAAACAGTTTGACAAGTGGGGATGGACGGACGGGCTAAGGGCCAGCACGCCACCGGGTGTGAGCCGACGCTGACCAAGCAGCCGCAGCCGCAGCCGCAGCTCACCTCCTTCATGACGGGATCCGACATCGAGTCCAGGTCCACGTTGCCCTCGTACGTCAGGTAGTAGAACACGTTGGTGGCACGCACTGCCTCCGGCCCTGCATGTGGCAAGCGGGTGAACAGGGCAGCCGGACCAAGCACGTCCGGGACGGCATGGAGGTTTATTTATGGAATGCAAACAAAACGATACACCAGCATACACACACAGTCGAAGAACGTCACCAACTCCTACCGGCTAACAACAATACCGCACACTGCGAACCCGCCCTAGACCGACTGGACTAAGCAGTTGAATCCGAAAATGTGAAGGAACACTTGCACAATAATGGACATGGAGGAACATCCGCCCACACCTCCTTGGGACAAGATGAGACAGGGAGCAATATCTGGCCTTACCTCGCTGTTTGTAGCCAAATATGAGGTCTATCCACTGGTGCAGCTGACAGGAGACGATCTCAGACTCCAACGCCTGTAGCAGGTAACAAGGGTCAAACACAGACTCCACCGCCTGCAGCGGGTAACGATGGGGTCAAACAGACTCGATCTCCTGCAGCAGTAACGGCTGTGGCGACAGCCCCAGTGACGGCTGCGGCGTCAGCCCCAGTGATGGCTGTGGCGACAGCCCCAGTGATGGCTGTAGCAACAGCCCCAGTGACTACTGTGGCGACATCCCCAGTGACGTTTGTGGCGACAGCCCCAGTAACGGCTGTAGCGTCAGCCCCAGTGACGACTGTCGCAACAGCCCCAGTGACGGATGTAGCAACAGCTCCAGTGACGGCTGTAGCAACAGCTCCAATGACGGCTGTAGCAACAGCCCCAGTGACTACTGTGGCGACAGCCCCAGTGACTACTGTGGCGACAGCCCCAGTGACGGCTGTGGCGACAGTCTCAGTGACGGCTGAGGCAACAGTCCCAGTGAGGCTGTGGCGACAGCCCCAGTGACGGCTGTAGCGTCAGCCCCAGTGACGACTGTCGCAACAGCCCCAGTGACGGCTGTCGCAACATCCCCAGTGACGGCTGTAGCAACAGCTCCAGTGACGGCTGTAGCAACAGCCCCAGTGACTACTGTGGCGACAGCCCCAGTGACTACTGTGGCGACAGCCCCAGTGACGGCTGTGGCGACAGTCTCAGTGACGGCTGAGGCGACAGTCCCAGTGACTACTGAGGCGACAGTCCCAGTGACTACTGTGGCGACAGCCCCAGTGACGGCTGTAGCAACAGCCCCAGTGACGCTGAGGCGACAGTCCCAGTGAGGCTGTGGCGACAGTCTCAGTGGCGGCTGAGGCGACAGTCCCAGTGAGGCTGTGGGGACAGCCCTAGTGGCGGCTGTGGCGACAGTCTCAGTGACGGCTTAGGCGACAGTCCCAGTGACTACTGAGGCGACAGTCCCAGTGACTACTGAGGCGACAGCCCCAGTGACTACTGTGGCGACAGTCTCAGTGGCGGCTGTGGCGACAGTCCCAGTGACGGCTGTGGCGACAGTCACAGTGGCGGCTGAGGCGACAGTCCCAGTGAGGCTATGGCGACAGCCCCGGTGACGTCCGGTGACGGTGGCCGTACCATACGGTTGGTGCGCACAAAGTGTTCGGGAGAGTGTGCCCACGGCGGCAGCGTCACGTCATCCACCGTCACTCTCTCCTCCGTCTGGCCCAGCTTGTACTGCGAGCCGTTCACGAACATCTCGGGCAGATAGAAAAACTCCGGCACCAGCTCCTGCGGCACACGCGTTGTCTGGTCACAGTACAATAAAGCAGTCGTTAGAGGAGACGTGGTCAGCACGATAAAGCTGTCATTAGAGGGATAGTGTTCAGTACGATAAAGCGCTGTTATGGGCGCTGCATGACCTCTGCAGTCGATGCGCCCCTAAACCCCAATAACTAACAGTACGATAAAGCGGTCATTAGAGGGATAGTGTTCAGTACGATAAAGCGGTCATGAGAGGTATAGTGGTCAGCACGACGAAGCGGCCATCAAAGGGAGCGAGGGAGAGGGGCAGGGGCAGGGAGAAAGAGAGAGCGAGTGTGATCAAGAGAGAGCGAGTGTGACAGTGTGAAAGAGACAGAGAGACAGAGAAAGAGACAGAGAGACAGAGAGACAGAGAGACAGAGAGACAGACAGACAGAGACAGAGACAGAGAGACAGAGACAGAGACAGAGAGACAGAGAGAGAGACAGAGAGACAGAGAGACAGAGAGACAGACAGAGACAGAGAGACAGAGAGACAGAGAGACAGACAGACAGACAGAGAGACAGAGAGACAGACAGACAGACAGACAGACAGACAGACATACAGACAGACAGACAGACAGACAGACAGACAGACAGACAGACAGACAGACAGACAGAGACAGACAGAGACAGACAGAGACAGACAGAGACAGACAGAGACAGACAGACAGAGACAGACAGACAGACAGACAGATAGACAGAGACAGACAGACAGAGACAGACAGACATAGACAGACAGACAGACAGACAGACAGAGACAGACAGAGAGACAGACAGACAGACAGACACAGACAGACACAGAGACAGACACAGAGACAGACACAGACACAGACACAGAAACAGCACCCAATCAGCCGCATGCTACCTTGACGTCACTGGTGTCTCGCTGACAGTTCTTCCAGGAGAGCAGCACCGACGAGAAGAGCCGGTTTGGGTGGTCAAACTTGCCCTCCTGCAGCGCCAAGAACATGGTGGTGAACGGCTCCAGCCGGACCAGCCAGTTCAGCGTGAACGCCGACGTGCTGAAACACCAGGTGAGACCGTTGTGTCCAGATGAAGTCAGCTGAGCACATCGCTGACGTTCCGCGGTGCAGTGAAACGTTCCTGTCGGTCGAGGTCATGCCATGACATGACCTCGACATGACAGTGACGATGTGACATGCATTCTGTTTAAAGGGAGTGGTCTTTTGTTGAAAACTTAGACGAGAAAGGGTGTTCGCAAGATTACCAGTTTACAAAAAAAAACTTGAGAAAGAACAACAATATCGAGGATACGAAACATTACAAAATCACAGTTTAAACTAATGTTGGATTCACACACGTTATATTGCTACAAAGAACCGAGAAAGCGAGATGAAAACAACGAATCACAGCCACTAAGGCTCACGCGACCCAACCCACACACACTCGGGAGAAGAGAGCGCTCTGGCGGTCAGTTATCTGACTACGCGCGCCCCAGGCGCTGAAGCGACCGGTGACACGTCCGCGGCACATTTCGGACCAACAGGCACGTTGGCTGACCATAACACTATGTACATCATATTGGGCTTCTGACATATGCTCACCTGCCCGTCATTGCACTGCCCATTTAGATGGACAATATGCAGTTGCTATATCATTTTCATACGTATAAATAATAAGTGAAAACTCCATACAAATCTCGAGAAAATACAATTGTTACAAGGATATAGTATGATAAATCAACATGGGACGAAAGCCTAAGTTTTTCTTTTAGAGTGTGATATATTTTCAGGTGAAAGAGCAGCAGGCAACCAAACGATACAGATGACTGGAAATGTAAGAAGTCATCGCAAGAAGGATTGATTTTCCATTTCCTGTCAAGCCAATGATTCGTATTCGAAACGAATTAAAACGATTCAAGCGATTGCATTGCTACCAACCAGGTTCTCTGGAGAACACCTTGGAGAACAGCTTAATTTTTAGGAATTTGCAATTTGAATTTAGTCACTTAATCCCGCTTTCAGAGTAATGGCTTTCAGTGCACGATTTAAGATTATCTCGAGACTACGACATATACATGAAGCAAACTACACGGACTGCATGCCATAATACAGAGTCGGGGAAGTCGTGAGCCTAGCTTCCCGTTGGGGCACGAACGCAATTCACTGGGTGTTCAGTTCCGAGAATTGTCCGAGGTGCATACGTCTCAAATTTCAACTCCACAAACAAAGGCTGCTGAAATGAACTCATACACTATGAGTATTGGACTGCCCGTTAGAGGCGCCATTGGGGGCCACAAGACGTCTCAGCGCACATCTGAGGCTCGATAACGCGCGTAACGCTTGTACTCAGTCGTCCGCACGGCGACGGGGATAATGCCGGCTCTAATGCACGCAAAAACTCTAGTCACCGATCCTCAGCTATGCACATGCTATAGACGCTGCAGCACGGACAGGAGCGTTCAACGTCATACCCGCTTGCTGAAGCCGCCGAAGCCGCCGAAGCCACCGTACCTGTAGTGAGTGCCGTAGTGGAACGGCGGGATCTGATCGTGCTCCCACGTGTTGTAGCGCTCCTCAAAGAACGACTTTCGTGTGGGGTTCAGCGCCCCCACCGGCTGTCGAAGGAAGCACAGTCACCACGCCTCACCCAGCTGACGAGCATAGCAGAACAGATGAAACAGAGAGGGGAGCTCACTGAGGGTGCACTGGACACACATCTCGGTCTGACGGGCCACTCCAGCACCTGATACACCAGCGGCAGTGATTACCCAGTGGTTACACCCCCACGTGACACATCGTCCAAGGGAAGCATCTACATCTACAGCACCCGAAGTCTGTCATATCACCTGCCCTAACCTAACGTCTATCAGGTAACAGGTCACAGCCGACGCAGTGATGTCAGTAAGGTCACGGACTCTGACCCAGTGTCAGTGGACACCCACCAGCTCACGGACCCTGGCCACATGTCGACAGACATTCGACAGGTCACGGACCCTGGCCAGGTGCTGACAGACGTCGGTCAGGTCACGGCTGCACGGACGAGATCGGCTGGACGAAGTTGGATCACGGGCCGAGTAGTTTATTTGTGGGCGACGGGGAGGGGCCGCGACAACACGACACGTTCATTACCGACGGCTATGTTTGTAGCATCGATGTTCCGAAATGGTACCACAATATTGTGTCACCGGTCAGCGCTGCAGTGTAGTGGTGAGGTGGTGAGAGACGTCGACCCCCACCGTCACACCGACATCCCGGACACCCAGCCAACATCAGCGACCTCACCATCATCACACTGACATCCCGGACACCCAGCCGACATCAGCGACCTCACCATCATCACACCGACATCCCGGACACCCAGCCGACATCAGCGACCTCATCGTCACACCGACATCCGGAACGCACAACCGACGTCAGTGACGTCACCATCATCACACCGACATCCCGGACACCCAGCCGACATCAGCGACCTCACCGTCATCAACTGACATCCCTGACACCCAGCCAACATCAGTGACGTCACCAGGGGCCAAGCGGACAGTCTCAGCCGCCTACAGGTTCACGGTGGAATACACCGAATGACAACCAATGCGATGACACAGACAATATCAAGTGCACGAAGTGAGGGCATATTCGCCGACGGAATGGCACTAACCAACACAATGTCGGAAAACAATGGCAGACCGACAGGCGATGGCGCACAAGTGGCTGAGCTCACTGACCGCAGGCGGTCGTCACGAGCCACCGACGGATCACTCACCTTGGACAGGTCACGGTAGTTGCTGGGCAGGCTGAGATCCAGCTCTGGCGACTCGTAGTTGGTGATGACCCAGGGGAACACGGGGTACTGGTTCAGGTCGTTGTAGGTACGGCCTGGGGGTACACGCTGCGGTCAGATATGATGGCCCAGAGGAACACGGGTTCAGGCACACAGACCCGGGAGGCGAGAAGTACCGACACCCATGATATCGGAGCCTGATGGCAAGACAGTAAGGGCGGTTTGGGCATTTGTGAACCTAGAGGGCGGCAGTTTAAGCCATTATGGCTGAACCCGAAATCAACAACTAAAATCTGCAACTATTCTAATGTAAACCTAACGTGGCCTGATGTGCTTTTTGGATGAAAAGTGACCTTTTCCTACGGAGTCAAATATAAAAAAGAAAGACGAAAGGCGAAGTGACAGTTCAGACACACGTGACAAACGGTCATCCAGTGGAATGCCAACACTCCGCTGCATGACCAATACAGAAACTGCCACTATGATGTCTTGCAAGGTAGAACTTTGCTGAGTAGATGGTTTTCCTTTGGATACTGACATCGGCCGAACTCGAGATCATGATCATGAAAGGTCGGAGTCGATATGATCACAGAAAGAGAGGGATATTCGTGGCCAGTTTTGTACATTTTGCCAACAGGTGCGCTATATTTCTGTTGCTTGCCAAAACACAGGAACACGTTCATTATCCGGTTAAGTTTCTACCATGAATCATGCTCGCGGACTCCAGACATCAAACATTATCCAGGTGTAGGTTTGGCATAAAGAGAGACACAGCATCGCAAGAACTTCGGCTGCGAACCAAAGCTGAGTCATCATCCGGCGGAAGTTTCGACTTCGAAGGAGTAGGTCTTGAATTGCTGCCCTTCATGTTTTTTTTTCTCGTTCCACATCGACGCTAACTGTGCTGAGTAATACAAATAGACAAGCACCAGTCCACGCAACCCTATTCGTTTGCACACCATAAACGAAGATAGTAGGTCCCTATCCTCTGCACTGGACGGGTTAGCCAAGTAAGATCATGACGCGACACAGCGGGCCACAAAGCATCAGCACCAGCCGACCATCGTTCGTTCCATACGGTCCGTAGATTGTGATACCTGTGGTATTGTTAGCACAATAGCAATGCAAATACATACGGCCGTGCTATCCTAGCATGCCGCAGACGTTTCGGTTATGACACCGCTTTGCCACGGTTCATTCATTTTCTACACATATCACTGAAGTTACACCAGCACAGGGATTCAGCAGGAGCATCGTGCTAGGATTCGACGCTGACTAGTAGTTCAGTATTTAACCCACTTTGTTCAGTGCATGCCATTGACTGAATAGCTAAGCCAATAATGCATCAGTAAAACTCTTCACTAGCAATGTCGTTCACGTCGTAGACCATCTTCCGACGTGGACACGCTCGCCCCGAGTGCTGCACGGCTGGTAAGCCACACGCGCCCCGCCGGCCGCCTCCCCGTGCCGGCAGTGTTGGGCCGCCGTCTTCACGACACACGTCGCAGGCCGGCCTCGGAGCCTGACTGATGGACTGCCGGCGCCGGGCAGTGATTCTGATCGATCAGCTCACAGACCGCAAACTGAGTTGTGCTCCAGGCCGCCGCGACTACAAATGGTCATCGCTGCGCAGACGGCGGCGCCCGCGGACGTCAGGCGGTCGGCCGGGCGGGCGACAGGTACATCGCGACAACACGCCAGCATCCGCCGCGCCAGTCAGCTCAATCAGACGTGTCAATCAGACCACGGACCAAGTCCATATCACTGCCACTGGTCACGTGGTGCACGGCACGTTCACGCCACGACTACAACGCCGCCTGCCTTGCGAGCGGACGCAAGAAGTGCACTCAGGTACTCACGTCTGAGTACCCATGCCAGCCCTCAACTTAGGTACCGGGAAATGGTCCGCCTCCACTCGGGTACCAGGAGCATGGTTTGACCTGTACTCAGGTACCAGAAGTAATGTCTGCCATGCACAAGTACCAGGAGCATGGTCTGCTGTGTACCTATGCATCAGGAGTAAAGGCATAAGAGTATTTCTGTACTCAGGTACAAGGAGTGTGACATGCTAAGTGCGCTCATGTATCTGGTGTACGGTCTGCCCTGCACTCAGTCATCGGAAGTGTGCCAGGAGAATAGTAGGCTCTGTACGCAGGCGCCAGTAGTGGGGTCTGCTCCGTTCTGGTGGACCATGGACATGATCTGATCCGCATTCAGGCACCACCAGGAGCGTGCTGCGTCATGAGCCGGGAGACCAGAGCAGTGTCCTAAAATTACTTCATTTTTAACTGTGTGGATGAAGAAAGAAGTTGCTTCGGAATAGTGAAAGATTGGAAGAAATTAAAGGATCGCCACTTAAGGATTAAAGAAGCGGAATGACTTTCACTTCAGTCAGATGCATTTTACAGTATTCAGCAGTCGTGTGCATGTTGACTGCCCGTACATCATGTGGCAAGCCCGTAAAAACATAAGACAAGGATGAAATAGCACAATTCAATTAACTGTGAATTTCCAGGTCACATCGTCAATTATTTTACACTGGACCAGAGGCACTGTTGGCGGCACACGGTGGCTGCTGGCCAGTCGGTCGGTGAGGCCGGTGCGGCGGCGACCACCGCGGCGGGAGGGCGGCAGGGCCGGCCGGCCGCACCCGGCCATTACCACGTGCTGCGTTGCACCGCACCGCCAATTACCGCCACTCGCTGACGACTCAGTTTGCCGACACGGGACCCCTCCGGCAGTTGTCGCCATGACAACCGGCTATCACGTCGGCCACACGCCGGCTGGCGGGCTGGCGTGGCGGTGGCTGACACCGCCAGCCGGCCGCCGGCGCCGGCAGACAATGCCCGGCGGTACGCACACGACCGCCTCGGGCTCGGCCTATAAACGGCCCCCACCTCTGCTCGTCTCTCGCCGTGCACGATGCTTCACGCACGCCGGCCGGCCGGCCCGCGTGCAGACGCAGGCACCAGGCATATGGGTGCCAGATGGGTGCCAGCTGGGTGCCAGCTGGGTGCCAGCTGGGTGCCAGATACGGTCGCCGACGTCCAGAGCGTCGTCCCGTCACAGGCCAGAGTCATGCGTACAGCAGATCAACTTAATGACGCTAGGGTGGGGCTGCTTTTTTAGGCCTGCCGGACCATCAAGGTCATTTGCGTCGCCTTTAAAGCGAGCACGTCACATAGATGTCTATAATAGCGAGTGCTTGCGATCAAGGTGCAGGCAAGTCGAAATTTACGTTAAGGGAATCTTACGTTATAGTTTGTGTGATATTCTAGGTGCTGAAAGTGTTGGGTTGGGACACCTCCATGTCTAAATTATTTTAATTTTACTTTGCTCCTGCACAAAATAATTCGAAGTGTGGGTGGGGGTGGGGTTGATTTGAGAGTGGCGAGAAGTTGATTTTGTCAGGTTGCCGACTTTAGCATACTCTTATCGAAGAGCACCGAGGGACATTTGCCGTGCGAACAAGGATGTAATTGTCCACACCGCCTATCACACCGGCCGCCTCGTGCTTGTTGTTAGCAGCAGGTTAGTTTAAGCATGCCATGCAGGGTTGTCAGTTGGGTTATGCAACACCCACTGCAACGAAGTTCAATTTCGAAAGCCACTCACATCTCCCCTGACCGTGACGGAGCCATGCGGCGATTCCAGGAAAATCACCAAGGTTTCAGACAAAACACCAGGCAAGCCCTAAATGCTTTACCACACCCCGCCAATTTTGAAAAAAGACTGGTGAACGGTGCAACTTACGATGTGTTAAATCAATGGCAGTAATTGGCTTACCAACCTGATACATCGCTTGACGGAGAAAGATCAGTCAAACGCAATACAAATAAGGGTGATCTTCCAAAAGGAACTGTTGACCTTGTGATCTCGTGACCTTTCAACAACCTCTAACTCGTGTCTCTCAAGACCTAGAAAACTGAACATCTGAACACCATAATCTGGAAAACCAACAGCCCCATGCACTAATTGTAATCAAAATTAGAGGGTGTGTGATGAACATGCCTTGGTAATTTGTCTTGGAATCGCCCATGACCAACAATGACCATTCATTGGCTATGTTGAATATTTGGGCTTACGAGCACTTTGACTGCCCTGGTCATATTGCGCCCACATGCATTGGCTATGTGGCCAAGAACAGTTCACGGGTACCGAGAAGCAAATGCTACAGCAGCACCGGTGAACCTCACGCCAGGCAGCAGAAACGTCACAAGAAAACACAACGCAGAAAGAGAGTTAAATAAAATTTCTGGGGACGGAGAGGGTGGAAGTGGTAGCTAGGGACCTAGTCAAATTTTTAACTATGCTACACATCATTCCGTGACGATATTAAAATCAGTAAACACGTCATACGTGCTGTTTCCCGACGAACACCTCCGGTTCATTGCGCACATTTGACTAACCTATACTAGTACCAGCCCCCAGACCACTACAGTACCAGCCCCGGCACTACCATAGCACCATCTTCGACACAATCAAAACAGTAGCCGCAGCACCATCGCAGCATCAGCACAGTACCAGCACTGACACAACCTCAGTACCAGCCCCGATATCACTATAGTGACGGCCTCGATACCACCACAATACCAGCCCCGATACCGCCACAGTACCAGCCCGGACACCTTCACAACAGCAGGCCCAGCATCGTCACAGTACCAACCACGACACCGTCACAACAGCAGGCCAAGCATCGTCACAGTACCAACCACGACACCGCCACAACAGCAGGCCAAGCATCGTCACAGTACTAGCCCCGAACACCTTCACAACAGCAGGCCCAGCATCGTTACAGTACCAGCCCCGACACCGTCACAACAGCAGGCCAAGCATCGTCACAGTACCAGCCCCGACACCGTCACAACAGCAGGCCAAGCATCGTCACAGTACTAGCCCCGACACCGTCACAACAGCAGGCCCAGCATCGTTACAGTACCAGCCCCGACACCGTCACAACAGCAGGCCCAGCATCGTCACAGTACCAACCACGACACCGTCACAACAGCAGGCCAAGCATCGTCACAGTACTAGCCCCGAAACCGTCACAACAGCAGGCCAAGCATCGTCACAGTACCAACCACGACACCGTCACAACAGCAGGCCAAGCATCATCACAGTACTAGCCCCGACACCGTCACAACAGCAGGCCCAGCATCGTTACAGTACCAGCCCCGACACCGTCACAACAGCAGGCCCAGCATCGTCACAGTACCAACCACGACACCGTCACAACAGCAGGCCAAGCATCGTCACAGTACTAGCCCCGACACCGTCACAACAGCAGGCCAAGCATCGTCACAGTACTAGCCACGACACCGTCACAACAGCAGGCCCAGCATCGTCACAGTACTAGCCCCGACACCGTCACAACAGCAGGCCCAGCATCGTCACAGTACTAGCCACGACACCGCCACAACAGCAGGCCAAGCATCGTCACAGTACTAGCCCCGACACCGTCACAACAGCAGGCCAAGCATCGTCACAGTACTAGCCCCGACACCGTCACAACAGCAGGCCCAGCATCGTCACAGTACTAGCCCCGACACCGTCACAACAGCAGGCCAAGCATCGTCACAGTACTAGCCCCGACACCGTCACAACAGCAGGCCCAGCATCGTCACAGTACCAGCCCCGACACCGTCACAACAGCAGGCCCAGCATCGTCACAGTACTAGCCCCGACACCGTCACAACAGCAGGCCCAGCATCGTCACAGTACCAACCACGACACCGTCACAACAGCAGGCCCAGCATCGTCACAGTACTAGCCCCGACACCGTCACAACAGCAGGCCAAGCATCGTCACAGTACTAGCCCCGACACCGTCACAACAGCAGGCCCAGCATCGTCACAGTACCAGCCCCGACACCGTCACAACAGCAGGCCCAGCATCGTCACAGTACTAGCCCCGACACCGTCACAACAGCAGGCCCAGCATCGTCACAGTACCAGCACCGACGCCGTCACATGAACCGTTCTGCCGTCATCCACCGAGACACGAGTGGCGCGGCATCCATGGCGGATGGGAGGCCGCCACTGAAGTCACCACCACTCGCCACGGTACACGGCGACAGCAGGGCAACAGTGAGCGACACACACAGTGGTAGGCCAACATGATCGCCACTGAAGTCATCATCACTGGCTGCTGCCATCGCGCTGTGCCCCATTCCATCGGCACGCCTAGTGGAGCGCCGGTATTTCGCTGCCGTCGACATCCGCCGCAGCCCGGAGCCGCGCTACATTCCAGTAACACGCACGCCTGGTGGGGTGCTGGTGTCTCGCCATCGTTGACATATGGCCCGATTCCTCTGTTTTCGACGACTGGGCTAGCGCGTTGCGACAGGGTGTGATGTACACCTAGCGGTGTGTCGCTCACCTGCGATTGTGTTGAGGAACATGAGGTACTCGAAGTTTGAGATCTCGCGCCGCTGCCACTTCTGCACCATGTTGGACGCCCGGAACAGCTGGCGCGGAGCCATCATCGAGGCCCGTCTGACGGGGAGGGACACGGGTCACCGAGCGTGTCACTGAGGGCTTCACTGAGGGTGCCACATGGTCACTAAGTGCTACTTGGGGTGACGCACGGTCACTGAAGGTGTCATGTGTGGTGGCTCAAGATCAGCGGGGCTGCACAGGGGCGCTGCAGATACAGTACTGGGTTGGTGTTTGTGACAATCGAGGCGACGCAGTGGCACTCATAGCAGCATATGGGAGTCGCTGAGAGGCACATGGTCGTGAAGTGGCGAGCCAAGGACAATAATAAAGCAAATCACGAGAAATACTCCGTGTGCAGCACAGGGAAGTGGGCATTCAAAGATGAAAGCTACTGCAGGGTCTTCACCATTCATGCTTAGTACAACTTACCACGCATATAACCCAATGTGTCACGAAAGGAACAGTATACGTGTTCCCAAAACATCACATTTGCATTGGTTACCAAAGCTCAGCGTCACAATTACTCTAAATATTCAACACCTTCCTTGCCTACCTCGCTGACATCTGGGTTGCAAATGCTAAACCATGAGCTCATCAAGATGTATGGTTCGGCTGAACACTGCATGGTTGATAATTACACATGATGCCCTCATCAAGATCAATGGTTCGGCTCAGCTCTCAGCACGGTTGGCAATTATACATGATGCCCTCATCAAGATCCATGGTTCGGCTCGACTCTCTGCATGGTTGGCAATTGTAAATGACTCACTCATCACGATGCATGGTTCGGCTCAACTCTCCACACGGCTGACAACTGCAAATGATGCGCTCACCAGGGCGTATGGCTGGTCTCAGCTGTCCGCACAGCGCAGGCATGTACTACAAACGGCTTAGTGGGCTTTCCAGAGATTAAGCCATGCCAATTCAGGGACGGTTAGTCGTACTTGAAGCTATTCGTGGGAAAACCTTCTGGAGAGTAGTGTCTGGGATGATATATAGAGCACACTACGAGATGCACCACGCTCCTCGGCTGGGGCGAAAAGTAGTGACCGATGGAGACGAATATGAATCTGGCACTTGTCGACTGTCACCTTATAATAATTCCTGGGTTAGAAGGTCAATATCACTTCCAAAAGAAAGACAATGCAACGGCCTATCATTAGCACAGAAGCAGCCCAAGCTGAAGAGCAAGGTGTTGACATAGCATGACCCAACTCTCATGTACGCGCACATCCGATGCACGTAATCCACATAATCACATATCCGATAAGCTACCTGCTGGTAGATGACTAATTCATGAGCGTGCCTGCTTTATGAAGTATTCACAGCGAACGGCGCATAATAAGCGCATACCATGCACAGTTGCCATGTATTCGAGCCGCTCTGGCCGGTGAGTGTCTGGCACGTCCAGAACATCGCGGTGCCGATCGCCGCTGCACGCGACACGCCCCGGCCGTGCCCCGCGTCTTTTACGACCGAAAACCATGCACAGAACATGTGCGGCTTGCGGCCGTGTTTAGACCGGTACACGTGCACCGCACACGATAGCCAGCAACTTTACGATGATCCAAATGACTGACGCGTTCCAGGAGGCGTTTCGGCAGACACCGGACCTCGTGTTTGTGTCGTAAACTGGAGCACACGTGACGATGCATCACCGCCCGGCAGGTGCACGTAGTGGCGTGATGGAGTCGGATCAGCGGCAGTGCACGGCCACAACAGACCTGCCCGCCACGGGCCAGACGAGTGCCAAACATCAACGGAGTCCGCGGACGTTGCCACATTATAGAACCACAACATTCGTGTGTGGGAGACGAGTAGCCTAGGGGTAAGCTGCTCGTCTCACAAACGAAAGGTTGTGGGTTCGAGTCTCACCTGCCGCTACTTTTCGCCCGCGACCAATCGGCGTGAGAGATTGGCGACGCTACATGACTCAACGGTCGATGTGTCGTAAAACCAATAACCAACCAACATTCGTGTATGGGAGGCGGGTAGTACATTGGGCCCAGCGCCTAACAATCGTGTGTGAGAGGTGGTTGGTGCACTGGACCCAGAGCCTAACATTCGTTGTTACTTTTGCGGTTTTTGGGTGCATCAATTACATGGGTTACACAGCACCCATAACTACGTCTGTCGAGCCAGGCATAAACGTACCGGTGTGAAGAAAGGGGCGATAGTAGGCATTACAGCATGGCATGACATTTCATCACGTTATTTTCCAGAGCCAGGTGATTGATATCCATACGCTACACTTGTCGGCGGGAGCACACCACATCAAATCAAACAGCAGGCAGAAACGGAGAGAGCCGAGAGGCGTAGCGCGAATCATTGCCCAGCAACTCCACAAGGGTGCACGATGCGGCTCCAAAGAATCGGCGACGTTCCATCTCGAAAAGGCCAATACACTTTTGTGGTTCAACTCGTAACGTAATCGCACTCTCTTGCAGTAGCTTTTGGAATTATACGCAGAACAAATTCAAGTGCAGAGGCAGCCCGTTGTGGGACAAATGCAAGGTGTGTGGTGAGAAGACCGCCTGACATGTGGAGTGATCCGGAAATTGTGCCAGCTTGAGAGCATGCCACATGGTTGGTTGGTTATTTGGGCTTAGGGGCGCATCGATGTACATAAACGCACAAATATTTAAACGCAAATGTACGTAAACGTAAATGTGGATATGGGCCAATGTAAGTACAAGTACGCAAAGGTACCTTCGCATTTACGTACATTTGGTTAGATACATATGACATACGTGAATTTGTGCTTACGTACATCTGCCATGAGTACATTTGCCACACGCACTTTTGCGCTTTCGTACATCTGTGCTTACGTACATATGCCATTAGTAATTATGCACCAACGTCCGTATGCAGATGCGTTCATTTGGGTCTGCATACTTTTGCGCTTACGCACGTCTGCAATTAGGTACATTTGCGCATACGTACATTTGCACACACGTACATCTGCGTGTACGTACATTTGCGCACATGTACATTTGTGCTCACGTACTTTTGCGCTTGCGTGCACTTGAGCTTACGTACAATTCCTTGGGAATCTATGCCATACGCACATTTGCTCTTATGCACATATCTGCCATACGCACATTTGTCCTATAATCCCACTAGTAGTTTCTCTCACACCGGTGGGGACGTGGCCCCCCACCCGTGGTGACGTCTCTCCCTACATTGGCGGGGTGGCCCCGGCAGGTCAGCTGTTCCCGCCAGTCGGGGCCGGGGAGACATGCACGGACGCCGCCAGCCGGCAGGGCCGACAGCAGTCGCCAGCACTGACAGGCACACACATCACGCCGGTAGTCAGCGGCGCACGCCAGCCACCATTACTCATCGGCGGCGACGTCGCATTTATCTCCAGCCCACCAAAACAAATCGTCGTCTCATTCGGGCTGATTCAAGAGGAGAAACAGCGTCCCGGTGGCGCCAGCTGGACAACGTCACTCGGCCGACCGCCCAGAGCGACAGCGGCGACGGGCCCCCGACGTCCGGGCTCTGAGCGGGCTGCGATCAGCCCTCCTGCCCGGGCCCGGGTCAGGGCTCATGAGACTTCCTCTTTGGGATCAGGCGAGCGGTGATAAGCTTTCCCATGCAGGGTCAAGTGAGATGGTGATGGATCCAACCATCGGACTCCGGGAAGGCATGGCGGGGCTCATCGGCTGACTCGGGTGGGGGGTGGGGGTACGAGTGATGATACTGTTCTTCTCAGAGCAGGCGAGACGAAGGGGCCCTTGATTGAGACTCCAGTGGGATATGATGGTGACTGGGCCGAGCTGAGATAAGATGAGCGGCACTCGTTCGTAAACCAACCTCTGCTTTGTGTTCGATGACGCGACATGGTGGACGGAAACGAGACCCTCCTCCGGTCAAATGAAATGCATGGATGGTGATTCAACCACTTCCTCCAGAGTTGACTGACGGAATGTAGGATAGTACGGATCTTCCTGGGTTATGCATGGACCTGCAACGGCCATCCACAAACCCTGAAACCAACTGTGGACGGGAGAGGGGGATTTCGCAACAAAAATGGACATGATAGGGGAACAAGGGCTAGCATCGGCTGAGTGCTGGGAAGGAAGCTACTTCAGGATGGAGAGGGACTTCACGCTAGCAAACCCCGGAAACAGCACCTAGCGATAGCCGATCACATGACAGTACAGTGAGGAAGGCTCACCAGAGTGCTATGACGGCGAGAGACGCCCTTACCTGGTCTGCAGGATGACTGCACGGTGAGAACAGCTCACCTGTAAGAGCGTCCTTGTGCTCAGAATGCGGACTCACCTGGTCTGAGGGATTCCGTATTTGACGCCGACGCCGACCCGTGGCAGCACCTTGATCACCTTCTTCACGGTGCCAGAGTCCGGGAAGTTGAACATGACCGAAGCTGAAACAGACGAAGAAAGCCAGTCAGTTGCTCTCTCAATACACGGAGTCCATCGGTTACTATGACGTCCGGGTACACAGATACCTCGTTAATCCCCCAACCATCAACCAGTATCATATCCTCGTACACGGATACCTCGTCCATCTCCCAACCACCAGTCAGCATCACTTCCCGCTATACGGATACCCGTCAATCTCACAACCTCAGTGACTAACACCCCCAGGTACACGGATACCTCGTCAATCCCACAGCCACCAGTCCGTACCATGCCCCGGTACACGGACACCTCATCAGTCCCCCAAACATCAGTCAGTACCATGCCCCGGTACACGGACACCTCATCAGTCCCCCAACCATCAGTCAGTACCATGCCCCGGTACACGGATACCTCATCAGTCCCCAAACCATCAGTCCGTAACATGCCCCGGTACACGGATACCTCATCAGTCCCCCAAACATCAGTCAGCACCACTTCCTCGCTACACGGATACCTTGTCAATCTCCCGACCATCAGTCACTACCACCTCTAGGTGCACGGATACCTCGTCAATCCCCCAACTGTCAGTCGGTACCGCCTCCCGGTGAAGGGATACCTCGTCAAATCCCTAAAAAGAAACACACCGATACTCGTGAGGAACCCTCAGAATACGAGCATGAGCCATATACCCCATCCAGTTCAACGGTTGCACGGGACAGTTGTCCCGAGCTGCACTGTAGCTGAGTTGTTGCGGTGGTCCCTAGCACTCCGAGACTCCTGTGTTGGTATCTAGTGTGGCGAGACCGCGTTTTGGTGGCATTATGTTGGTACCCGACGCGTTCCTGCCGTTCCGTGCTGGGTGCTTCCGGGTGTTCCGGGGTTCCTGCCTTGGAAACCCGGTGTGCTCCGGTGGTCCGACAGCGCTCCGGTGGTTCGGTGGCGTTGCGGTAACCCTGTGCTTGGTGCTCTGTGTTCCGACGGCCCTGTGTTGCCGTCAGCGTGAGTCAGTGGCTGCATGCTAGTGTCCCGGCGGGCCTGCGTTAGAGCACCCTGGTGCTCAGGTGGTCCCGTGTTGGCGTTCCGGTGGTCTTGTGCTAAGCCCGGTTGATATCGCCGCCGGACCGGATAAGTGTCCGGTGGCCAGACCGTCATTTTTACTTTATATGGTAAAAGTTCCGGTCCGGCTGGCGGTCCGGCCATTTGAACGGACAAAAGTCGAGTCCGGCCTCGGTGCGCACAGGGTGTTGCGCGCCAACGGTCAGGTCACTGCTGGCGAGTGCAGTCGGGCTGCTGGTCTTGTCTTGCCTTGGTGGTGGTGGCGGTGGACTGAAGTTTAGGGCGCGTCGACATCTAGGGTCACTTTTCCCACTTGTCTCGTCTTGACTTGAGTTATACCAGTTACGTCGTTGTAGTTAGGCTGAAGGGGGTGGCCCGGACGGTGCCGGGGCGTACTTGGGGGATGGAGGCCACCACCTTTCGGTTAATCATTTCAATAAACATTATTTTATGTCATACACAGTCATGTATTTTTGTGAGTTCGTTTTTCCTTTTTTTTATTTTTCTTATGTTGTTCGTTTTTTGTGTAGTATTTTTCGGTCCTTTGTCCCATTTCTGTTCTGTTTCATTTCTTTTCCCGTTCGTTTCAGGTTCTAGTGTCGGCCCTGCACCAGCCTGCTTGTTTTGTTTTTCTTTTAACTTTTTGCACGTCATAGATTGAGTTGGGAGATAGTGGGGGAGGAATTGCTCGGATTTTTTTTTGTTTTGTTCGGATGCTGTCTATTATCTGGTTATTTTGGTACGTGTTTTGGTTTTCTTGGTAGTTGTGTTTGGTTTGTTGGTAGGTGTAGTGCTTGCTTTGTTGGTTGCTCGTGTTGTCGGTGCTTGGGTAGTCTGAGGAGTGGTGTCTGGGGTGTCTGAGATAATGTAGTCGTCTTCTGAGTCTGTGATTGGTCCATAATGGTTGCGATATTTTTTACGTCGTGCGAGTGGTGCTTGTGGTGCTTGGGGTGGTTCTGCGGGGCATGGTTGGGGTGATGGGTTGAATGCTTCGCGGTGTGGTATGCGAGGTGGTGCCTGTGCTTGTGCCGTGATTTGTGTTGTGGGTTCTGGCCGTATGACTATTGTCGGGTCTGTCTGGGTTTCCTGAGGGGCAGCTGCATGTTGTTTGTGCGCCTGTGTGGGCGGCTTCTGATAGCGCAGGGGCTGAGTGGGGAACGACGGGTACTGCTCGGCGTCCCACTCCCTTGCCCGCGACGAGGCTATGCCTTCCATGCGGATAAGTCGGAGGATGTCTTTCTCCTTCCTCCACCGAGGGGTAGCCACGTCCCGAGAGCCGTGGTCCCCGTCGCATCCCACACATCGCCGCGTTCCACTGTTGCAGGTGTTGGTGTGGTGAGGGCCGACGCAAAGGGCACATGTTGGGATTGTGTTTGCAGCCCTTCCTCGTGTGGCCATATCCTTAACAAAAGGAGCAGCGTCGAGGGACGGGTGTGCGTGGTGTTACTTTGAATGTGATATAACCAGCTGATATGTGTGGGTTGCTGTTTGGAGGTGAAAATTAGGAGGAGAATGTGTTTGGTTTGTTTTGGGGGGCGGGGGGCCGGAAGACCGAGGAGATCCCCTGGCTCGCAAATCTTTGAGCCAGTTTCTCCTCAAACATCACTCCAGCTCCCATGCGTGTATAATGTCCTGATAGGCGTTGCGATATGTGTCTAGTGTTATAGTGACCTGTTGGTTTGACATGTATTTGATGTGTGCTAGAATGTTTGCGTCCTTGGTGTACAAGCCTGAATCAAGAGCTCCCACGATTTTAAGTGGCGTGCGTGTAAGGGCGCTTGTGTCCGACGGGTGATCTCAGTCTCCACCTTCCAGGCGTTAGGAGTGGTCATGGGAAAACCATCGACCCGGCGGCAGAAGTAGAAGTCCCCCGTTCGATCGTTTGTTGTGGTGTTGGTGGGCATGGTGAGTTGGCGTGTCTGGTGTGGGTCTTGGGTTTGGCGTCGGGGTAGAAGAAGAATGGAATACACTTATTACAGTACCGGCGGTATATGGGGGGGGGAGTTGGCAGTGGCACCGCCGGACCAATCTGTAGTCGAAGATAGATGATGATGGTCCAGAAGATAGGTGTGGTACTGGTTGACACTGAGACATTGCACTGATGGTAAGCTGACGGTCTTCTGTTGGGTGCGGTTTCAAGATGGCGTCGCAGAATGGCGTCGGAGAGGTGGTGGCGTCCTTCGTCGTGGCCAGATAGTGCTGGCGCGGCTTGGGAGCACGCCTTTTGGTGCTGCTGTAGCTGATATTGTGCTGCCGTGGTGCCGCAGCATGTCACTTTGGCAGGCTTGTCACGTGTTGCAGCGCCGATGGCGTCGCTGCCTCTTCGGTGGTGCTGGAGGCTTCCCAAAGGTGAGGTTTCGTTGGTTGGCTATTTGGGCTTACGGGCGCATCGACTGCATTGGTCATACAGCGCCAAGGTGGGGTTTCGTGTCAGCTGAAGCCGGTGCGGCTTCTGCGATGGTTGCGAGGTCGGTGCTTAGTTCCTTGATCATGCGTGAAATCCGTGAAAACAAATGGTGTGGCCGCTGAACTGCCCTCTGGTACTCCAATTTTCCTCAATTTTTCATCCGACGACGGGCGACGAATCTGCGCATGCGCGCACATGCGCAGATGGTGTGTTGTGAGGGTATACGGGCAGCACTCCCATTTTGACTGACAATAGTTCCTGTCGCGCTGAGGACATCTCTGATTGTAAATATCCGTGTCTTGCCGGTTGCATGGGTATCGCCGACTTCAAATCACGGTGTAGTTTTTTTCTTCATTTATTTGGCCCGGCCCAATGTATATATATACTTATCTATACACATTTATATATATATATATATATATATATATATATATATATATATATATATATATAACAAAAGCTTTCCATTTTAAGGGCAAGCAAACATAGATATGCCGGTTTTGGCAACCATCGCGCGGTGCACACGAGCGCGTGACGTCACTGGCCGGCCGGCCCCGTGTTGACGTCCCGGCGGTTTGTGTCAACGTTCCCTGAAGTCCCGATAACTGCCGATACTGCTCACCCCTCCCGCCTCGCCAGTGTACCTCCCTCCCACTCACGACGATGCCACAAATCAGACGCCAACGGACACGTTATTACCGCAGCAGTGTTTATCGTCCCCACCAAATGGAGCGCATTAACGCGGGCGGTGGAGCACCGACTGAGAGCAAATAGCGGCCACCAGTGCCATGGCGGTCAGAGGCTCGCCGTTCAGACACCGGCACCAGCCATGAGCTGCGGCGAGCGCCGGCGACGGCCCGCCGGCCGGCCACCATCCACCGACATCGACACCGGCCACCACCTGCAGCCGGCCACCATCCACCGACACCGGCCGGCCGTCACCTGCAGCCGGCCACCACCCACCGACACCGACACCGGCCACCACCAACACCGACACCGGCCGTCACCTGCAGCCAGCCACCACCCACCGACATCGACACCGGTCACCACCCGCCGACACCGACCACCACCCACCGACACCGACACCGGCCGTCACCGACACCGGCCGGCCACCATCAACCGACACCAGCCGGCCGTCACCTACAGCCGGCCACCACCCACCGACACCGGCCACCACCCACCGACACCGACCGGCCACCACCCACCGACACCGACCACCACCCACCGACACCGACCGGCCACCACCCACCGACACCGACACCGGCCACCACCCACCGACACCTGCCACCACCCACCGACACCGACCGGCCACCACCCACCGACACCGGCCGGCCACCATCCACCGACATCGACACCGGCCGGCCACCACTCACCGACACCGGCCACCACCAACCGACACCGGCCGGCCGGTGGTTACTTGCCGCCGCCTGACATGAGGGAGAGCGTCGCCGGACGTGCATGCGCCGGCCCCGCTGAACCAGACTACGGCTGGATTTATAATTCCCTCGTTCTGCATTTCTTAAGTAATTAATCGATTTGAAGAACATAATTTCCGGGCTATTAAGAGAGGCTGAGAGGCAGAATTATGAGGATTACGAGAGGCTGATTTCATGTGGCTATGATTCATGCACTTTTACATCAGAGTCGAGAGCAACAAAGGCGGCTTCATAATTTCTGAATCATGTAAGCAAGATAATCAGAAACAAAAGTATCGGAGATTGTTTTTTTCTGAGTTCCTGACATTTTGTTCTCTTCTGGCAGACTAAATCCAGAGCGGGCCTGTATTTTTACGGCCTGTATTGTCGCTGTAAAAAGAGAACCCTCTGGTGTATACTAGGCTGTCGCACATAAGGGACGGCCCATGGCCCCGCGAAATGTTTGACCTCGTAAGGCAAGCAGGAAAGCGGTAGTATGTTTAGGTGTGCAGTTCACTGGTGTGTGTAGGCGAGTTGTTATGTTCACACAAAACACAAGAAAACATCTCGGCCCACCTGAAACAATGCTCCAGGTACGCCGGTGACCAATCGCTCTCGGAACCGCAAAATGATCCCGTGTTTGCCATCATGGCGTCGTTAGTTAGTTATCTGGGCTTTGGGATGTTGCCATCATGACCTCACCTAATCTTCCTGAGCGACACGTCAACCATGCCCTTTGCCCGTGCGAAGCTCGGGCTCACTGCCAGACGAGCCACAAGACGGATCGCTTATGCCGAGAGCTGGCGTTTTGGCGGAGTCCAACACAGCCGCGTAAAAACGTCGCGACCGCCGCTGAGTGGCGCGTAAAAAGCGCGCGCACTGTAGGTTTTTGCCGCGCGCCGGTCGATGGGAACGCGCCGACCGCGGGCTGGGACTGGGTGGCCGTCTGGACAGCGACAAGTCGGGACTGGGTGGCCGTCTGGACAGCGACAAGTCGGGACTGGGTGGCCGTCTGGACAGCGACGTGTCGGAACTGGGTGCCCGTCTGGACAGCGGTAAGCAGGGACTGGGTGGCCGTCTGGACAGCAGCGAGTATGGACTGGGTGGCCGTCTGGACAGCAGCGAGTATGGACTGGGTGGCCGTCTGGACGGCGGCGAGTATGGACTGGGTGGCCGTCTTAACAGCGATGTGTCGGAACTGGGTGCCCGTCTGGACAGCGGTAAGCAGGACTAGGTGACCGTCTGGACGGCCGCGAGTATGGACTGGGTGGCTGTCTGGACAGCGATGAGTAGGGACTAGGTGGCCGTCTGGATAGCGGCAGTGGCGTGCCGAAGGGCATTGGCAGCAGATGCACCCCATCCCCGAGAGGTTTCGGGCCCCAAGAATCGCGCCGGGGTTTGAAAACAAATTGTTCAGGGCTCCCTAAAAATCCAGCTGATCCTCAGAAAATCAGAGGCCACTGAAAGTGACATTGGGAGCACCAAGAAACCAAATATAGGACCTCAAAAATATTTCCGGGGCAACTAAAAGTGACGCTGTGTGATCCGAATAGTGGAACCAGGCCCCTTAAAATACCTCTGGGGCTGCGAAAAGTCACGCTGGGATACTTAAATCATACTGGGGCTTCACAATGTCGGACCGACGCCTAAAATCGCGCTGAGGACCCAAGAAGTCAGGCCGGGCCTCCTGAAAATCACGCTGGGACCCCCTAAAGTCGTGCCAGGTCCGCTGACAGTCAAGCTGTGGGCTCGGAATGTTCGGGCCGGCGCCTCTCGGAAGTACACTGGGGTCCCAACAGGTCGGGTCGGACCATTGAAAATTGCGCTGGGGCCCCAAAAGTCTGAATGGAGCCCCTGAAAATCACGGTTTGGGCCCGAAAGGTTGGGTCGGGGGCCTTGCAAATCACACTGAGCTTGTGGTGCTAAGAAGAAAAGCCCGGACCCTGAAAATCACGCCACGTGCTCCACAGAACGCACTGAGGCCCAAAAAGCATCATCGGGACCCAACACAAATGAAGCCGGTGTACCGAAGAAAAAACAAAAGCAACAATCCTGACACGGAAAATCACTCTGGGGTCCAAACCATGACGTCAAAAAAATCGCACCCGGAGCCCGAGGAATTGCATCGGGGTCCAAAAATATCGCGCAAGTCTCCTAAATAAGAACTCGACCCCCAAGAAGATCACAAAGAGACGCGATCGAATCAACCGGGAAATTCATAACAAGTCGGAAGATACAAATTTTCCAAGGGCTTTTCTACTTAGACAGGCGCCATCAGCTAACAAAGAAACGTTTCTTCATCAGTCGCAATAGCATACCAAAGGGACAAATTCCCACCCCCTCCTGAGAGAGGCAGACTTCCAAGAATCGCGCCGTGGTCTAAAAAAACCGCGATGGTGACCCCGAAATTATCGTTCGATGCTTCAAGCAAGCACAGCGGGACCAGAAAACGGCGCCGGGGACTGGAAGCTTGCATCAGGACTCGGCAAAATCGCGTTGGGACCTCAGATAAGTACAACGCGCCCCGCGAACTCTAACCGGCGCCCAAATATCGCAATATCCCGCTAGGAACACACAATTCCCGTCGACAGTCGCAAGAATGTGGGTTGAGACATCAAAAAGAGAGGCAATAAAAAATTGACGCACCAGATAAGTGACCTAAAAAATTGTATTGGGACCTTACAAAGATCAAGCTGGAGCCCACCAAAATAAGGAGGAATTCCGAAAAATAAATATCCGAGATAAGGAAATCATCCTTGAACACCAAACATAGCGCCAGATGATTGCAAAAATCATGCATGGGCTCGAAAAAACGTACCGGAGCTCGAACAGTCGAGACAAGACACAGAAACGTGATGCCAGGGGCCAAAAGAAATAAGGCCGGCATACTATGGAACACGGCACAGCACCGGACTTTAGAAATTCAAGATTCGGACTTTAGAAATTCAAGAGATCCACAAAATCACGACGGGCCCAGAAAACTGGAGTTCGGTCCTCGGAACCACGCGCCTGGGACCAAAAAGTCGCACCGGGACCCCGAGAAATCCCACCGAAGACCCTACAATCGCACTGGGGCCTCACAAATGTGTATCAAAAGCCACAAACACAGCGGGACCCTACGAGCACAGCGGGAGGCCGGAAGTACATCGAGCCCTCCAAAGTGCACAGAGTCTCTCAAAAGGCGGTAGGACCTTAACACATGAGTCGCAGCTCTAAATAACACATCAGGAGCTAAAAAATACACCGGAAGCCCCGAAAGTACACAAGGGCAGTAAGACCGCATAAGGGACTCAAACACTGGTTGGGAACCGCAACAAGTAACATGATCCCAAAACGAACCAACATAATGGGCGGATATACATATTGGGGTCTTCGAAAACGCCACGGTTGCAAAAAAAATATCAGTGCACAAAAAAGAGCAAACCCTAAAAAGAGCCGAGATCTAAAAATGCGCTGGGCCTCTAACACAAATGGACTGGAGCCATAAAATACATCGGTAAACGAAGAACACCGGGACAGCTCCCCCAGAAAAAACACCGCGCCAGGGCCTCGGTTCGATAGACAACCTGGTAAAATATTTAACCAGAGAGATGAGGTGCAATAAGGCTGAGCGGGGGGTATCCGGATTTCTCAACCACAAAAAAATGTTGGAGGATGAACTAATGATCGAATTCAATTCATCGAACATCTTCAGTGAACTGCCATACGATGCATTCCCTCACGTCAAATATGACGCAAGTCTATTGTTATGTGGCAGCAATATGCAAAATACAGGCCTTGCAGAAACTGTAGCGTCGTGGTACCAAGTGTGGCGAACGCGCCCTATACGCAAGGTGGGTGTACGCGTGCACGAATGTTAGCGTGGGGACGACCGGGCGCTATGAACGGGTATGCCTAAAATTTTGGAAATCTTACATTTTAAAATTTGTACAGATGTAATTTCAGCAGTTTGGGTGACATAACAAAAACAATACCGAAAAAACTTGAACAGGTGGGGGAACCCCCCCACCCCACCTGTTCAAGGGTGGGTTAAATGGGTAAATGGGTTTTGGGGGTGGTAAAAATCCGGTGTCTAAGAAACGATGATACTTGATTGGACGTCTACCACAACCAATCCAGTTGGTCACTAATTTTTAATCAATTTTATATATCCCTTTTTAAAATAGTGGTCAAAACCCAGGGAGTGTGAAAAATCGGGAAGGTGGCCCCTCAAAATCCGCTTTCCCCCCCAAGCAAATCTTAGGTACGCCACTTGATAGCGGTGATCTGGGATTAGGTGGCCGTCTGGGCAGTGGTGAGCAGGGATTGGATAGCGAAGAGTGGGGACTGAGTGGCCGTCTGGACAGCGGTGAGTATGGACTGAGTGGCAGTCTGGACAGCGGTGAGTAGGGACTGGGTGGTTGTCTGGACAGCGGTGAGTAGGGACTGGGTGGTTGTCTGGACAGCGGTGAGTAGGAACTAGGAAACAGCCACAGGCAGAGACAACCGCCGGCAGAGGAGGGGTCAGCGGGAAAATAAAAGCCGGCAGGGACCGGGCCTACCACAGCAAATAACTCGCAGAATCCGAGCATACGGAATAATGAAAGAGGCCCAACATAGAACCATCACACGCGATCCACCATAGCGAACACCGCACGGTCCTTGAATAAATACACAGTGTGACAGAACTTCGTACCCATCGCAGTTTGCAGTGTGAGGTGAAGGGTGGGGTCGGGTGGGGTGGGGTGGTGGTTGAGCCACCACTAACGTTTGTCCTGAGCTAGATAGACATTTAGTCAACGGCATTATGCAGGTCCAAACTTGAACCCTTAGAATAACTTCGTCTGCATACCTTGGTCGACATTCGAGGCTAGTTCTAACAGGCCAATGTGGGGGCGCGGAGTTACAGTCATCACACCCAGTCGCTGCCGTACATTCCAGATCCTCGTTGTCAAACAGATGTAATTTCGTTCCTCAATATCGTTGAATAAGCAAACTGAAAACCTAGTCTAACACCATGAGACGCAAAACGGTTAGGTTCGCCAGTCGATCATGTCAAGGTCATGTACCCAGAAATATGTGATGAACTGTTGCAGTTGACGATTTGTACAGCAAATAGGCTCAGCAAAAAGCAAAGGCAGAAGTCAGCCCCAACCTAAACGTTTTCCATCCTTGTACGGATAAAGAACACAACTTCATGTTTCTTCGAAGTTTTACAAAAATAGAAAGTTTCAAAATATTCTAAACAAATTTTTGGCTACATCCACATTAGAAGCGGAGAGGGTGTCGACAATTTTTTTCTTCATGAACACTCATTTCACTATTCATACATTGTACAATAATAGTCCATATATTGGCTTCACGAGGGTCTGCGATAGGCTTGCGCTCGGGACGTTTTAGGAAAAATCTCAGTGGTCTGGTCCGATATTGCCTTGCAATTGGGGCACATGATTTACCGTTATACATATCACGGCTAAGAAAGCAAACTAACCAGGTGTAAAAACATGCACAAACCAGCATGCATTCATTCTAAATCAGTTGGCCACGGTGGCCTGACCTAAGGTAACCTTACATATTCTTAGTCTTCTTTCTCGAATTATTTGTCTCTTCACCAGCATTGCAACGCTTAACTTTAGTACACGGTACAGCGGGAAGCCGTTGAAGATACTCACTTCTGGATGCGAGGAAGATCTCGATGGCGGTGTTCTGCAGGAGGTAGCGCCGTGAGAAGATAGCCCGGATCTCGGTGAAGTGCCATTTGCCATGTATGTGATCGCAGTACCGCAGCACCTGCAACGCAACAGAGACCACACTGAATACACGCACACCAGCAAGCACACGCACACGCACACGCACACCCGGTATATACACTCGTGGATATAGTGTAAACCAACGTTTCAGCTTGATGCCGTCACCAGTGTGACAAGTACGATATTTCATATGTTCCATACACGGCTTCATATATTTATAAAATATATGAAACGGTGTTTGTAATTTAATTTTCCATCAACATCTACCACCTACTACAGGTTGGCGAAAGACACAGACGAAATATCCAAACGCACGCGCATACAAATGTAAAAGTATCGATGAGTCGTAGGTAATCACCATCCAGTTCGTAGTCAACAAGTAAAATATGCATATGGCGTCGATGTAACATTCCCATAGGACATCCCTAACCCTAATCCCTAATTCCCTACTATATAACATCGTAGAATACATTAAAACTCTGTTTTATATCTAACAATATGTCGTACTTGTCACCCTGATGAGGGTATCAAGCTGGAACGCTGGTGTACATTTCACGAATACATTATCTTGTACAATTGTAGTCAGCATTTTACTTTTCCAATTAACTAATAAACCGTGGTTACACAAATGCAATACATACAGTCCGTCCGACACCAGATACAGTCCAATGACGACAGAGAAGTCCGAACAAAATGGGCACGGATGCACCCGGATCGGCACACTCTGCACAAGCGACAACACACTACAATACAGCCTACCAGCTATACACTGAGGTGATGGGTCGGTCAGAACAGTGAGTCGTCAGTCGAAACGCCTGGTTTCAGTCAGAGCGGGTCAGAGGGGGAGGGTGGGGGTTGGGGGCTACAGTTGCTCAGCAGACCCCACCGCCGTCAATGCTGTGGGGACTATATATGTCCAATGTTCTTTGATTCTGAAGGCTTCGAAAACAAATCACTTGGATTTTGGAACCCTACAATTTTATCTCGATAATTTCACATCTGTTGCATGGACTCCTATAACTCCTATGACAAATTGATTCCTCAATCCTGGATTCTGGAAGACTCCGTTATAAACCGACATCGTGACATTGGAGCTGAGATCCCAAGCGGAACTACGATTTGAATCTGGGTTCTAGGAAAATCCTCCACAAGGCTGACATCCACATATAATTGGGAAAAATGGCCAAACAAAATAAGCAAGGCATGCACGTCAATGTCAGCAACAGCAAAATTGTATTTTCAGAGTGCTATGAGAGACAATTTGCTGTGGTTTCTAACAAAAAGACTTCGGAATATATAGCTTCCTTTGACTGTCCTACATATTCTTCGCACGATTGGTGTTATACTTTCGACCCTGCGGGGTCTCATGGCGAGACCGGGAGCGGGGGGGGGGGCTGATTTCAATAGAATCTCATCCATTCTCAACTTTAAAAAGGACACTACATCCTAGATCCCTGGACCATTTAATTGGAAACAGAGACAGCTAACGAGACCGCCTTCCACTGAAGATGGCCTGATACACCAGCCTCCGCCCGCAGCACATTGGAGACGTGCACACGGTACGGACAAATGGCACGTAAGACGATGTCAGTGAGCCGCCGACAGGCGGGCGACATATGCCGTCACCGTACGCCGCGGGCCGCCGCGGGCCCCACCGATCGGTGCTGCTCGGCACCGCCCCTCGGAGCCGCCCCTCGGAGCCGCACTGGCGAGTGGCGCGCTACGCCGCGCCCGGCGCAACGAGCGGCCGTAAATTGTCCGGCGACAGCACCAGACTGCCACGGCGGCCGGAAGTCGGCTCATCGGCGCACGGCGGCCCGGCCAAACCTGCACCGCAGTGGCGGCGACCCTGACCAGACCAGGCGGACACACAGGGCAACGCCGGCGGGAGAGCCGTCCACATGGCGACCCTGACCAGGCAGACCAGGCAGACCAGAGCAGACCAGACCAGACCAGGCGGACACACTGGACCGGCACCGAGCAGCGCCGGTGGACGTGTCATCTACACAGAGGACCGCCCGGCCGTCGCTGGCGTCAGTATCGAGAGTCCAGCCGTGGCACAGTACAGCCAGCAGGGCCGCCGTCACCCCGGAGCAGCTGCCGCGCTACGGCCGCAGGCGGACACACAGGGCAACGTCGGACAGCAGCGCCGTGCTGCGGACAGCACCTCATCGGGCACGGCTCCGGCGGCGGCGGCGGCACGCGTCGCGCACCAGGCCGAGCCGGGCCGGCCCATTAGCGGGCGGCACTAATTCAGCGGCAGGAACGGCCGACGATCAATGGTCGAGGACAGCCTGATGAACGGTCGCCACTTGATAGGGTCGGGACCGCCCGCCGGCCTGCCCGCCGACCGCACGTGTCGCCCGGCCGGCCGGCGGGCCGCGACCGGGGAACACGGCACAGCACCGGGGCAGGGAGCGGCATACCGGGGAACACGGCACAGCACCGGAGCGGCACAGACCGGGGCAGGAGAGCGGCATACTGGGGAACACGGCGCAGCACCGGAGCAGGGAGCGGCACACTGGGGAACACGGCGCAGCACCAGGGAGCGGCAACAGGCACACACCGGGGCAGGGAGCGGCATACTGGGAACACGGGCGCAGCATACTGGGGAACACGGCACAGCACCGGGGCAGGGAGCGGCATACTGGGGAACACGGCACAGCACCGGAGCAGGGAGCGGCATACTGGGGAACACGGCACAGCACCGGAGCGGCACAGACCGGGGCAGGAGAGCGGCATACTGGGGAACACGGCACAGCACCGGAGCGGCACAGACCGGGGCAGGAGAGCGGCATACTGGGGAACACGGCACAGCACCGGGGAACTGGGCACGGCAAGCCCGGGCACAGACCGGGGCAGGACAGCGGCATACTGGGGAACACGGCACAGCACCGGGCGCCAGCCGGGGAGGAGAGCGGCATACTGGGGAACACGGCACAGCACCGGGGCGGCACAAACCGGGGCAGGACAGCGGCATACTGGGGAACACGGCACAGCACCGGGGAGCGGAGACTGGGGAACACGGCACAGACCGGAGCGGGACCGGGGCAGGAGAGCGGCATACTGGGAACACGGACAGCACGGGCGGGTGAGTGGTGAATGATTGTGGTTTTAGGGCGCATCGACCATGGTTGGTCATTTGGCAGCCGGGGCAGGGAGCGGCATACTGGGGAACACGGCACAGCACCGGAGCGGCACAGACCGGGGCAGGAGAGCGGCATACTGGGGAACACGGCACAGCACCGGAGCAGGGAGCGGCATACTGGGGAACACGGCACAGCACCGAAGCGGACCGACCAGCAGCCGACACGCCGGAAACGGCCGTGGCAGAACCAGTGCAGACCAGGCGGGAGCAGTACAGGTGTGTCCATAGCTAGTAGGACAAGGACTGAAGCAGATCGGAGCAGAACCAGAGCAGATCGGAGCAGAACCAGAGCAGACTAAGAAAGAGTGGGACACATGAATCCATAGGGAGTAGAACAAGGATTTTGACAAACTGGGCAGAAACGGAGCACATGGCTCCACGTGGGGAAGAACAGAGACTAGGGAAGACCGGAGTAGGACCAGCCCATACAGGGCAGGAAGCGAAACACAGGGGTCCAAAGGGGGCAGGACAAGGACAGTAGCATGCCATAGGGATCCACAGCCATCAGGGGTCCTTGGAAGTTCTTCCCCCTGAGGAAGACCATTGATAGACTAGCCGGACAGGACTAGAACATGGGCAGACCTGGCAGGCCAGCGACATGACATAGCAGATCGGGCAGTGCGGAAGCAGATGCCGAAGGCCACGTCAGTGAGACGAGTGGACGCCGGACGAGATCGTGCAGGATCAGACCGCTGTTCGGACACCAATGATCTGCATGCAACGTGTGATCTTGGCTCCCAAAATCACACGCTAAACACACACAGGAGAAATGGTCGCTAATAGACAAACGATCAGGGAGGTCAGCAAGTAGTGCTACTGAACGGACCACGCAAGTCGACGAAGCTGGTTAAACAGCAGAGAACCGGCGCCCACAACTTCTCAAAACAGCTCACCGGTACAATCCGGCTTCGTTGCCCCCCCCATTGTCATGGATGCACGCGGCCGATATCGGAGTTAGTTGGCGACTCGACGCAAACCAGTGGTCGGCGGTCGACGCGACAGAGTCCTGAAGGGCCGCGGTAGGCGCGACAGACCACGTCCTGCAGCGACAGCAGGCGCGACAGGCCGAGTCTTGCAGCGGCGGCGGCTGGCGCAACAGGGCGTGTTCTGCAGCGGTGGCGGCCGGCGCGACAGGGCGTGTCCTGCAGCGGTGGCGGCCGGCGCGACAGGGCGTGTCCTGCAGCGGTGGCGGCCGGCGCGACAGGGCGTGTTCTGCAGCGGTGGCGGCCGGCGCGACAGGGCGTGTTCTGCAGCGGTGGCGGCCGGCGCGACAGGGTGTGTTCTGCAGTGGTGGCGGCCGGCGCGACAGGCCGTGTCCTGCAGCGGCGGCGGCCGGCGCGACAGGCAGAGTCCTGATGCGGTGGCGGCCGGCGCGACAGGCCGTGTCCTGCAACGGCGGCGGCTGGCGCGACAGGCCGTGTCCTGCAGCGGCGGCGGCTGGCGCGACAGGCCGTGTCCTGCAGCGGCGGCGGCCGGCGCGACAGGGCGTGTCCTGCAGCGGCGGTGGCCGGCGCGACAGACCGTGTCCTGCAGCCGCAGCAGCAGGCGCGACGGGGGGTGTCCTGCAGCGTGAGTGCCGGCGCGACAGGCCGTGTCCTGCAGCGCCGGTGGCCGCCAGTCCGCGCTCGTCCCGCTCCAAACGAGCGTCGGCAAAAACGCCAGCGACACGACCATCGGTACGGGCCGCCCGCCCGCCCGTCCAGCGTCGGTGTCACGACTGGCGGGTAATCCGCGGGTCCTCCGCCCACCAGGGTTATCTCGGTGCCCGGTGCCGGTGATTACAGGCGATTCTCGCCGTCCGGCGCCGTCTCCGAGCCTGACAGATTTGGTGGGATTTGTCGGCGTTAGGCGTCACCGTCGAGACGGCTCAGTATCGGGCCGGCCTGCCAGGCGACACCGTCATCCACAGACGTACGCCGGCCGTCGGCTGAGACGCGGCCAACACCGATACGCCGTGTACACGGTGTGTCACAAGCACTTTGGTGAGAGCTTCAGTGGTAACATGAGGTGCTTAAACATGGTAGAGATTCAGTGCTGATATGTGGTGCTTGAACACTACAATGGAATGCACCACCTAGCCTTTGGAAACTCAACATTAGCTAGTGCCTATTGGGATGTATGGAAGAGTACCACCAATAAACCACAATGTCATACAAAGGCACCACCTGCAATTATCAGAAGCTTTTCGAAACTCCACTAGTGTAGAATGTGCTTGTAAGTCGAGCGGGACCACAAGCAACGACTCCGACCATATCGTAAACCTCTATTTTCCGCTCGCTTAATGAAGGAAACCACTATTCCCAGACTGGCAGGACCCGAACAGCGCTTCTTGGATTCGACGGATTTAAACTACTGCCACGAAGGGCTGTACATAAAGCATTTCTTCGCTTCCTTGAAGATTGAGATGTTTTACATCAGGGGAGAAAGATACGAGATGTATTTTATGCATGAAAATGACCTAAATGGATCCGAAACGTAGTTCAAATCTGCCAAGATTTTGCACCTAAATTGTCCATAATAGTCATAAATGTCAGTGTCCTTCTATCTAGTGACTTACATTGTTTCAGAACCAGAACAACTTGTAACAATAATACTGTTTATGCCACTCCAACTATTTTCTCCCACTCCGTGAAAATGGAAACTTTGCTGTGATGTTTTAATACGCTGCAAAATGACGGGTGGATAAGAGTCGCTTACTGTTCTTTCGTCCACTCCAGCTGACAGTAGGGAGGCTGCTGATTGGCTTAGTGATTTGAACCTAGTCGATGGGATGAAATCGGTGTTTCCAAAGGTAAAAGAGCAAGCTGTTTTTGTGACAATTGAACAAAACCCGCTGACAGGGAGATTCGTAATTCGAGATTCGACATATTTGTAAGCGAGACACTCCGTGCGTCTTACTCCGACACACACATGAACTGTAACCTCACGAAGCCCCGACCGGACATGACAG